>CM024565.1:3096566-3442935 GCA_014182515.1 Eucalyptus microcorys | reverse complement strand
AAAGGGTGTACATCTTATTAGGCATGCTTTGTACCGAACACTGGAGCTTGGAGGGCAGTTTTGCTACTTGGTTCAAGCCCGTGCCACATATTCAGGTAATAATTTACTTAGAGCTATACCTTCAATTTGTAAGTTTACAGGGAATTAGGGGCTATTATGGAACTTCTGTGGAATTCTATGTGACTTATCCTCTTAGAGAAGTCTTTTGGCATAGGGATCGTGTTCTAACGACTACTATTTGCTTATTGAGATTTAAGTTACGAATATAATCGCAGTTCAGTTTTATAGTAATTCAAAATAAAAGAACACCAATGAAACTCTGGTGGTGTTGGATAGAGTGTAGTTATAGTCAAATGAAGACATCACTTACTGGGTTTTGTTGACATAGAGCTTTGGAATGACATGGCAGGTGAATAACTAAAAATTTGATATGGTAGCTAATAATCAACCATCTTGTTTAGTTGAAATGTTAAAACAAATAGTTGTCTATTTATCTTGTAAAGGTCAAAGAGAGCTTTTGGCTGATCTGCCTGAAGCTGCATGTTGATTGAGCATTTCACAATATTTCATGCAGTTACTATTGTGACACTTCAAATGACTCTGTCTATGGACATTTGCAAACTAAATTGAAATTTCTCTTAATGTGAATCTATCATATGAAGTCATCTTTTGGCAACTAGTCTTATTATCTACAAGTGGACCAATCCTATAGAATTTTCTGCGTAATATTTCTTGCCAAATTAGTCATTAGAGTTATGCTGCATGCATTCTAACAAGATAATCCTTGCCTGATATGGGAATGTATTACTCTTCTTGATCATGGTTTAGTGTATGGTGCTTTTTCTGTTGTTTTTCTTTTTTCTTGGAGAGTCACTAAAACCATGCTTTCATTTGATTGCTTTTGTTTTAGATAAGTAGGTAACGGTAGCAAAAAACCCTGTTTTCAAATATCTCTCCAAGACCTGGCATTTGCCTCCCCAACTGTATTTAATTCTCATGCTTTATTTTTATGCCAAATCCCTACTTATGAGTGACTCATTTTTGCAGCTTAAACTTTAAGAAAGTGACAAGGATCTTGTAATTTTGGTGAATGTAACCTGGGTATTTCGAAGGAGTTACTTAGAATGTTGTGTACGGAAAAATTCCTGATGCCTATCATATCATTTGTTCCTCGCAGTTCATGCGATTCAGTTATGTTTGAGTAAGGATATCGGATACCTTAACCCTTGTTAGGTGTGAAATTTGGCTCTCATCGCGCTGATGATACTCCTTGTCTTTTCTTAATGTGGGACCAATCTCCCTCCTCCAATCAAATATTCCATTTCTCTCTCTTTTCCCATTCTTATGTTACATACGTATATTGTGAATTTTCCCTGGTTGGGGCATTTTTCTGTCCCCTTTTTCTGGGAGCCTTGTGCAATGGGACACCCTTTCTTTTGCATTAAATTTTCAATTACATGTGTTGTTCTGAGTGCCAGATTTGCTGCCATGCTCTCAACCAATTGATTGCACATGAGTATCCGGACGTTATGGCTCATACTTTTAATGTCTAATCAATGACTGATATAATTGAGCTTCCAACTTTTACAGTGTATACTCCTTTATCTTTAAGCAGATCAGTTACTCCATGCCATACAGAAGATTCCTTCTTACTTATAGCTCATTTGATAAAACCCCTTCATATTCATCATCACTAGGTGGACCTGTATATAGTCTAATAAGGAGCACCTCTGTTGTTCCATGTACATCATACGAGTTTTAGGAAGTTGAAGATTTTGGTGATGTAAATGCATGCACATCAATCTTCATAAGCTGTGAAGTAACTTCACCACATCTATTTCTTTAAGATGACCATATTTAGTCTGGAAGTTGCAATTTGTATAGATATTTATATTACACTGGAGTTCTTAATCGGATGCGCACATAACATTCTCAACTTGCTTTAGTTTCCATGCTTTGAACCCAATTGAAGTCATGATTACAGTGAGTTTATGTATGAACAAGTGTTGAAACGTGTTGAAGTTGTCATCTGCATAGAAATGGTTTCACTGATATGATTAGCCAATTTCATTCTCTTGTATGGACTGACGTTTGTTTTTTATTGTTTCTCTTGTTTACTGTGAAATCAGAGGGAGTTTGACGGTATTGCGAATCAATTTCAAAATCATGATGACATCCGGCTGATATTGAAGTACGACGAGTCTCTTTCCCATCACATTTTCGCAGCATCTGATATGTTAATCATTCCATCAATCTTTGAGCCTTGTGGTCTCACCCAGGTACATTTCACATTGTGGATACACATATTGTTTAATAGTTGAAGAAAACCAGTTGCTGTGACTTACTATATCACTCGTGGAGTTTTCATGTGAATAATTTTTAATGACTTTTAGATCTATGGGGCCAGGTTATGGACTTCAAAAGTTTCATCTCTATGGATGCAAGCATCCTTTACATGCATGAACTAGCGCTGTGTTCTTCTTGTATCTAATAATTTTCCTTCTGCAGATGATAGCAATGAGATATGGATCAATACCCATTGCAAGAAAGACAGGTGGACTAAATGACAGGTGGGCCAACTGTAAGTTTTGTAGTCGGGCTTCATGTTTCTCGGTTCTATTGATGGGAGATAACTGATGGAGGATCTTTTGGTTTCCCTTTTGTAGTGTTTTTGATGTAGACGATGAAACAATTCCTTTCCAGTTTCGAAATGGATATATATTCTTGAATGCCGATGAACAGGTAATTTGCCTTACTGGTATCTCTCTTATTCGAATGTCATTATGATAGATACCATAAGGCAGAGTAATTGGAGAAGGGGTTGCTAGGATTTTAATAATTGGCGAAGTTAAATGCATTTTATTTTGGCCAAAAAATTTTAAGTAGTTTACTTCACGAAGTTCCAGGTAAATTTTATTTACCCCTTGAAAATTAAATTCTGTCATCTCACCTCATGAATTTTTTAATTGTTTCTCTTTTCTCTCAATTTCTTATGCTAACTCTTTCACAAGAGATAATTATGTCCTCCCAGCACATTTTCCGCTTCAACAATGAGCATATCTGTCAAATGCGTTACTGCGTCGCAAACGACATGCTTCTTAGAGCTGCAAAAGTGCTTCATTGTGCAATTTCTTAAACTCACGACCCAAAAAGAAAAGGAGGGCAAAGAGTGGGTAAAGGGTGCCGTGGAGTTCTTGCATTGGTGCAAAATTTGGAAGGCAGTTTGCTGACAATTGAAGGATTCACACAAGAAACCTTTTTTCAGCTTAAGAAGCATGTCGTTGGCACCAAACTGATGAATCTGGGTAAATATGATATTCAAGAAGCTAGAAACAAGCCATACGAGGGAAATGATGATCTTTAGGGCTTAAAACTTATTTTATTTTAGAAGCTTGGGACAAACAAAGGCCTGGACTAACCTTTTTACTTCAGCTATGAACTTTTATGGCCTTAGCTGTGGTATTGAACATACAGTTAAGAACCTGTTGCTCACAGAATTATCATTTCTGCACTGATAACAAACTTTATGGAACTTATTTTGTTACTTTTGCTTGAGAAAATAAAAGAGTAGTTGTAGGATGATATTCTCTTGGCATATGTGAGACTCTTAGGTTAAACTCTTGAAATGTGAGTTGAACAATTCCTAAGTACTCTTGACAAAAGTAAATCAACATATGGATTTCTGATCAAAAGCACCAGTAAAAATTATGGGGTCGGGGACAGTTTTTACTTGGGACATCTTCTTCTGGGTGGGGCTTTTGATTGGCTTTTGATGCCAAATAACAAAAGTGAAGCCAAAAGCAAAAATTAAGATGCAAAAGCTTCTCAGAATAACCCCTCTCAAGCAGTTGCATAATTTTTAAGAAGCAAATAGACACTGTTAGCTTTTGTCTAAACTAGTTTAAGCCTTTACCTAAATCAGATCTCTATTGACTGAAGTATGATTTAGTCGCCGTCGACTAAAATTTAGTCTTACAAGCAATCAAAGAAACATAGAACTAAGTTTTAACCCTGATTCCATGTAGAGTCCTCATTTGGGTAACAGCATATAAGCTACAAGCAGGGGACTTATGGCACTGGAATCATCAGATAGCCATAATCTCTCTCTTTCCATGAAAACCTTTTGTATTATCTCGTCTTTGTGGTGATACAAAGATATACAATTTTCAGGGATTTAACGGTGCTTTGGAACGGGCATTTAGCCACTACAACAATGACCCACAAAGCTGGCAGCAGCTAGTTCACAAGGTCATGAACATTGAGTTTGGTTGGGATCCTTCAGCATCACAGTACGAGGAACTCTACTCAAAATCTGTGGCAAGAGCAAGGGCAGCACGGCAAAATTAAGATTGCTCGACGATGGTTTGTGATGGAACAAGTGGTTGTTCTGTCAACCATGGTATTCCTTGATGACATGGTTCTCTACACGGCAAGTGCAGGATATATTTCAGTTAATAGGTGGGCATTCAGAGAGACCTAGATAGCAGTCTTGCACAGAGCCCAATGGATAGTTCATCCTCGATGTCGTCATTCGGGGAGCTCTTCTTCATGCCTATAATGTTCTCTCATCATTTTTGATAAAATAGTGGCATTCATTGGTATATACTCGCAGCACATTGTAGCCTATTCGAATAAGGTTCATATGCATTAAATTATTCTTTCACTCACTATACAGCGGTGCAACCGATGCCTGTGCCACTTATTTTAAGTTTTGAGACCAGCCCAGAAGAGATGATTGTAATCAACAGTTGTATACATATTTAACTGTATAAAGTGTCGTGACATTTCAGATATGAGCACGACCATGTTCTTTTCATTGGTTCTACTTCTGTCGTGGCTGTATTTTGGATATTCGGTGTGATTTACAACACGCAACATCTCTTGCACATCGAGTTTCGACAAAGTACTCAAAGACCCTGGAAAAGATTTGAGTTGTAAAGCAAGATGACCAGTCGCAGTTCAGCAGAAAAATTGCTTTTTAAACAGTCCTGGTTATAAGCTTTATACTGCATCTATCATTTCCGGAATTGTTACTTGTACAGTGAACTAGGCGAGTCCATTTGGTGTTTGAGCTTTCGCTCCTTTCATTGATAAGATAATAATCGGCATTGAAAATCCTTTGATGCTTGTCGTGTCATCGACTCTATATCCAAGATTTGACAAAATCTCGCTTAATTATGCTAATTTATCCTTACGACGATGATGCATCTTCCCTTTTTCCTTCTCTGATGCAGTTGCAATTGAACTTTCTCGAGTTACTTTTTCGCTACATCTATTATATTATGAATAAATATTTCCAAACTTTCGCTGTGTCGAAGCAAGCACTAGTCGACAAGAAATCATGATAATGAAAAATCACAATGATCACTTGACTTAACAACAAACCTCACATTAATCTCTCAATATAATTTGCACAAATTTACGTCACACCATCAAGAGCACACTTGAAGCAAAAACATGTCACTTGCTAAAGCTCATTTGCCGGGGACGAAGTTGGTGGCATAAGCCCAAGCGTTGTTGCTGACGGGGTCAGCAAGGTGGTCAGCCAAGTTCTCCAATGGACCCTTTCCTGTCACGATGGCCTGCACAAAGAACCCAAACATGGAGAACATGGCGAGCCTGCCGTTCTTGATCTCCTTCACCTTGAGCTCAGCGAAGGCTTCCGGGTCATCGGCCAGGCCCAACGGGTCGAAGCTCCCACCAGGGTAGAGCGGGTCAGTGACCTCACCGAGTGGCCCGCCGGCAACACGGTAGCCCTCGACAGCTCCCATCAAGATGACTTGGCAGGCCCAGATGGCCAGGATGCTCTGGGCGTGGATCAAGCTGGGGTTGCCCAGGTAGTCGAGCCCACCCTCGCTGAAGATCTGGGCACCAGCCTTGAACCAAACGGCCTCGCCAAACTTGACGCCGTTACGGGCCAAGAGCTCGGGGAAGACACACCCCAGGGCGCCGAGCATGGCCCACCTGCAGTGGATGACCTCGAGCTCGCGGTTCTTGGCGAAGGTCTCGGGGTCAGCCGAGAGCCCAGCGGTGTCCCACCCGTAGTCGCCGGGGAACTCGCCGGTGAGGTAGGATGGGGGCTCACCAGAGAATGGGCCCAAGTACTTGGCACGGTCCGGGCCGTACCATGGGCTTCCGGATGAGGCCGGCTTGACGGCTTTCCTCATGGTGACTCTTCCGTTGCCGAGGAGCTCAGGGGTGGCAGGAGAGAGTTTCACCGCCTTGCCGGCGAAGGAGGGGGAGGAGAGAGCCATTGTGGAAGCAGCCATGGTTCCAAGTGGGCTGTTTTTGCCTTAGTGCTTAGAACTCTTTAGATGTTGAAATGTTGTGAGAGGGTGGTGAGTTTAGAGGGGTATTTATATGCAGGGCCTGATCCAAGTCTCTTATCTCAGGATATCTATATCTATCTTTCCATTGGGAGTTGAAGATTCTAGCTTTGGTTTCTTGTGTCCTTTTGGTAGTCCCTGATCCACCCAAGAATTTTTGGGCTTTAAAAATTGGGGAAGAAAAAAGAGGTGAAGGCTTCCACTTGTATATGATTAATAACATATTTCAGTGTAAATTTGAATTTTCATCATGGAACGAGAATAGAAATTTGTAAAGAGAAGACCAGGGACACTATATTAACTATAAAATATTTTTTTTGGATTTCCATGTGACACATAAATATTCATCACTATATATTAGTCATCGTCTTATGTATGATTCATCGAAATCAGGAAAAATAAAATAAAATAAAAAATAAATTCCGATGGCTCTTTGGACACGCAGACTTCTCAGCGGCTACACCTTGCTCCATGGTTTACAATTATATATTGCAAGAGAGAGCGAAAATAAGAGTGTGACATGTTTGGCTGAAATGGTTTCTTACATCACATCAATTACTAAATCAAGCAAAGTGGCAGTTTGAACTTTCAACGTGTGTTATCAGTAAAATATGACGTGCGAAAAAAGACTTAACACCCTAAAAAATCTCAAATTTTAAATTCAATCTCAATTTTGCTATAAATTTTTTGTCCCTTAAGAAATCTCTAATTTTAGGTTCGGTCTCAATTCGATCTTATTTTTCTTTGTCCCATATAGAATCTTCAACTTTCAGTCTAATATTAATCTTCCCTGAATTTTTTTTAGAAAAAAAAAAAGAAATTACCAACTTTTACTTGAGTTCAAATCTGCCTTCATTAATCCTCCACCAAAATTTCTCTTAACAATCGAGGATGAAAAACTCCCAATTATAAGCTATTCGAGCATCCTGAGCGCGAGCTCTTCGATCGTGAGAAATGAAAGACTCTCTAGCATGAGAGACTGAATACTTAGCAAAAATCGAAAATCCCAAAGCGAGATGAAAGGAAGACTTTCTTAAAAGTAAAAGCAATTGAAGAAGACTAACCATAATTGCTCTAGTTTTTCTCCAAATTTCAGTGTTTTGGATCTGAAATTTGGACAAAAACTAGAGTAATGACGTGACAATGCCACTTCATTAAGGGCGATTTAGGATGGAATATTAATGGGGGAAGATATGAGACTTAAGTAAAAATTGATGTTTTTATGAGTAAAAAAAAAGTTCATGATAAAACTGGGACCGGACCTAAAGTTTGTGGTTTTTATGAGACAAAAAAAAAGTTTATAATAGATATGAGATTGGACTAAAAGTTAAGAGTTTTTATGAAACGAAAAAAAAATTTACGGTAAAATTAGGACTTAATATAAAGTTGAGGGTTTCTTAAGATATTAGATATGCTGAAAAGATATCAAACCCATCACACCTCAGTAATAAGAGATTATTCCGTTCCAATTCCACCATGTTCTATCTGTCTTAGGTCAACGCCATTTGTGATGGCCAAAAATCTAGACTTAATCAATTTATGGGATGGTATTCTATAAATTTTCAGGGAACTTGTGTTTTCCACTCGTGCACCTGAATTATAAAAATAAAAATAAATAATAATAAATTATTGTTGCAATTTTTACATGGCGAGTCAACATTACCGATTGAAAAGGAGAAAAAAATAAAAAGGAGAAAAAAATAAATAAAAATAAAAGGATTACATGAACAAGAAGAAAGAGAAAGAAGAGAAGGATTGCTAAGAGAAATGTGCTCGTTTAAGAGACCAAAATCAGAAAATATCATGACCGACCGATTTTCCCAAATATCTATTATTCTAGAGATACTTTAAATCTCATCTCTACAGTTGAGAATTTTTGTTTTAAAAAAAAATAGTTTTTTAACAAATTCTTTTTGCAATTTTAGTGTTTCATATTTCTTCATAATTCTTAAATTTTGTTTATTTCGTGAAACATAAATGATTTGAAAATATTTTCTTAAAAATGATTATTTACATCACTTACAAAAATGAATGTAAATATTTTCACAAAATATTTAGATAAAATTGTTATCAATAATTAAAATAATTTTCATTGATAATTTTTTTTAAACGACACAAGTGATCAATTTTAAGTAAATGTTTTCATAATCATTCATTTTTTTTAGTGTAACCCATTTTTCTTGGGAACAAGTGAAGCATAACTTTTGGCAGAGTTCCAATAAACCCCTTTGCTTTAGTCGAAAATCGAGAAAAGAAAAAGGTTTCTCTTATCATGCATATATAGCGGAAGTTGTTCACCTTTTTCAGAACTCAGTAGTAAGGAAGTTCGTGTTCCATGTACAGCCCGCAATCTACTTCTCCGTTTTCTTCTAAATCGTTTCTTATAGGATTTAGCACTTGAATAAGACTAGTGATGACTTAGTTCATTGTAACCTTATCTGGATGTACATATCTTTCATGAACATATGTATGGATGGCATTGAATAATACCGTAAATTTAGACCGAGTTAAACCAGATTAAGTACATAGGATTGATGACATATAGAAGCAATCAATTATATCAATTCAATCTACAACATCAAATTCGCCCATCAATGTTTCTAAGGATATCAACGTCCTTCCTTGATCGTTTTGGTGGGGGATATTCGTGAAGGTACAAGAATTCTATAACCAAGAAGCTGGGCGGCCCCAGTTGATGAACATCGAATTTCATGCAGAGATAGGGTTATCCAAGTTGCCCCAAGTGGCATCCTCCCATTGGTAGGAAAAATCTACAAAAAAAATTATATCTGAAATTTCTCCTCTACTTGGAACACCCCCAAAATAAAAAATAAAAAATTGAAATTAAATGAAAAGGATCTGAAGATATGGTAAGTGGGGTACAGTGAGCCAAGTAGATAGACAAAATCGAAATTCCAAAGACTGGCAAGCCAATAGGAATTCAGATAGAAATCTCTAAGATAAGGACTTTCTCTTATTGAATTATGTATTTATAGCCCAACAAGTCCCAACAACCATCACCAATCCATCTCAACTCTCTCTTTCAACACTAGACAGAAGTCAAGCTCTCAAATCCACTCAACAATGGCAGCTTCTACCATGGCTCTCTCCTCTCCATCCCTGGCTGGACAGGCGGTGAAGCTCTCCCCCTCCACTCCCGAGCTTCTCGGCAATGGGAGAGTCTCCATGAGGAAGGCCGTCCGCAAGCCCGTCTCCTCTGGGAGCCCATGGTATGGTCCAGACCGCGCCAAGTACCTAGGCCCATTCTCCGGTGAGCCCCCGAGCTACCTCACTGGCGAGTTCCCCGGTGACTACGGTTGGGACACTGCTGGGCTCTCAGCCGACCCCGAGACCTTCGCCAAGAACCGCGAGCTCGAGGTCATCCACTGCAGGTGGGCCATGCTCGGCGCCCTAGGGTGCGTCTTCCCCGAGCTCCTGGCCCGCAACGGCGTCAAGTTCGGTGAGGCTGTGTGGTTCAAGGCCGGCGCCCAGATCTTCAGCGAGGGAGGGCTCGACTACCTGGGCAACCCCAACCTGATCCACGCCCAAAGCATCTTGGCCATCTGGGCCTGCCAGGTCATCCTGATGGGAGCCGTTGAGGGCTACCGTATTGCCGGTGGCCCGCTCGGTGAGGTCACTGACCCACTCTACCCTGGCGGGAGCTTCGACCCATTGGGCCTGGCTGATGACCCCGAGGCCTTTGCTGAGCTCAAGGTGAAGGAGATCAAGAACGGCAGGCTTGCCATGTTCTCCATGTTCGGGTTCTTCGTGCAGGCCATTGTGACAGGAAAGGGCCCATTGGAGAACTTGGCTGACCACCTTTCTGATCCAGTCAGCAACAATGCTTGGGCCTACGCCACCAATTTCGTCCCTGGAAAGTGAGTGTGCGGGTGATATACAGTAGTGTGAATTACATGTATTGCTGCTACCTTGAATGACATCTTCAATCATCTTCAATCATCTTCAGTCATCTTCCTTCCCTTTTAGACTCGACTCTCACATTTCTTCTTAGTTTTCCTTCATTATCTACTGCTTAAGATTCATAGATTTATCAGCAGACGATGTCCTCCAAAGCTTCCTATCGCACAAGCGATCTTTGGCTTGCCCGGTTTCGAATGACTTTTTGAGTTGCAAGTTGTGACCTCAACCAAACGGAGCTTATCAGCTTCTATCCAAATTAGATTCTGGTTACAAGGAGGAAGGATTTGCTGGCACAGGACCTGCTGTCAAAATAAAACAATCCTTTATTTTTTCCAACGATAAGAGCACTATCGAGATTGCTCACAATGCGTCCTCCATGACCAAACAAAACATGTTAAAAGTGACTATTGTTCTATTGACTAACATGTTAGATGTGACTAGAGCCATCAAATAGGTAAGTCGAGTCAAGAATGGCTCGACTTAAATTGACTAATTTATATGCAAAACAAATTTAGCGACCCATACTCAATCAACACCCAACTCGACCCAACCTAACTCGTTTGTAAAAATACTTTCATATTTAATCCAATCTATGAAAATCCGTATCATTCTAGTTAACTCACTTTACGTCTTCATGTGTAGATGTTATTGGGATAAAATTGCCAATAAATAAATAAAAAAAGACAAAGTTAGTACTTGGAAGTGAATTTACATGATTGCGGCAACAAATAACTTGGAGAAATTGAAATTTTGATCAAATTAAATGTAAGAAATTGAAGAAGATGATTTATACTGACCATGGATTGTAATGATAAGAACTAAGATTAGAACATAAAATAAAAATAAAAATGTCAAATACAACCAATGAAAGATGTACTCCAATAACTAACATAAGTAATTTGCAATATTAATAAAAATAAAATAAATAATTTGGAAAAAGAGAAGCTATCTTGATATTTTTAAGAAAGGTGAAGTGGGGCCATCTTGCGAGCCCACTTAGACTTCTCTAAACTTAAAACAATCTAAAAAGTTGATTATTTTTTTCGTAAACGATGAAAAGAGAGTCATAAAGATAGATTGAATTTGAATAAACTATAAACCCGTTTAACACCTATACTCATATAATGATTCAATCAATTAAATATGGGTTAAGAAATGAGTTTACAACCTATTTTGATAGGTCCAATCGTACCTTCGGTAGAAAATGATTCTAATTGACCCACTAAAAACAATCTTTTTTGGGCTTCACTTTCAAACCTATTAGGATCCATGCTTTAAATTAAAGTTACTCATATATAACCTGTTCAATTACATGTGGGTTAAGATATGAGTTTACAACATATTTTGATAGTCCTATATAAGAGTTAGCTATATTCAGTAAATGAATTATGAATGGATTTAGACTAGCAAATCCCAAAAATTATGAGACACTCTTCGTTTGCTCCATATTTCTTCCACAAATCAAATTGCAATCTAACTTCCAAACTTTAGTTGGTTTCTCTACGACCGTCTTGAGTTTGATGAGATGCTAGATGATGAATATTTGCTTCATTAATGACATGTTGCCATTTGTATTGTTGTGTGTATCTTGTATATGTCTTTTCATATTAGTTTGGGGTCTATATGAAGGATCGCCATCACTTGCATTTGGTATTTGAGTGAAAAAAAAGAAAAGCCTTTCACCTTACTTGTCTTTCACTATCAATATACCAATTAATCATCCCTAAATCTTTCGTCCTTTATATTGAAGTATAGACATTGATATCTGTTGGTTATGGCTGCATCACTATGGCTACCGTTGAATTTTTCTGAAATCTTTTACTCTTTCTTTAATATATTTTTAAAGAAATATAATTTTAGAACTTTAAAAATATTTTTTCCTAGTTTTTTTTATATAAACATTGGCACGTCAGACACCTTCTCTTTATAATTAAATACGCTTAAACATAATCGGTTTTAATTGCAAAAACCAACTTACTCAAAAGACTAATTGCACAAAATCAAGACTTCAAAAATCGCATAAATTAAAGTGATAAATTGGTATGTTCGAATTGAAAATACAAAATTAATAAAATTAAATATCATATGAATAATGTGATTGATCAGTCATCCTCGTTAAAAAAAAATTATTAATCCCAACCGCAAAACCATATTTCCTCCATCTCTGCCATCAAATCGCTAAGCCAGCATTTAGCGCCTGAAGGATGCACTCCAACTTCTTCTCTTCCCTTGAGCAGGTCGAGAGACGGCTCGAGCTCGATTGCCACAACCACCGCCTCCACCGACCACCACCTCAAACCACCATCGCCTCATCGTCACTTGACCGTTCTCTGATCTCCCCTCTTTACCTCCTCTCCTCCCGACTCCACCACCACCGCCGCCGAGCCTTCCATCCTCCTTCTCAAACGGCAGCAGCGGTGGCAATGAGGATGAGAGGGCTGAGCCGTTGAGGCTGGTGCATTTGCTTCTGGGTAGAGCTGCGTCTGCTTGCGTAGGTGGTGGCGGTTGCGGTTCTGGTGGGTTGGTGTTTCCTTCCACTGTGGATGAGTTTCTTCGTAATGATCCTCCTGGTCCTGACGATTAAGCCCAAAGAAGGTATAAAAGAAAAGATGACAATTGAGTCATCGTTAAAAGAGTGGAAAATATTTTTCACCATTCGTTAGCTAATTTAATTTTTTGGGAAAATTTATCAAAAATTGAATTTTAATATTTTTAATTGACCAAAAAATTAGTTTTATTTTTTTTATATTTTTAAAAAAATGAATTTTTAATTATTTGTATCTTTAAAAAATCAATTTTTTTTTATTATTTTTCTTTTTTCCTTTTTCTTTTCCTTCCTCCTTCCTCCTCCTTCTTCCTCCTCCTTCCTCCGCTGCCGCATGCTTGACGATGGCCGGCTGCCCAGCGATTGACCAAGACCGGTCGTCAAATCCGGTGAGCTCAAGGCTCGGCCAATCTTGAACGAGCTCGGCTGGATCTAGCGGTAGAGCACCGCTGGACGAGGGGGACACTCCACTGCTACTAATCGTCAGCGTCGAAGGAGGAGGACGATGAGATTAGAAACCCAAGACTTTGTGAGGGCAGAGATCCAACACCGCCGGATGAGGGGATGCTCCGCCATTGCTGATTGTCGATGTCAAAGGAGGAGGAGGATAAGATCAAAAACCCTAAGTTTCATGAGAAAGAGGGCAGAAATGGCTGATGAGTAAGGAAAGAAGCGCAAAAGAAGATTGCGCGAGAGCGCGCACGTAAGAACAGGAAAATGATTTCCTCTTTTCAAAAGAGGAAATCATTTTCCACAATCTGATGGGGAGATTTTCCATTGATCGAAAACATTTTTCGACCATCTATTTTCCGCCATCCGAACATCGGAAATTAGGAAAATATTTTTCCATAAATTGTTTTCCAAGAAACGAACGGACCATGGTCTGAGGTTGATCCTCATGATCATTTTAGTTATTTGCACGGATTCCGCGGTTTCTTTTATGATTTATGTTGAGTTCTTGTTTGTCGGAATGTGATACTACTCTGTAGAGTAGAGAGCGCCAAGTGGATAGACAAAATCGAAATAAAATGAAAGGATCAGGAAATATGGTATGTGGAGTAGAGAGCGCCAAGTAGATAGACAAAATCGATATTCCAAAGACAAACAAGCCAATAGGAATTCAGATGGAGATCTCAGATAAGGACTTTCTCTTATTAAATCGTGTATTTATAGCCCAACCAGGCCCAACAACTATCACCAATACATCTCAACTCTCTCTTTCAACACTAGACAGAAGTCAACCTCTCAAATCCACTCAACAATGGCAACTTCCACCATGGCTCTCTCCTCCCCATCCCTCGCCGGACAGGCGGTGAAGCTCTCCCCCTCCACTCCCGAGCTCCTCGGCAATGGGAGAGTCTCCATGAGGAAGACCGTCGGCAAGCCCGTCTCCTCTGGGAGCCCATGGTATGGTCCAGACCGCTCCAAGTACCTAGGCCCGTTCTCCGGTGAGCCCCCGAGCTACCTCACTGGTGAGTTCCCCGGCGACTATGGCTCTCAGCGGACCCCGAGACCTTCACCAAGAACCGCGAGCTCGAGGTCATCCACTGCAGGTGGGCCATGTTCGGTGCCCTGGGGTGTGTCTTCCCTGAGCTCCTGGCCCGCAACGGCGTCAAGTTCGGCGAGGCAGTGTGGTTCAAGGCTGGCGCCCAGATCTTCAGCGAGGGAGGGCTCGACTACCTGGGCAACCCCAACCTGATCCACGCCCAAAGCATCTTGGCCATCTGGGCCTGCCAGGTCATCCTGATGGGAGCCGTTGAGGGCTACCGTATTGCCGGTGGCCCGCTCGGTGAGGTCACCGACCCGCTCTACCCTGGCGGGAGCTTCGACCCGTTGGGGCTAGCCGATGACCCCGAGGCCTTTGCCGAGCTCAAGGTGAAGGAGATCAAGAACGGCAGGCTTGCCATGTTCTCAATGTTCGGGTTCTTCGTGCAGGCCATTGTCACAGGAAAGGGCCCATTGGAGAACTTGGCTGATCACCTTGCTGATCCAGTCAACAACAATGCTTGGGCCTACGCCACCAACTTCGTCCCTGGAAAGTGAGTGTGCGGGTGATATACAGTTTCGTTTCAGTTGAGAGTCTTGAGTGGGACTGGCATTTCATTGATGTGATGTTGAATTGGTTGGAAACGATACTTTCAGAAGTGTAAATTACATGTATCGCTTCTACCTTACATGACATCTTCAATCATCTTCCTTCCCTTTTCGACTCTACTCCCACGTTTCTTCTTAGTTTTCCTTCATTATCTGCCGCTTAAGATTCGTAGATTTATCCGCATACCATATCCTATAAAGCTTCCTTTCAGTTTTCCTG
This sequence comes from Eucalyptus microcorys, assembly GCA_014182515.1. NCBI lineage: Eukaryota > Viridiplantae > Streptophyta > Magnoliopsida > Myrtales > Myrtaceae > Eucalyptus > Eucalyptus microcorys. Next base: position 3,427,829 of record CM024565.1, on the reverse strand, counting down.
CTGTCGAAATAAAACGATCCTTTATTTTTTTTTCCAATGATAAAAGTGCTTCGAGATTGCTATGATGCGTCCTCCATGACCAAACAAAACATGTTAAAAATGACTATTGTTCTATTGACTAACATGTTAGATGTGACTAGAGCCATCAAATAAGTAAGTCGAGTCGAGAATGGCTCGACTTAAATTGACTAATTTATATGCAAAACAAATTTAGCGACCCATACTCAATCAACACCCAACTCGACCCGACCTAACTCATTTGTAAAAGTACTTTCATATTCAATCTAATCTATGAAAATCCGTATCCTTCTAGTTATCTCACTTTACATCTTCATGTGTAAAATGTTATTGGGATAAAATTTCCAATAAATAAATAAAAAAAGACAAAGTTAGTACTTAGAAGTGAATTTACATGATTGCGGCAACAAATAACATGGAGAAATTGAAATTTTGATCAAATGAAATGTAAGAAGTTGAAGAAGATGATTTATACTAACCAAGGATTGGAATGATTAGAACTAAGATTAGAATATAACATAAAAATAAAAATGCCAAATGCAACAATTGAAAGATATACTCCAATAACTAACATAAGTAATTTGCAATATTAATAAAAATAAAATAAATAATTGGGAAAAAGAGAAGCTATCTTGATATTTTTAATAAAGGTGAAGGGCCATCTTGCGAGCCCACTAAAACTTCTCTAAACTTAAAACAATCTAAAGAGTTGTTTATTTTTTCGTGAACGACGAACTGAATTTGGATCAACTATAAACCCGTTTAACACCTATACTCATATAATGATTCAACCCATTAAATATAGGTTAAGAAATGAGTTTACAACCTATTTTGACAGGTCCAATCGTACCTTGGGTAGAAAATGATTCTAATTGACCCACTCACAACAATCTTTTTTGGGCTTCACTTTCAAACCTATTCTGATCCATGCGTTAAATTAAAGTTACTCATATATGACCCGTTCAATTACATGTGGGTTAAGATATGAGTTTACAACCTATTTTGACAGTCCTATATAAGAGTTAGCTATATTCAGTAAATGAATTATGAATGGATTTAAACTGGCAAATCCCAAAAATTATGAGACACTCTTGTTTGCTCCATATTTCTTCCACAAATCAAATTGCAATCTAACTTCCAAACTTTAGTTGGTTTCTCTACAACCATCTTGAGTTTGAGGACATGCTAGATAATGAATATTTGCTTCACTAATGACATGTTGCCATTTGTATTGTTGTGTTTATCTTGTATATGTCTTTTCATATTAGTTTGGGGTCTATACGAATGATCGCCATTGTCTGCATTTGGTATTTGAGTGAAAAATGAAAAGCCTTTCACCTTACTTGTCTTTCACTATCAATATACCAACTAATCGTCCCTAAATCATTCGTCCTTTATATTGGAGTATAGACATTGATATCGGTTGGTTACGGTTGCATCACTATGGCTACCGTTGAATTTTTCTGAAATCTTTTACTCTTCCTTTAATATATTTTTAAAGTAATATACTTTTAGAAATTTAAAACTATATATTTTTCTAGTTTTTTGACATAAAAATTGGCACCTCAGCCACCTTCTCTATATAATTAAATACGCTTAACATAATGGGTTTTAATTGCAAAAACCAACTTACTCGAAAGACTCGATTGCACAAAATCAAGATTTCAAAAAATCGCATAAATTAAAGTGATAAATTGGTATGTTCGAATTGAAAATACAAAATTAATAAAATTAAATATCATATGAATAATGTGATTGATCGGTCATCCTCGTTAAAAAAAAATTATTAATCCCAACCGCAAAACCATATTCCCTCCATCTCCGCCGACAAATCGCTGAGCCAGCATTCAGCGCCTGAAGGATGCACTCCAGTTTCTTCTCTTCCCTCGAGCGGGTCGAGAGACGGCTCGAGCTCGACTGCCACAACCACCGCCTCCACCGACCACCACCTCAAACCACCATCGCCTCATCGTCGCTCGACTGTTCTCTGATCTCCCCTCTTTACCTCCTCTCCTCCTGACTCCACCACCACCACCGCCGAGCCTTCAGTCCTCCTTCTCAAACGGCGGCAGCGGTGGCAATGAGGATGAGAGGGCTGAGCCGTTGAGGCTGGTGCATTTGCTTCTGGGTAGAGCTGCGTCTGCTTGCGTGGGTGGTGGCGGTTGCGGTTCTGGTGGGTTGGTGTTTCCTTCCACTGTGGATGAGTTTCTTCGTAATGATCCTCCTGGTCCTGACGATTAAGCCCAAAGAAGGTATAAAAGAAGAGATGACAATTGAACCATCGTTACAAGACTAAGTAATGGTCTGAGGTTGATCCTCGTGATCATTTTAGTTAATTGCGCGGAATCCACGGTTTCTTTTTTGGTTTATGTTGAGTTCTTGTTTGTCGGAATGTGATACTACTCTGTAGAGTAGAGAGCGCCAAGTAGATAGACAAAATCGAAATAAAATGAAAGGATCAGGAAATATGGTATGTGGAGTAGAGAGCGCCAAGTAGATAGACAAAATCGAAATTCCAAATACAAACAAGCCAATAGGAATTCAGATGGAGATCTCAGATAAGGACTTTCTCTTATTAAATCGTGTATTTATAGCCCAGCCAGGCCTAACGACTATCACCAATCCATCTCAACTCTCTCTTTCAACACTGGACAGAAGTCAACCTCTCAAATCCACTCAACAATGGCAGCTTCCACCATGGCTCTCTCCTCCCCATCCCTCGCCGGACAGGCGGTGAAGCTCTCCCCCTCCACTCCCGAGCTCCTCGGCAATGGGAGAGTCTCCATGAGGAAGACCGTTGGCAAGCCCGTCTCCTCCGGGAGCCCATGGTATGGTCCAGACCGCGCCAAGTACCTAGGCCCGTTCTCCGGTGAGCCCCCGAGCTACCTCACTGGCGAGTTCCCTGGTGACTACGGTTGGGACACCGCCGGACTCTCGGCCGACCCCGAGACCTTCGCCAAGAACCGCGAGCTTGAAGTCATCCACTGCAGGTGGGCCATGCTCGGTGCCCTGGGGTGTGTCTTCCCTGAGCTCCTGGCCCGCAACGGAGTCAAGTTCGGCGAGGCAGTGTGGTTCAAGGCTGGCGCCCAGATCTTCAGCGAGGGAGGGCTCGACTACCTGGGCAACCCCAACCTGATCCACGCCCAAAGCATCTTGGCCATCTGGGCCTGCCAGGTCATCCTGATGGGAGCCGTTGAGGGCTACCGTATTGCCGGTGGCCCGCTCGGTGAGGTCACTGACCCGCTCTACCCCGGCGGGAGCTTCGACCCGTTGGGGCTAGCCGAAGACCCCGAGGCCTTTGCCGAGCTCAAGGTGAAGGAGATCAAGAACGGCAGGCTTGCCATGTTCTCCATGTTCGGGTTCTTCGTGCAGGCCATTGTCACAGGAAAGGGTCCATTGGAGAACTTGGCTGACCACCTTGCTGATCCAGTCAGCAACAATGCTTGGGCCTACGCCACCAACTTCGTCCCTGGAAAGTGAGTGTGCGGGTGATATACAGTTTGGTTTCAGTTGAGAGTCCTGAGTGGGATTGGCATTTCATTGATGTGATTTTGAATTGGTTGGAAACGATACTTTCAGAAGTGTAAATTACGTGTATTGCTGCTACCTTGAATGACATCTTCAATCATCTTCAATCATCTTCCTTCCCTTTTCGACTTGAGTCTCACGTTTCTTCTTAGTTTTCTTTCATTATCTACCGCTTAAGATTCATAAATTTATCAGTAGACGATGTCCTCCAAAGCTTCCTATTGTACAAGCGATCTTCGGCTTCCCCAGTTTCGAATGACTTTTTGAGTTGCAAGTTGTGACCTCAACCAAACGGAGCTTATCAGCTTCTATCCATTTTATATTCTGGTTGCAAGGAGGAAGGATTTGCTGGCACGAGGCCTGCCGTCGAAACAAAACAATCTCTTATTTTTTCCAACTATAAGAGTGCTATTGAGATTGCTCACGATGCATCCTCCATGACCAAACAAAACATGTTAAAAATGACTATTATTCTATTGACTAACATGTTAGATGTGACTAGGTCCATCAAATAGGTAAGCGAGTCGAGAATGGCTCGACTTAAATTGACTAATTTATATGCAAAACAAATTTAGTGACCCATACTTAATCAACACCCAACAACCCGACCCAACTCATTTGTAAAAATACTTATTTGTAAAAATACTTTCATATTTAATCCAATCTATGAAAATCCGTATCCTCCTAGTTAACTCACTTTAAGTCTTTATGTGTAAATGTTATTGGGATAAAATTGCCAATAAATAAATAAATAAAGACAAAGTTAGTACTTAGAAGTGAATTTACATGATTGCGGCAACAAATAACATGGAGAAATTGAAATTTTGATCAAATGAAAGGTAAGAAATTGTAGAAGATGATTTATACTGACCATGGATTGGAATGATAAGAACTAAGATTAGAATATAACATAAAAAATAAAAATGTCAAATGCAACCAATGAAAGATATACTCCAATAACTAATAGAAGTAATTTACAATATTAATAAAAATAAAATAAATAATCGGGAAAAAGAGAAGCTGTCTTGATATTTTTAATATAGGTGAAGCGGGGCCATCTTGAGAGCCCATTAAGACTTCTCTAAACTTAAAACAATATAAAGAGTTGATTATTTTCTCGTAAACGATTAAAAGAGTCATAAAGATGGACTAGATTTGAATAAACTATAAACCCGTTTAACACCCATATTGATATAATGATTCAACCCATTAAATATGGTTTAAGAAATGAGTTTACAACCTATTTTGACAGGTCCAATCGTACCTTGGGTAGAAAATGATTCTAATTGACCCACTAACAACAATCTTTTTTCCATGCTTTAAATTAAAGTTACTCATATATGACCTGTTCAATTACATGTGGGTTAACATATGAGTTTACAACATATTTTGACAGTCCAATATAAGAGTTAGCCATATTTAGTAAATGAATTATGAATGGATTTAGACTAGCAAATCCCAAAATTTATGGGACACTCTTGTTTGCTCCATATTTCTTCCTCAAATCAAATCGAGATCTAACTTCCAAACTTTAGTCGGTTTCTCTACAACCTTCTTGAGTTTGAGGAGATGCTAGATGATGAATATTTGCTTCAATAATGACATCTTGCCATTTGTATTTTTGTGTGTATCTTGTATGTCCTTGCATATTAGTTTGGGGTCTATACGAAGGATCGCCATCGCCTGCATTTGGTATTTGAGTGAAAAATGAAAAGCCTTTCACCTTACTTGTCTTTCACTATCAATATACCAACTAATCATCCCTAAATCTTTCGTCCTCCATATTGGAGTATAGACAATGATATCGGGTTGGTTATGGTTGCATCACTATGGCTACAATTGAATTTTTCTGAAATCTTTTACTCTTCCTTTAATATATTTTTAAAGTAATATACTTTTAGAAATTTAAAACTATATATTTTTCTAGTTTGTCGACATAAAAATTGGCACGTCAGCCACCTTCTCTATATAATTAAATACGCTTAAACATAATGGGTTTTAATTGCAAAAACCAATTTACTTGAAAGACTTGATTGCACAAAATCAAGATTTCAAAAAATCGCATAAATTAAAGTGATAAATTGATATGTTCGAATTGAAAATACAAAATTAATACAAATTAAATATCATACGAATAATGTGATTGATCGGTCACCCTCGTTAAAAAAATGGTTAATACCTTGAAAAACCCCAAACTAGTACACTTGTGACAAATTTACCTAAAACTATTTTTTTTTACCATGAAAAATCCCAAACCGGTATACCTGTGACAAATTTACCCCGACTGACTATAAAAAAACCCTAAACTGGTACATTTGTGACAAATTTACCCCAAACTAATTTATTTAACTGCAAAAAACCTCAAAATGGTAAATTTGTGATAAATATACCCTATGCTAAATTAGATTAATACCACAAAAAAAATCACAAAAGTTGTAAACTGTGACAAATGGAGCGTAAAATCCTAAATTGGTATACCAGTTAACTATCACATGTCATTTAACTTAATAATTTGAGAATTAAATTTAACGAAAACTAACAAAGGGTAAATTTGTCACGAGTGTACCAGTTTGGGGTAAATTTGTCAAAGGAATATCAGTATGGGGTTTTTTGTGGTCAAAAAAATAGTTTGAGGTAAATTTGTCATAAGTATACCGGTTTGGGGTTTTCAGGGTATTAACCCTTAAAAAAAATATTAATCTTAAGCGCAAAGCCATTTTCCCTCAATCTCCGCCGTCAAATCGCGAGCCAACATTCAGCGCTTGAAGGATGCACTCCAGCTTCTTCTCTTCCCTCGAGGGGGTCAAGAGACTGCTCGAGCTCGACTGCCACAACCTCCGCCACCACCGACCACCACCTCAAACCACCATCGCCTCATCGTCGCTCAACCGTACTCCGATCTCCCCTCTTTACCTCCTCTCCTCCCAACTCCACCAGCACCACCGCCTAGCCCTCGACCCTCCTTCTCCACCTCCTCCTCTTCAAGATAGCAGCGAAGCACCGGAAGCGTTCCTCTCTTTCTCTCCCCAGTTCCGTCCTCCGCCCGAATCTCCTCCTCCGCCACCGCCGCTACCGGCGACGGGGACCGATGCCGACTTGGCCAACGACATTGACTGGTTGATGCAGATGCTGGGTCTGGGCAACGGCGAGCCGAAACCCCGCGGAGAAGGAGCGGGTTGCAGAGCAGGCGGCACTGGGGCTTGCGAGTGCGCGGGTGGGTTCTACGTGCGCGTTGCCGACGTGAAGGGCCCGAAGTGCCGGAAGGAGGTGGAGAGGTTGGATGCATGGATTGCGTACTTCTCAAACGGCGGCAGCGGCGGCGATGAGAATGAGAGGGCTGAGCCGTTGAGGTTGGTGCATTTGCTTCTGGCTAGAGCTGTGTCCGAGCAAGAGGCTAGGTTTCTAGAGTGGATTTGCAAGCGTGAAGGGAGAGTGAATCGTTGGCGATGGAGGGTGAAGATGAGGTGAGGGAAAGGAAGCAAGGTTGCGGAGGTGAGGCAACAGCAGTGAGGCTCGATGGTGAGGCCGCGACGGTGAGAGAAGGCTGGAGGAAGAGAGAACCAGGCAACCGAGATGGCTGCGACAGAGGACCAGAGACAAGGCTACGACCGCAAAAGAGAGAGGACCAGAGGCAAGGCAGCGAGCAACTGCAACCTGCAACAAGGTGACCAAGAGAGAGTAGGGATTGAGAGGAAGAGGATCGTGCAATGGAGGAGGGAGCGGCCGTTTTCCGAGAGTTTTCAAGGCTGCTCTTGAAGGGTTTCTAAAAGATAAAGAATGGGTGCCGCGCAAGGAGGATGAGCACAAGAGGATGAGGCTACGATTTAGTTTTCCAAGGAGGGGGGTGCCGTAAAGGAGGAGTCAAAAGAGGATGAGGCAGCTAGGTTTGGGTTTCCAAAGAGGGCAGAAAAAAATTTTAAAATGAGGTACCATGCAAGGAGGACGCGCCTAGGAGGAATAGTAGGTAGCTAGCGTTTGGATTTTCAAGGAAGAGCAAGAAAAATAAAAATAAAAAATGATGGTGCCATGAAGAGCCAAAAAAAAAAATTAAAATGTGATGCTCCTCCTGGGCAGAATTTGTCCTTTTTTTTTCTTTTCTTTTTTGGAGGGAGAGGGTGGAGGGTGATTTCAAAAAGAAAAAGATGAATAATGTTGAATAATAATAAATTATGATCACCATGAAAAATTATAAATTTATTTAAATAAATTGACTCTACTCTTTATTTTTGAAATAATCATATGTATATATAAAAATATTTATTTAATATTTAACGTGTCGGAACGTGTCGGAATTCTCTACTTTTTTAAAAAATGACATGTCGCGTGTCGTGTCGTGTCGTGTCGTATCGCGTGTCGCGTGTTGGTGCTACATAGCTACTCTGTAGAGTAGAGAGCGCCAAGTGGATAGACAAAAATAAAATGAAAGGATCAGGAAATATGGTAAGTGGAGTAGAGAGCGCCAAGTAGATAGACAAAATCGAAATTCCAAATACAAACAAGCCAATAGGAATTCAGATGGAGATCTCAGATAAGGACTTTCTCTTATTAAATCGTGTATTTATAGCCCAACCAGGCCCAACAACTATCACCAATACATCTCAACTCTCTCTTTCAACACTAGACAGAAGTCAACCTCTCAAATCCACTCAACAATGGCAACTTCCACCATGGCTCTCTCCTCCCCATCCCTCGCCGGACAGGCGGTGAAGCTCTCCCCCTCCACTCCCGAGCTCCTCGGCAATGGGAGAGTCTCCATGAGGAAGACCGTCGGCAAGCCCGTCTCCTCTGGGAGCCCATGGTATGGTCCAGACCGCGCCAAGTACCTAGGCCCGTTCTCCGGTGAGCCCCCGAGCTACCTCACTGGCGAGTTCCCTGGCGACTATGGTTGGGACACCGCTGGGCTCTCGGCCGACCCCGAGACCTTCGCCAAGAACCGCGAGCTTGAAGTCATCCACTGCAGGTGGGCCATGCTCGGTGCCCTGGGGTGTGTCTTCCCTGAGCTCCTGGCCCGCAACGGCGTCAAGTTCGGTGAGGCCGTGTGGTTCAAGGCCGGCGCCCAGATCTTCAGCGAGGGAGGGCTCGACTACCTGGGCAACCCCAACCTGATCCACGCCCAGAGCATCCTAGCCATCTGGGCCTGCCAAGTCATCCTGATGGGAGCCGTCGAGGGCTACCGTATTGCTGGTGGCCCGCTCGGTGAGGTCACCGACCCGCTATACCCCGGCGGGAGCTTCGACCCGTTGGGCCTAGCCGAAGACCCCGAGGCCTTTGCCGAGCTCAAGGTGAAGGAGATCAAGAACGGCAGGCTTGCCATGTTCTCCATGTTCGGGTTCTTCGTGCAGGCCATTGTCACAGGAAAGGGTCCATTGGAGAACTTGGCTGACCACCTTGCTGATCCAGTCAGCAACAATGCTTGGGCTTACGCCACCAACTTCGTCCCTGGAAAGTGAGTGTGCGGGTGATATACAGTTTGGTTTCAGTTGAGAGTCCTGAGTGGGATTGGCATTTCATTGATGTGATTTTGAATTGGTTGGAAACGATACTTTCAGAAGTGTAAATTACATGTATTGCTGCTACCTTGAATGACATCTTCAATCATCTTCAATCATCTTCCTTCCCTTTTCGACTTGAGTCTCATGTTTCTTCTTAGTTTTCTTTCATTATCTACCACTTAAGATTCATAAATTTATCAATAGACGATGTCCTCCGAAGCTTCCTATTGTACAAGCGATCTTCGGCTTGCCCAGTTTCGAATGACTTTTTGAGTTGCAAGTTGTGACCTCAACCAAACGGAGCTTATCAGCTCCTATCCATTTTATATTCTGGTTGCAAGGAGGAAGGATTTGCTGGCACGAGGCCTGCCATCGAAACAAAACAATCCCTTATTTTTTCCAACTATAAGAGTGCTATTGAGATTGCTCACGATGCATCCTCCATGACCAAACAAAACATGTTAAAAATGACTATTGTTCTATTGACCAACATGTTAGATGTGACTAGGGCCATCAAATAGGTAAGCGAGTCGAGAATGGCTCGACTTAAATTGACTAATTTATATGCAAAACAAATTTAGTGACCCATACTTAATCAACACCCAACTCGACCCGACCCGACTCATTTGTAAAAATACTTTCATATTTAATTAAATCTATGAAAATCCGTATCCTCCTAGTTAACTCACTTTAAGTCTTTATGTGTAAATGTTATTGGGATAAAATTTCCAATAAATAAATAAATAAAGACAAAGTTAGTACTTAGAAGTGAATTTACATGATTGCGGCAACAAATAATGTGGAGAAATTGAAATTTTGATCAAATGAAAGGTAAGAAATTGTAGAAGATGATTTATACTGACCATGGATTGGAATGATAAGAACTAAGATTAGAATATAACAAAAAAATAAAAATGTCAAATGCAACCAATGAAAGATATACTTCAATAACTAACATAAGTAATTTACAATATTAATAAAAAATAAAATAAATAATTGAGAAAAAGAGAAGCTGTCTTGATATTTTTAATATAGGTGAAGTGGGGCCATCTTGCGAGCCCACTGAGACTTCTCTAAACTTAAAACAATCTAAAGAGTTGATTATTTTCTCATAAACGATTAAAAGAGTCATAAAAATGGACTGGATCTAAATAAACTATAAACCCGTTTAACACCCATATTGATGTAATGATTCAACCCTGTAAATATGGTTTAAGAAATGAGTTTACAACCTATTTTGACAAGTCCAATCGTACCTTGGGTAGAAAATGATTCTAATTGACCCACTAACAACAATCTTTTTGGGGCTTTACTTTCAAACCTATCATGATCCATGCTTTAAATTAAAGTTACTCCTATATGACCCGTTCAATTACATGTGGGTTAACATATGAGTTTACAACATATTTTGACAGTCCTATATAAGAGTTAGCCATATTTAGTAAATGAATTATGAATGGATTTAGACTAGCAAATCCCAAAATTTATGGGACACTCTTTTTTGCTCCATATTTCTTCCACAAATCAAATCAAGATCTAACTTCCAAACTTTAGTTGTTTCTCTACAACCTTCTTGAGTTTGAGGAGATGCTAGATGATGAATATTTGCTTCAATAATGACATCTTGCCATTTGTATTTTTGTGTGTATCTTGTATGTCCTTTCATATTAGTTTGGGGTCTATACAAAGGATCGACATCGCCTGCATTTGATATTTGAGTGAAAAATGAAAAGCCTTTCACCTTACTTGTCTTTCACTATCAATATACCAACTAATCGTCCCTAAATCTTTCATCCTTTATATTGGAGTATAGACATTGATATCGGTTGGTTACGGTTGCATCACTATGGCTACCGTTGAATTTTTCTGAAATCTTTTACTCTTCCTTTAATATATTTTTAAAGTAATATGCTTTTAGAAATTTAAAACTATATATTTTTCTAGTTTTTGACATAAAAATTGGCACGTCAGCCACCTTCTCTATATAATTAAATACGCTTAAACATAATGGGTTTTAATTGCAAAAACTAACTTACTCGAAAGACCCGATTGCACAAAATCAAGATTTCAAAAAATTGCATATATTAAAGTGATAAATTTGTATGTTCGAATTGAAAATACAAAATTAATAAAATTAAATATCATACGAATAATATGATTGATCGGTCACCCTCGTTAAAAAAAAATTATTAATCCCAACCGCATAACCATTTTCCCTCCATCTCCGCCGTCAAATCGCTGAGCCAGCATTCAGCGCTTGAAGGATGCACTCCAGCTTCTTCTCTTCCCTCGAGCGGGTCGAGAGACGACTCGAGCTCAACCGCCACAATCACCGCCACCACCGACCACCACCTCAAACCACCATCGCCTCATCTTTGCTCGACTGTTCTCTGATCTCCCCTCTTTACCTCCTCTCCTCCCAACTCCACCACCACCACCGCCGAGCCCTCCATCCTCCTTCTCCGCCTCCTCCTCTTCAAGATAGCACCGAAGCACCAAATGCGTTCCTCTCTCGCTCTCCCCAGTTTCGTCCTCCGCCTGAATCTCCTCCTCTGCCGCTGCCGGTGACCGAGACCAACGCCGACTCGGCCAACAACATCGACCGGTTGATGCAGATGCTGGGTCTGGGGAACTGCGAGCCAAAACCCTGCGGAGAAGGAGCGGGCTGCGGAAGCGGCGCAGGGGCATGCAAGTGCACGGGCGGGTTCTACGAGCGCGTCACCAGCGTGAAGGGCCCAAAGTGCCAGAAGGAGGCGGAGAGGTTGGATGCATGGATTGAGTACTTCTCAAACGGCGGCAGCGGCGGCGATGAGGATGAGAGGGCTGAGCCGTTGAGGCTGGTGCATTTGCTTCTAGGTAGAGCTTCGTCTGCTGGCGTGGGTGGTGGCGGTTGCGCTCCTGGTGGGTTGGTGTTTCCTTCCACTGTGGATGAGTTTCTTCGTAATGATCCTCCTGGTCCTGACGATTAAGCACAAAGAAGGTATAAAAGAAGAGATGACATTTGAGCCATCGTTACAAGACTAAGTAATGGTCTGAGGCTAATCCTCGTGATCATTTCAGTTATTTGCGCGGATTCCACGGTTTCTTTTATGGTTTATGTTGAGTTCTTGTTTGTCGGAATGTGATACTACTCTGTAGAGTAGAGAGCGCCAAGTGGATAGACAAAATCGAAATAAAATGAAAGGATCAGGAAATATGGTATGTGGAGTAGAGAGCGCCAAGTAGATAGACAAAATCGAAATTCCAAAGACAAACAAGCCAATAGGAATTCAGATAGAGATCTCTAAGATAAGGACTTCCTCTTATGAACTCGTGTATTTATAGGCCAACCAGATCCAACAACTATCACCAATCCATCTCAACTCTCTCTTTCAACACTAGACAGAAGTCAAGCTCTCAAATCCACTCAACAATGGCAGCTTCCACCATGGCTCTCTCCTCCCCATCCCTCGCTGGACAGGCGGTGAAGCTCTCCCCCTCCACTCCCGAGCTCCTCGGCAATGGGAGAGTCTCCATGAGGAAGACCGTCGGCAAGCCCGTCTCCTCCGGGAGCCCATGGTATGGTCCAGACCGCGCCAAGTACCTAGGCCCGTTCTCCGGCGAGCCCCGAGCTACCTTACTGGTGAGTTCCCCGGCGACTATGGCTGGGACACCGCCGGGCTCTCGGCTGACCCCGAGACCTTCGCCAAGAACCGCGAGCTCGAGGTCATCCACTGCAGGTGGGCCATGCTCGGCGCCCTGGGGTGCGTCTTCCCCGAGCTTCTGGCCCGCAACGGCGTCAAGTTCGGCGAGGCAGTGTGGTTCAAGGCTGGCGCCCAGATCTTCAGCGAGGGAGGGCTCGACTACCTAGGCAACCCCAGCCTGATCCACGCCCAGAGCATCCTAGCCATTTGGGCCTGCCAAGTCATCCTGATGGGAGCCATCGAGGGTTACCGTATTGCTGGTGGCCCGCTCGGTGAGGTCACCGACCCGCTCTACCCCGGGGGGAGCTTCGACCCCTTGGGCCTGGCCGATGACCCCGAGGCCTTTGCCGAGCTCAAGGTGAAGGAGATCAAGAACGGCAGGCTTGCCATGTTCTCCATGTTTGGGTTCTTCGTGCAGGCCATTGTGACAGGAAAGGGTCCGTTGGAGAACTTGGCTGACCACCTTGCTGATCCAGTTAACAACAATGCTTGGGCCTATGCCACCAACTTCGTCCCTGGAAAGTGAGTGTGAGGGGTGATATACAGTTCGGTTGGAAACGATACTTTCAGAAGTGTAAATTACATGTATTGCTGCTGGCTTGACTCTTGAATGACATCTTCAATCATCTTCCTTCCTTTTTCGACTCCACTCCCACGTTTGTTCCCTAGTTTTCCTTCATTATTTGCCACTTAACCTTCTTAGATTATCTTTCAAAAAAAAAAAAACCTTCATAGATTTATTTGCAAACGTTGTCCTCCAAAGCTTTCTATGGTCCAAGCAATCTTGATCTTGCCCAATTTCGAATGACTTTTTGAGTTGCGAGTCGTGACCTCAACCAGACGGAGCTATGTCTGCTTCTCTCCAAATTATATCCTGGTTGCAAGGAGGAAGGATTTGTTGGCGCAAGGTACGTTGTCGAAACTAAACGATCCTTAGTTTTTGCAACAATAAGAGCGCTATCGAGATTGTTCACGTTGTCGTCTTCCATGAGCAAACAAAGCATGTTAAAAATGAGTGCCATTCTATTGATTAACACGTTAGATGTGACTAGGGCCGTCAAATGGATAAGTCGGGTCGAAAATGATCCAATCCAAATTTGCCGATTTATATGCAATACAAATTTAGTAACCCATACCCAATCAACACTCAACTCGGACTCATTTACTAAAATACTTCCATATTTAATCTAATTTATGAAAATCCGAATACACCTAGTTAACCCACTCTAAGTTCTTTGTGTGTATATGTTATTTGGATAAAATTGCTGCTTGGATATAAGACGCTAAAGAATTGACTTTTAACGATGAAGAATAAGATAAAACATGGAGAAATTGAAATTTCAATTAAATGAAATATAATATATTGAAAAGATTATTTATGCTAGCCATGGATTGCAATGATAAAAAAAAAAATAGAATATTACGTAAAAATAACGATGCCAAATGCAATCAGAGATATATGTACTCCAATGACGGACGAAACTTATAAGATTAATAAAAAAAAACAAAAAAATAATGGGGAAAAAAGAAGTTGTCTTGATATTTTTAATGAGGGTGAAGCTGGACCATCTTGAAGCCTAACAAACTATTCTGAACTTAGAACAATACGAGGACTCCACTATTTTCTCATAAAGGATGAAGATGGAGTCACGGCATGGATTAAGTTTGGGTAAACTATAAACCCATCTATTTGGTTTTATCATTATAAACCCATTTATAACTCATTTACGCCCATATATTATTTGGTTTTATCATTATAAACCCATTTATAACTCATTTACACGTAACTCATATAATAACTGGGTCTATTCAAAATAGGTTAAGAAATAGGTTTGTGACCAATTTTAACAGGTCTAGTCTTAACTTGGATTGAAATAGGCTTTTAATTGACCCACAAACACCAACCTTTTTTGGGCCTTACTTTCAAAACCCATTATGATCCATTATTTAAGGTAACTTATATATGCCCATTTAACTAAATGTAGGTTGACACTTGGGTTTGTGACCCATTTTGATAGCCCTACATGCGACACTCTTTCTTTACTCCATATTTCTTTCACAAATAATGTAACTTCCAAATTTCAGTTGGTTCCGCTACAACTGTCATAAGTTTGAGGGCATGCTAGATGAAGTATGTTTGCTTCAATAAGGACATGTTGCCATTTGTGTTATTGTGGGTATCTTTTATATATCTTTTAACATTAGTTTGGGGTCTATGCAAAGGATCGTCATCGCCTGCATTTGGTATTTGAGTGAAATATGAAAAACCTTTCACTTTATTTGTCTTTCATTATCAATATACCAACTAATTGTCCCTGAATCTTTTGTCCTTTGCATTGGAGTATAGACATTGATACTATGTTGGTTATGGTTGCATCTCTAGTACATTTGGTACAGTATTTCTAAAGAGCTTTTGGCTTCCAAAGCCTCTTGGAATATCGATGGGGTGTTCGGCAAGTTTTTCCAATGAGCTTTTGGCCAAATGCTGGCCTTGAAAAAAAGCTAAAAGCCCAATACTAGTCCCTACCAAAGATTGAGCTTTGGATCTTTGGCTAAATGTTGAACAAATTTTTTTCTTTTAAAATTGCCCTCACCAATTCTTCAAATTTTCAATGTTATCCCTCATTACATTGGTTGGACCGATGAAGGGCTATAGCTGTTGGCAAGCCAAACCTAGCGTAGGCGGGCGTTGGTTGAGGTGGCCCGACCTTACGTGATCTCTAACGAGGGTGACATGACCAAGGTGACCTTCAACAAGGGTCACTTGACCTAGGCTATCATTGCCTGGGTCTTGTGAGGGTTACACGACCCTTGCCGGAGGTTGCTTGAGGTGTGGCAACTTCAGCGACGGCCGCCGTGCCGATTTGGCTCGCTGACAATTGTAGCCCTTCCTCGATTCTGGTGAAGGGTTTGGGTCCTTTTTAATAAAAAATATATATATAAAAATTCAAAACCCATTATAAATGTTTTTCTTTTTTGCCAAATACAACTAGAACTCAAAATCCATTTGCAAAGAGTTTTTACTAAACACAAATTGCATTTCTCCAAATAGTTTTGATTTTCAATATTTGCATTATATTTGATTCAAACACGTGTCACGGGCCGATCGATTGGGATTGTGACCATGCGGCGACTCGGGCTCTTTTGGATCGACTCGGATCGTCGGGATGCCTAAGCCAAGCCTTGCTCGGATCAATCGCTTACTCACTCGCTCACCCTGATCGTAGAAAGAAAAAGTTTCTAAAGAGAAAAGCTCTGGAAAGAAATGAGCCTTTGTATTATTGAATGTTTGAATTATTACAAATGAGGGGGAGGGCACAATTTCTTATACTTGAGGCCCTCATATTACATCCATTGATCGAGAATTCATCCGATGAACGGGATCGCACTGCCCAACCTACCAACTATCGACACTTATGACAAGAGTGTTCTAGACTTTAGCTTAATTACCATATCGCCTGCCCTTAGAACATTCCGGAAGCGCTCTTGTTGGGAATCCTAGCAATCGCAGGAAGTCTTCCTCGGAAAGGCACGACCCTTACCTCTTGGTCTTGACACACGCCTATGACTCTATCTCTCTCTCCCATTACTTTTGCCTTTTTCTGAAATCTTTTACTCCTCCTTCAAGATACTTTGAGAACTTCAAAAAATACTTTTTCTAGTCTTTGACATAAAAATTGGCACGTCAACCACTTTCTCGACATAAGTAAACGTGCTTAAACACAACAAATTTTAACTGCAAAAATCACCTGCTAAGTCGAAAGATGGGATTGCACAAAATCAAAATTTCAATAATCAACATAAATTAAGGCGAAAAATTGGTATTTTCGATAATAAAATACAAAATCAATAAGATGTTATGCGAATAACATTGTTAAAAACCTTAAACTGATATGCTTATGACAAATTTGCTCTAAATAAATTTTTTAACCATTAAAATCCCAACAAATTTATTAAGTGTACCAGGTTTGTGATTTTATTTTGTATTAATCAAATTTAGTGAAGTTGACAGAAGGTAAACTTATTGCAAATGTATCAATTTGAGGTTTTTAGTGATTAAAAAATTATTTTAGAATAAATTTATCATAATTATACAAATTTGAGATTTATTGTGAAAAAAAAAAAACTAATTTTGCATAAATTTGTCGTATATGTTCCAGATTTTCATCGTTCTAACCCCAAAAATTCTTAATCCCGACCGCGCAACCATTTTCCCTCCATCTCTGCTGTCAAATTGCCGAGCCAGCATTCGGCGCCCGAACGATGCACTTCAGCTTCTTCTCTTCCCTCGAGCGGGTCGAGAAACGGCTCAAACTCGACCGCCACGACGGCGGCTGCCGCCGACCGCCACCGCAAACCGCCGCCACCGCCGCCTCATCGTCGCTCGACCATTCTCCGATCTCCCCTCTTTACCTCCTCTCCTCCCAACCCCACCACCACTGCCACCGCCACCGCCAAGCCCTCGATCCTCCTCCTCCCCCTCCACCTCTTCAAGATAGCAGCGAAGCACCGGAAGCGTTCCTCTCTTGCTCTCCCCAGTTCCGTCTTCCGCCGCCGCCACCGCCGGCGACGGGGACCGACGCCGACTCGGCGGACGACATCGACCGGTTGATGCGGATGCTGGGTCTGGGCAACCGCGAGCCGAAACCCCGCGGAGAAGGAGCGGGCTGCGGAGCAGGTGGCGCCGGGGCTTGCGAGTGCGCGGGCGGGTTCTACGAGCGCGTCGCCGGCGTGGAGGGCCCGAAGTGCCGGAAGGAGGCGGAGAGGTTGGATGGATGGATTGAGTACTTCTCGAACGGCGGCAGCGGCAGCGGCGATGAGGATGAGAGAGCTGAGCCGCTGAGGTTGGTGCATTTGCTTCTGGGCAAAGCTGCGTCCGCCTGCGAGGGTGGCGGCACTTGCGGTTCTGGTGGGTTGGTGTTTCCTTCCACTGTGGATGAGTTTCTTCGTAATGATCCTCCTGGTCCTGATGATTAAGCCCAAAAGGGTATAAAGAAGATGACATTTAAGCCATCTTTACCAGATTTTGTAATGGTTTGAGGTTGATCCTCGTGATCATATTTTTAGTTTTTCGCGAGGAAACCTCAGTTTCTTTTATGGTTTATGTCGAGTTCTTGTTTGTTGGAATGTGATACTACTCTGTAGAGTGAGCTTGAGTTTAATGCAACGAGAAGATATGTTTGTGCAGTTCTTGTTTCTGGGCCTTTTTTCCCCTCTCTGATCAAGCTTTGTTCTTCTTGTCATTGCTATCTTATCTTCAGTTCGATCTTAAATTGTGATGAAGGAAGCTTGGGACAAGCAGCAGGATTCTTTAATGTGATTAGGATATCCAATGCAAGTAACTAGATCGTTGAAGTTCTTCAAGACTGGATTGAGATCTTTTATTTCGTTGTGCGGAACCTGACAAAATTTGCAAAGAAAGGATACAAAAAGAGCGAGTGAGCGCGATCCTGCTTTAAAATGGTTCTGCTAGTGCAAGAACTAGCAGGAGTCAACTAACGCACTCTTTACAATGCTCTCTGTATCTCATAGCATTTAAAGTTTTCAGTTCTAGCTTGCCTTGCCCTTAAGTTTTAAAAGGGCAGCCAGGACCTCATCTATGTCCGGTCGGTTTGCTGGATCTGGAGAAGTACACTGATGAGCCAGTTGGAAGAGCTTTTCTATGGTTTCCTGCTGCTCCTTGGAAATGTTCGCAGCTAGAAGAGGGTCCAAAATTTGGAAAATCCCATTGGTCCCGTTTGCAAGAGCTGTCTCTGCCAGTTGATGCAAACTGATTGGGTATTCGTTCTCCTGAGTGAGCGCAGTTGGTCTCCTTCTTGTTAGCAGCTCCAGCATTATCATTCCAAAGCTAAAAATATCCACCTTAGTTGTGACTTTTCTCATGTAGGCAAACTCTGGCCGAAGGGAGAAAAAATAAGATACTGATTAAGCAAGAGATAGCCAGAGTTGTTATTTATGGCTCAGATATTGCATCAGAACAGATCAGGAAGAAGAGTTCAGACAGAGGAGGAATCATAGGACATTGTTTAGTTCTTATGCAATTCATTATCATGCTAATTGGAATGAACATGTTGATGCCACCCTTGATACTCCAGTATATATTCATGCATAAATATATTCCCGTCTGGTTTGCTTATTTATATACTCTCTTTTACCTTGTGAATCTCCAGTGCCGATTGAGTGAGAAATAACCTGAGGATTTAATAGTTATCACTCGGGAAAGTATACCTTTCATTTCATGTATAAATTTTTCATAGTCGGAGTTAGAATGAATGAGCTAAATACCAGCTGATATTGTTTTGTGTGCTACACTACAGTCATGATTTCAGCTTATATGCTTGCAGAAGCAGATTGTTGGCTTTGATACTTTTACCTTGTGAAATGTCAAAAGGAGAGTGAAGTCTTTGGGCTTATTATGCTCAAGAAATGTTCAGAACTCAACCGAAATGAAATGTTTACTTGCGATGTTTCAGCTAAATCACATGGTCATTGGCTTGTATGAGCAAGAGATTACCTGGTGCCATGTAGCCGATCGTGCCCTGGAAATCTGATGAAGCAGTCATGCCAGTCCCATTCTGATGAACCCCAAGCATCCGGGCAGTTCCAAAGTCGCTCACATGAGCCTCCCAATCTCCATCCAAAAGGATGTTGGAAGGCTTCAGGTCGCAGTGGATTATGGGGAAACCATATCCAGAGTGCAAGTAACTCAACCCGCTTGCAATGGAAATACAGATCTCAATTCTTTTAGACAGCGTCCACTGTGACCCATCCATCTGAGCATCATGTATTATGCTGTCCAAGTTTCCATTCTCCATGTACTCAAGGACCAAAGCTTTCAATTTCCTGCTCTCCCAAGCATAGCCGATCACTTTAACCAGATTTCGATGCCTCAGCTGGCTAAGGATCTTCACTTCTCTGTTGAAGCATTTGTCAGATTCTGCGGAAAATTGATGTAAATTCAATTTCTTCACAGCGATAACCTTCCCTTCTTCCAAGAGGCCTTTGTACACAGTGCTCAGACTGCTAGCCCCGATGATATTGTCCTCGCTAAAAAATTCAGTTGCAATCTCGAGGTCTTTCTGCTCGAACCTCTTGAGGTTCATTGCAGATGCATAGGGTGGTTCTGTATTCTCGAGCCCTTCTGACTTTTTTTCTGCCTGGTTTGTACTTGATGATCAAAAGTATCAAAACTAGTGCAAAAGTACACCGACAGACCCCAGTGCCAATAAAATTTGTTTGGTTCTCTTCGACAATTTCTTTGAACTCTTCTTGTCACAAGAGCCGAGAAATTCAATTCCACAAAGAGCTTCATTACCCATTAAGCTCGATGAATCGATGTTCACAAATATGCCTTTCTCTGGCACGTGGCCTTCAAGATGATTGAAGGAAAGGTTGAGGTGCTTCAAGCTAGAAAAATTACCAAAGCTTCCAGGGATCATGCCCGCCAAATGGTTATAAGAAAGATCAAGCAAACTCAAACGCTTCATCTTTGCCAAATCACTGGGGAGTGACCCATTTATCTCATTTTTGAAAGATTCAGGCTTGTTAAGAAATCCATTCCTGTAAAAGCTTCAAGCGGGAGTGGGCCAGAAAGTCTATTTCCTGAAATATCAAGAGAAAGCAAGTTTTTGCAGCCTCCGAGTGTTCTAGGAATGGTTCCTGAGAGTTTATTGTTCGAGATATCAATAGCCTGTATCATTTCCATTTCACCAAGCTCACCTGGCACAACACCTGTCAATGAGTTGCGTGAAAGATTCAGATATATCTGCATTCTTTTCATGCTTCCAATCACAGATCTGGGAATTGAGCCAGTAAGACTGTTGTCAGAGAGATCTAACGTCATAAGCCGTACCAGCATCTTCATCTCTCTTGGAATCAACCCGCTAAGCATGTTTCCACTGAGGCTTAACAGAGAAAGTGACTGGAGTCTTGAGATTAAAGCTGGAATCGGACCCATCAGCCTGTTTCGCTGCAACTGCAAGTTCGTCAACTGTTTCAGTTCAAATATTCCATCAGGTAACGTGCCGTTCAGGGCATTGTCATGGAGAGAGAGGCCTTGAAGGAGAGAGAGTCTCGAAATTTCTGGAGGAATCGGCCCGGAAAAGTTGTTTTCAGCCATCGACAGAGTGAGTAACTGGGTCAAATTGCCTATCTCTGGTGGAATTTCACCCCCAAAAGAATTGTTAACGATTTTAAGAATGCGGAGATTGGACAGATTGCCAATGCTGGGTTTTACGAATCCGCTTAACTTGTTGTTGCTTAAATCAACAGTAACAAGTCTGGAACAGTTGAAGAGATCATCAGGGATTTGACCAGATATATTATTGGCAGAGATAGATAAAAATGTCAGATTTGACAAATTCCCTAAGCCTAGCGGAATTTCTCCACTCAGATAGTTCATGCTGAGACTTATGACTAAAATACCGGTGCAGTTGGTAATGCTAGCTGGTATAGATCCCTCGAGAAGGTTGTCATAAAGGGTCAAGTTCTTCAAGTTGTAAAGCAATCCGATATCTTTCGGAATCTGACCTGTGAGAAGATTGGAGCTCATAGACAAATACGTTAAATTTGTCAAGTTTGTTAAGGACGAAGGAATTGCTCCAGCGAACCTGTTGGAATGAAGGGTCAGAACCTGTAAAGATCTCAATGAACCTATCTCAGGAGGTATACTACCAGTCAAATCGTTCTCTGAGAGTCCTAATCTGGTCAGCGACTTGAGTTGGAATAGAGAAGGTGGAATGGTGGAATTGAACCTATTCTTATGCAAATGCAAGCTTTTCATTTGAATCAAATTCCCGAGCTCCAGAGGGATGGAGCCCTTGAAGGAGTTAATGTACAATTCGAGAGCAACAAGGTTAGTACAATGGCCGAGTTCCTTTGGGATTTCTCCAGTGAGGGCATTCTCAAATAAGTGGAGGTATTCTAAATTGGACAAGTTGCCGATTTCTCTCGGAATGACTCCTGACAATTGGTTTTGACTCAAGTCTAACGCTTGGAGAGATTCCAGTAAACCGACAGAACTGGGTATAGGACCAACCAAATTGTTTCCGAAAGCTGTAAAGAGCTGAAGATCGGTCAATCTTCCTATTTCGACAGGAATCATGCCGGTGAGATTGTTGCCGATGAGACCAAGGGCTAAAAGCGATGTGCAGTTGCAGATACTTTCGGGGATACTTCCACTCAGGAAATTGTCACCGAAATCAATGGACTGCAAACTTCTGAGATTCCCTAACTCTCGGGGAATCGGACCAGATAGAGAGTTCGCATATAGAGTCAATTCCAGGAGTTGTGAGCATCTCCCAAGATCCGGCGGAATTTTCCCTGTGAAATTATTCAAAGTAAGATCAAGAACCTGCAGGGCCGAGAGGTTTCCTAGGAATGGGGATATGCCTCCTATGAGCTGCTTATCCACCAAAGAAATGGACACAACCTGTTTCGACACTGGTTCACAGGTGATCCCCGACCAGTTGCAGTGAGAATGACTCACTTCATCCCAATCATCAAGAGCTC
Organism: Eucalyptus microcorys; assembly: GCA_014182515.1. Lineage (NCBI taxonomy): Eukaryota > Viridiplantae > Streptophyta > Magnoliopsida > Myrtales > Myrtaceae > Eucalyptus > Eucalyptus microcorys. The sequence goes on along the minus strand of CM024565.1, from coordinate 3,405,598 downwards.
CCAATGGGTCACTGGTGATAGAGTTCTTGAAGGCTTGAAGTGCTTGAATCTCAATCTGTGTGTTTGTTTCTTGGGAAAGAGAAGGAAGAACTAGAAGGAAAAACGCTATGAATATCACAAAATCAAGACCAACGATTTTCATTTTTCCCTGAACTACTTTGAAAGTGAGTGAGCTGAAACACTCAGTGAAGACCTTTTATAGTAGAAAACGTGAGAATCAAAGAGGCCTTGAAATCATGGGACTGAAGTCATCTTCTCTCTACATATGGTCAAACCTAGATCAACGCTAAGAAGACAAAAATGGATGTTCTAGGACACTGAGATGAGTACCAGAGTTTGACCAGATCTCTTGAACGTTGTGATAAAACTCCATTGGCCACTAGCTGGAGATGAAGATAAGCATGTCCATCAATCAGACTTCTCCAATCTTACAGAAAGAATAAAATATAGAACGTGGCCTACCCACCTAACTGCAATATGAACTTCTCATTTTCCATATTTTCTTAAGAAAAATGTTGCATGCTTTTGCTCTACCTTGGATTATCTAGGTGCGAAGATAAACATCCCAAGAGAATGTCTTCCCTTTTTATTCTAGAAAAGCTATAAGATCGCACCTAATGCACAAAAAAAACACCTCGAAAACTATAAATTTTTCGATGCTCGTCGACCAGATCCGCTGTATATAATGGACCATTGACATGGCATGGCGAAGCTTAATGGAATTTACGTGGGACAGTTCTCATTGCGCCCGTGATGAAAGATTCTTCTCGATTAGGCAAGTTGGGTGGACAGAGCGCGGGGCAGCAAAAGGACAGTCAACCATTTGCACTGCGAAAACAAGACAACAGACAGATGGTGCTCGAGAGCTGCGCATGACGCGTTTGGCAGTTGACTGGGGCAGTGTGGATACAGAGCCTCGCAAGTTGCAAATGACGGCCGAAAAGGCGAGGCGAGAGGCTCCTTTTTTGGATCTGGGTGTGAATCGACTGATCCAATGGATCGGGATAGATTGTGATACCTCAGCTGACCTGGATTGTGATACTATTGGCGGTCAGAACAAATTTATCCCCATCTTCACATCTACTTTTCATAAACTGATACTCCTTAGACAAATCTATATACAATCATTAACAGGATTAGAATTGGAAGAATTACTAAAAAAAAGTCATGCACCTATTATAATTGTGTCAATTTAGTCCCAAACCTTTTTTTTTTTTACTAATTAAGTCCTAAACTTTTTTATATTTGTGCCACTCATCCATCTAGCCAAATTTGATAAAAAAAAAAATCGTTGATATAAACACCAGCCGTCCAATGTGACACAGTCAACACTAGCATGGATAATTTTTAATAATATGTTAATATTATTTCAAATATTTGTTTCCTTTGTTTTTCTTTTCTCTTTCTTTCTTTCATTTTTCCCGTCTTCCTCTAGCCGGTCACTAGATCTTGGTGCCCAACCAAAGGCAAGGGCCAACGAGGTCGAGCCTCACTAGGGGTGGGCGAGGCTCTCCCTCACTTAGCAACGGCAAGGTTAGCCTTGCCACAGTAGGTGAGGCTTAAACTCACTAGGTTTCATGAGGCTTAAACTCCCTCTCTTCCAACTCGTATCCCAAAGATACTTTGAAGTGACCAGTGCACTTCTAGAAGAAATTGGAAGAGAGTAGGTGAGGTCTTTCCTCACAAAGAAAAGAATGGGATTAAGGCTTTCTTATTCAGCACAGTTTCAGCCTTATTATATAGATATAGATAAAGGACAAAGCGCTGGTCACGTTACAGCTACCGTGTGTTGACTGTAATTATTATACGACAATATTTTTTTCATTAAGCTTCCACTATCGATTCGTGAGCATAGACGATTTGATAACAGAGGATTTCCTTGACTCATTATTCTAACGGTATTTCAGGGGAGGACTCATCATCCAAGGAATTTGGCACCTAGCCACTAGGAGGTCTAACAAGGGCAAGTCCTGCCCACCCTTGACAAGGTCAACCTCACCTAGTATACTTATACCTATTTCTCCACATGCCCAATATCTGCAAGCTTTCTTTCCTTGGGGGCAATACCTTTTTTTCGTTTGGGCAATCTTCACAAGCTTAATTTCGATATTTTTCTCCTCCTTGCCTATTGAAAGATTTCTTCTCGTTATACTTTTTCTTATATTCTTTCTTCTTCTTTCGTTTGCAATCCCATTCTTACGAAATATACCAAAGCACCTTCCGCTACGTTTGGTCGTTTGGATTTCTAATTAGGATAGAACTTGATAGGATGAATATGAAATCTAGTGATTTTGTTATATCATATTTATTGTTTGGTGAATCGCCGTAATAAAATCGAATATAATTACATCATATCATGTACATTTTTCGGTATAAATGGCATATCAGTGTAAATAAACCTAAAAGTTCACAAATGAAGATAGTAAAAATCTCTCACGATACTATTCACTAATTTTTTTATATACTTCTATTATTTTATTTTTCCTTTCCTTTTTTTTTTATTATTTCTTTTTTTCCTCTTCCATCATTTTATGGTAAAATTTTTGTAAATAGTAAACTGTACTAATATACCTAAAATACAAAATACATATATAATATTTAATAAAATACAAAAATTTACAATTTACAAAAATATATATTGAATTTAAATTGTAAGATAGAATCAGAATTGAATTTATAAATAAAAAATATTTAATTAAAAAATAAAATGTTGATTTTTAATTTTGAATTTCTTATTATAGAATTCAAATATAATTTATATTGAAATATAATTTCAATTTTGTTAATTTAATAAGTTCCTTATTCAAGAAAAATAAATTTCCTATTATGAATATAAAAATTCATATCCATCTTTATCTCACATCCAGCGGGAAAATTTTATCCGGCCTATATCTCTATTATATTCAACTTTATCCTATCTTAAATAGACACCAAATACATGATATAATAAGTTTTATCATATCCTAAATTTTATCATAATTGTCAAATGTAGCCTTAGGGTTTTGCTTTTTTTATCTTCTATCTTTCTTCATTTGCAAGTACTAAGCATTCACCCACTCTCTCCTCTCATCCATGGGTATTAAGAAAGGACACAAATGGAAGATCCCAATGTGAATCGTTTCAATTTTTCTTGTATTCTAAATGTACATATTTATACACCATTCACAACTATATTTCCTAAATCTACTCCTTTAGATATGGCAAGTACAATCAAAAGATTGAATAAAACAACTCATGGGATAAGGTGTATGATCACGCTAAGATTTCACATGATCACGTTGAGACTCCCCTCAAGTTAGTGCGTGTAGGTTACGAACGCCCAACTTGGAAAGTAGCCACATGTGCTGATCTCAGCCTTGTGGTTTGGTAAACACTTCGGCTAGTTTTGACTTTGTACCAATCTTTAATAGAGGAATAAGGTCAGCTTGTATTTTTCACGAATGAGATGGCGATCAATTTCAATGTGTTTCATTTGCTCGTGAAAAACTAGGTTGGCAACAATGTGGAGGGCAGCTTGGTTATCACAATGTAAGGAAATTGGTAGAGATAAACAATTCTAGGTTCCTTATAGGTTCCACCTAGAATCTAGAACCTACCCTATTACAGGTTTTAGGGCCGGTTCCAAAGTCTAACAAGTTCCTTTTTTTTTTTTCTTTTTTAGTTAAGCAAAATGAAAATGAACGCAACAATAAAAATGAAAGCTTCTCATTGATTCAGTCAACCAAATAAGGAACCTCCGTGAGCTTTATTGGTCTATTGAGTACTCGAGCAAGCTTGTCATTCATCATAAAGAATACAAAAGACTAACTTTCTTCGCTTTATGATTCAAATAAATACAATTAAAATTAGAAGTCATGACATTCTTGAAAGTTGTTGTTAATTTTTTCCTATAAGATTATAAAAACAAAAGTACCGGCTGATGAGGATAAGATAACAAGATAAAGTATAACAAACAAAACATTGCCAAAGCCATGGTAAGTCCTATGTCATAGAAACTTAGTATCCTCATCAACCAAGTGTTTTGATGTTATACATTAAACTTACAAAACAAAATTCATGAGCAACTAGCATGTTGATCAAGTCAATATCCAAGACCACAAACAAAATGGGTAGTAGGAAAAGGGAAAGAAAGACGACAACAAGAAGTAACCCTGCAAGAGAACTAAACAGCTTTTGGGGCACCTTCCAACAAGCACCCATTAAGTGGAGTGATATCCTAATCCAATGCCAATAGTTCAAATGCCATGAACAATAAAGATACTTCGGATACTAGGGAATAAATCTTGCTAGCAAAAACCATATTAGAACTTCAATCCTCAATCATCCATGAGAATTTGTTCCAAATTCTGACCACCTTAAATCAAAAGAAGCAACAATCATAGTTAATCACTTAATAATAGTTTAAAAAATAAAATTAGTATTAACCAAACTAAATAATTATTAGAAAGCCCCACCACATATCATTCCACTTCAACTAGTAAACTTTATTTACCGATGAGGAGACGATAATCTCCTCATTAAGCAAATCAATATCTAAAAAAAAAAAAAAAAAAAAAAAAAAAAGAGAATAAATAAAACATTCACTTATTAGATATATAAAAGGAATCACAATATATAAAGATATAAACATTACTTACATAAATCAAAATTTTTTTGCATTCTTGGAACATGTACAACTTTCGACTAATCTTGAGTGTAAATCAAAACTTCCATTACTTTAAGAGTCAAAGAATTTCGAAAACCATCAATGACACAACCTGATGTACTAAAAGTTGACTTTGAAGCAATAATAGTTCTGGGAATAGACAAAACATCCTCAACCATCAAAGATATGATTTTATATTTTGAGCCACTACTCTTCCACCACATCAAAATGTCAATATCAAGAATATTTTCATTTTTTTTCTTCAAGATATCAATCAAGCTCAAATTTGCTGTTACCGCACACTGTTTAATTCGAGTGCATAAAGGTTCTCCGCCAATATTGGATGTCATACTTCTTGTTACCTTTGTCACCATTGACATCGGTATTGGAACCACTACTACACTTGCACTCAAACTTTGGACACTAAGATTTCGATCACTTGAAGCAATAGAAGATTAATCTTAAAATTCATACAAACATTCCAATGCGTCCTTCATCTTATAATGCATTTCATTAATTTTTGATTCATTATCATGAATTTTTCCATACAAGAAATTCACATAATTCAATTTAGCTCTAGGATCCTGGCACAACCACAATCAACACCATCATATTCACTTTATCCAAACTCTCATAAAATTTGTCAAATTGATCTTTCATTTTCATAACAATAGCTTAAAATTTATGATCCTAAGCATTCGTCACATCTTTCAAATATTTATACAAAAGAGTTATGCCCTCAAAACAATCGTTTGAAGTAACATATGAATTTTCCGACATCCAATTGGCGGCATCATAGAAAAATTTTAAAATTCTGAAATAATAATGGCATTTTCCCAATCATCATCTTTAAGAAGATCTGGTTAAGCTCGCTTGCAAAAGATAGATCGCCTTCTTCCATCCTTTTAAAAGCTTTTATGAACTTTACGATGATGTCTAATATGAGGTAAGCGGAGTTTCATCAAGTGGCAATGTCAAGAATAACCAAACCCTTATAAGTGATTTTTTAACTCTTAATGTAAGATTGAAATGTTTTGGATCTCATGGAAGAACTCCTCACATACCTAACTACATTTTGGATATGTGCAATAGAGCCATGTACTGAAGTCAAGCCATCTCTCACAATCAATTTTAATATGTGAGCAGTGCACATCATGTGTAAAACACCACCATCTAAGATTGTAATATTTCTCTAAAAATGTTTCCTTCAAATAACCAATTGCAACACCATTCGAACTAGCATTATTCATGGTGATTGTGGATACTTTTTTTTTTCCATTTCCCACTCATAAATGCATTTCTCCACCATTTTCTCAATCTCCCTGCCCCTTTGACTATGTATCACCACAAAATTGATTATTCTTTTATGCAACATCTAATTTTTATAGCTAAATATGCAATAAGACATAAATAATTGAGGTTTTGAATGGAACGCCATGTATCAGTTGTGAATGTGATCTTAGAATTAATTTTTCCAAAGTAAGTTTTCAAACAAGTTCTTTCACAGAAATACAATTCCATACAATCTCTAGTCACTGTAAAATGTGATAACTATTTGAAGAGAGGTTGTAATTCATTGACAAATTCACGGAATCCAACATACTCAACCAAGAAAAAATGTTGTTCATCGACTATGATGAATCGAGCAAGCATTTGCTCACAATGTTATTGATTAAACAATCATGTTGATAAGACACTACTAGTATTAGAATCTCCCCGACCCTATCAGCTATGTCTACATTATGTGGTGCAAAGAATATATGCCTTTTATCTACATTGCGAGGAAATTTTTGCACGTTGTCAAATGCTTCCTCATTGCCAATGTACCATTAGTACCATGGTACTGTTCGTAAAATTCTAAACGCAAGTGAACGTGTCGAACAAGTAATATAATGATAAGAAAGAATATCATCTCATGGAGATCGATGATAAACAAATTAAATACTAAAATAGATTAATTCTAAAATTTATCTAACAAATCAAAATATAATTGAGAATAAATTAAAAACAAAATTGGAGACTAAATACAGTAAATCAATAAGATAAATATGTTAGAGCATCTGATTTTACCATAACCACTAGATATGAATTTCAGATTATTGTGGGTACAAGAACAATATCAAACATGTAATAATGGAATTTCTTAATCTATTTACTATCCTATCTCTAGTTATAGCAAACCTACTCAGTTTATTAATCAACTATATCTCTATGTGAATTAAAATAAACATAGGTGCATTAAAAACTATGAATATTCCCGGCTTATAATGAGTCTTTTGGATCACCTTATCACCGAAAGCTACACAAATAACGCGGTATATTTATATCCACGTTTAATTCATGGTTATATATTATAATGAGCAATTGCATATTATCACTTCTTAGTCTCAAACATGCACATCAGATCATTCAAGTGGTGGCTAGTCACTCAAAAGCATTATGCATAATAATATATAACTCACATGAATGAAATCAATTGCAAAACATAAAAATCATGAAATTCGCATCATCATGATTAGGCTACATTGTAGCCCTAACAAAAGAAAATTAGAACATAGTAGAAAAAGAAATAAAAATATAAATCAAACCCAGCATCTTGAATCAAAGAACGAGAATTATGTCACCACTTTTGTCTTCTCTTGTGTCTTCTCTTGAAAATACTTGAAAAACTCTCAGAACAATGAAAAAACAATTTAACAAAAACCTAGCTGCTCCCCTAAGGCATTAAACTATATATAGGATATATCCAAGATCCTTATCTCCAAGCAATTGCACATAAAATTAAGGAGTAAATTAGAGGATCTTTGATTTGATATCTATCTCCCACTGCTTTTTGATTTAAATTCCTGATTTTTACATTCTTTTCCTTATCTTCTTCATATCTCATTATTCTACATAAACAAGGAAAATTCGAATAATCAGAAGGAAATCCAAATATTTTCTCATAGATATTGCATTATTTGTTGCCTAAAATAGGTAAAATAATTCTATTTTTATAAAGTTATCAGGTACCTAAACACAGACCCACAATATATGCACTTCACCTTATACTTTTTTCCATCCTTATCTTGGATTCTCACAAAATGATTCTAGCAATCAGATGTATATTTCTTATCATAAGGAGGAAGACAAGAACCAAGTATTTTGTTTGTGGCACTCATGATAAGAGATGGCTCTTCTTCATTTTCATCACCAAACGATTCCAATTCTGTGATCAGAGTAATCTCCTCACATCCCTCCACCTCCATTGACATATTATCTTGATACATTGACTTCACATATACACAATAATAATATAATATAGTTAGAAATTTCAAAATAAAGATCAAACATTTACAAAGATAAACCATATTGGAAGATGTATACAAGAATAATGTTGAACCACCAAATATGGAAAGTGATCAATTTGAACTGTAATATAGGTCTTGTAGTCATGGAGGAAGATTTGCATGTTTAAATGTAATTAAGAACACAAGGAAACTTGAAAATTTATCTCAAGATTTAATTTGGCCCAGCCCGCTCATATAATCACACAGTTGCAGGCTTACTTTCACTTCCTTTTATTACCTTCTAAGTTTCTAACAAAGTTATCTTTAATTGACAAAAATTTAGAAAAATAAAAAACACATAAGGAAGCAATGATGCTCATAGATACAACCAGAACAACCGCCGTTTAGGCAATTATATGAGTTGTACAAGAAAAGACTTAATAAAGATACCACATGTAAAACATACAAAATAATGATCAAGGATCTAATAATCTCGTGATATTACTGATATTTCTCCAATTATTCACATAGAAAAGCCAGATGAATACAAGCTTTCTCTCACAAGCTTCAATTATCCACTACAAAAAGCTCAATCCTATAGAAACAAGTTTTTGAGAAATGTACTAAATCAAATTTTGAACCATGCCAAGAGATGCATTTATTATGGGAGGAGCACAACAGAAGGGGTTATATTGCAGTAGGGAAGCATTAACTATTTCTATGGATTCAGTAAACTATAGCACTACAGCTTCCTTGTTTTGATAATTTCATTGGTCTATTTGCAAGTAATAGGAGTTATAAAAAGAAGAAATTGCTCTCAAATTGTTCTAGTGATTAATTCTAAAGATGTAAGAAAGCAAACAATCTGAGCTCGATATACCAACTGCAAAACACAAAAGAGAATTGAACCATATAGTCATTGATCCTAACTTATTAACAATCTAGCTTTTAATATGCCATGAAAGCAATTGTTTAACTTAAAACAATTTTTGAGTTGGTTGCTATCACCAACCCAAAACAATGCGCTTCAACAGTTACCACTAGTGAGTGAGTGAGAGAGAGAGAGAGAGAGAGAGAGAGACCTGAGTGATAATGTTGCACAACTGCTGGATGATGGTCGAGTTGGTGACAGCAAAAGATTCGAAGGGCTCAAAAAGATAGAGATGAGAATCAAGAATTCGAGATGTAGCATTGCGGAGAGGAACAAGAACAATAAGATGAACGAGAACCACAGTGTTGTGGAGAAGTGGAAAGAATTGTGGCGATGATATCATAAATGGGTTCCGTCCTATTGTCAACTGAGATGAACGAGAAGGACAAAGGGGAAGAATGAAGCCAAATTGGGGATTTGCCTAAAAAAGTGGAACCGAGAACTTACTTGTCGCTTTGTAGAACTAGGAACCGGAGAATCGAACCCATCGGTTCGACTCTCCATTCTCGATTCTACCCTAAAACCATGCTCACCCCTAGAATCCGAGACTTGAAGAGGCATGTTAATGTCTCGTAAGAGATATGATAACTAGGTAATTTCGCATATAGTTATTGCAATTGCATGATATTCTGCTTCAACAAAAGAGCGTGAGACCATGCTTTGTTTCTTGGTTTCCCATGAAATGGGGCTATCACCCAATAAAATGCAATACCCAATTGTTGAATGGCGAGTCATGGTGCAACTAGCCTAGTCAAAGTCATAATAAGCCATGAGTTGAAGTTCATTTTCACCTTGGTAGAAGAGCCCTTGGCCTATAGTAGCCTTTAGATACCGTAAGAGACGGTATGCTGCATCCAAATGTGGTTGGCATGGTGCATGCATAAATTGATTTAGAATGTTGACGCTATGAGCAATGTCTAGCCTAGTAATAGTCAAATAAATGAACCGGCCAATTAAGCATCGATAGAGAGACGAATCCTCCAATAGAGTACCTATATCAATGCTTAAATTTATATTCTGTTCTATAAGAGCATCAGCTGGCCGGGCTCTACTAAAATCACAATCTTCTAGAATATCCGGGATATATTTTCACTAGCATAAATAAAGATCAAAGCGGGATCAAGCCACCTCAATACCTAGAAAATATCTTGGAGGCCCAAGGTCCCTAATATGAAACTGATTGTGTAACATTTCACTAAATTGATCAAAGAAATATCATTACCAGTAATGACTAGATCATTGACATATATTACCACAAAAACATAGTCACTACCATTGTGCAAGACAAAGAGAGAATGATCGGCCTGAGAATATGTGAAACCAAAGCCCTATAAAGTAGTAGAAAACTTGAATAACCATTGACAGGATGCATGTTTCAAACCATTTAGAGATTTGTGAAGTCGGCATACGATTCTCCCCTTACGCCAAAATCAAGGGGGAGGTTTCATATAGACTTCCTCATCCAAGTTGACATGTAAGGAGGCGTTGTTAATGCCTATTTGTTCAAAAGGCCATCGCTTTGCTGTGGCAATGGTCAAGAGTACACGAACTATAAGAACTATAACCAATTTGATGACGAGTGCAAAAGTATCATAATAATCTTTCCCTTCAACTTGGGTATAGCCTTTGGCGACTAGGCGGGTCTTATTTCGTTCAATACTACCATTAGAGTTTCGTTTAATTGTATGGACCCATTTGGAGCCTATGGCCTTCTTACCAATTGGAAGTGATATGAGGGACCATTTATGATTTTGAAAAGAGATTTGATCTCAACCCACATGGTGTCTCTCCATTTCTGATGCTGCATTGCCTCAGTGAAAGTGGATGGCTCTATGGTAATAGACAAAGAAGTAAGAAATGCTAAATTGGGTTGTTTCAAATGAGTATATTGGAAAAAATTAGACATGGAGTAAGAGATACCCGAACCATTATCTTTGGTGGAACTTAGCATTTGAATAAACCAACAACAATAGTCCTGGAGGTAACAAGAAGGTTAACGTATCCTTTGAGGTCTAGTGGATTGTTCAGGCAATGGAGGTAAGGGTGTTTGTGGTGGTGTGGGAATTGGGTGTGGTTGTGAAGGTTTTGTAAGTGAAGGTTGGATTATCTCATCACATTGTGTGAAAGGTAATGGTAATACATGCGACCCTACATCAAGTAAGGAAAAATTGTTTCATGAAACACAATATTCGACTGATAACTCTATATAAATAGAGTTATTTTACCTATTTTAGGCAATAAATAATGCAATATCTATGAGAAAATATTTCAATTTCCTTCTATTTATTCGAATTTCCCTTGTTTATGTATCATAATGAGATATGGAGTATATAAGGAAAAAAATGACAAAAATCAAGAATTCAAATCAGAAAACGTTGGAAGATGAATATCAAATCATAGATTCTCTGATTTACTCTCTCATTTTATGCAAAAAATAAGTCATTGCTTGGGGATAGGAGTCTTGGATGTATCCAATAAATAGGAGAATATTAAGAGCTTTGAGAGATAGCTAGGTTTTCACTTTTAGATCATTTTTTATTATTCTGAGAGTTTTTCAAGCATTTTAAAGAGAAGACAAAAGTGATGATAGAATTCTTGTTCTTTGATTCAAGATATTGGATTTGATTTATATTTTCGTTTCTTCTTCTATGATGTTCTAATTTTCTTTTGTTAGAACTACTATGTAGCCTAACCATACCATGATGATATGAATTTCATGATTTTTATGTTTTGCAAGTGATTTCATTCATGTGAGTTATATATAATTACACTTAATGCTTTTAAGTAACTCGACCACCATTTATATGATCCGATATGTATGTTTGAGACTAAGAAATGATAATTGCAATTGCTTCTTATAATATATAACCATGAATTAAATGTGGAAAAAGATATAGCATGTTATTTGTGTAGCTTTCAATGATAAGGTGGTCCAAAAAATTCATTATAAGTCGAGAATATTCACATATTTTAATGCACTTATGTTTATTTAAATTCATATAAAAATACAGTGGATTAATAAACTCAGTAGATTTGCTATACCTCGAGATAGGATAGTAAATAGATTTGAAAATTTTGCTATCACATATTTGATATCGTTCTTGTATGCATAATAATTTAAAATTCATATCTAGTGGCTAGGGTGAAATTGGATACTCTAACATATTTATTTGATTGATTTACTACATTTAATTTTGAAATTTTTTTTCTATGTTTGTCAATTTTAATTTATTCTCAATTCTATTTTAATTTGTTGGATAAATTTTAGAATTAGTCCATTTTTAATATTTAATTGATTTTTTAATCATCAATTTATGTGGGACGATATCCTTTCTCATCATTATATTACTTGTTCAACCAGTCATCGAATTAGAATTTCACGAACATCGACTCATGTATATCTTTTTGGTAAGAAGATCAACAATGCGACACCCTTTTTGACCATTGGGATATCATTAAAAAAGAAAAAAGAAAACTTGGAGTAGCACATGCATCAAATTTATTTTGAATGGAGGTGTTGCGCCCAAAACACAAGCAACTGTAGACTTGAAGGTGAGTGAAATTCGTTGGCTAACCATGTAAAACCTCATATGGAGTTTTCCCTTTCAAGACAGCAGTGGAAAGTCTATTTCTGATGTAAGCAGTAGTGAGAATGCATTCACCCCAAAACTCAATGGGAAGGTTGGATTGGAAGCATAAGGCACAAGCAATATTTAGAAGGTGCCGGTGCATGTGCTCCACCACTTTATTTGTCAAGGCATGGACAAGCAACTCGATTGATAAACACCCATGAAGTCTAGAAAGGAATTGGTAAGCTAATTGAATTTTTTTTTCCATTGTCAGAAAAGATGCAATGAAATTTGATTTTTACCATGGTAAAGAAATTAATGATAAGATGACTTACATTAGCTTTAGAAGATATTAAATAAAGCCACATGCTACGGAATAATCATCAATCAGTCAGAAAAAGATATACCCTAGACAAAGAGGTGGTCCAATATGGGCCCTTAACATCTAAATGAATTAAAGTATGAAATAGTAGAAATTGTACTAGAAGAAAATGGCAAATGAGATTGCTTCGCAAGTGGGCGCATACAGTGCAAGGAAAAGTATTAGAAAATGAAATGTTATTACCTAAAGTTTGCAAATGACGAAGGCAAGATAAACTCGGACGTCCTAACCACGAGTGTGAGAGGTCAAAGTGTACGTTTGGTGTGGTGGTGGATGTCAAAGAAGTGGGTTAGGGTATTGAAGGGTAGTATAAACCATTGTGCCGCTTACCCATTGCTAAAGTCTTTGTCGAGAGAAGCAACAGCAGTAAAAAGGCAAGTATCAGAGGTAAATGCAATGTTGAGAGAAGTAGCAGTAGTAAGTTTAATAATTGAAAGAAGATTAAATCGAAATTTGAGAATGAATAAAACATGATCAAGAGTTGGACTTGATAGTAGAGAAATCTGTCCAATTCGTTGAACAGAAACCATAGTTCCATCAGGAAAGGACACAGGTTAGAAGTTATATTATCATCAAATTCAGAAAACAAGGCTGCATATCAAGATATATGATCCGTCACACCAGAGTCCAGGATCCAGGATGAAGTGGAATTTAAACAAATGGAAGTACCTATTAAATTCACCAAAGGGTGAGAAGATGGTGTAGTATCACCAACCAGAAGTAAATGAATGAATTGTTCTGTTTGTGTAGCAACAGGGGTCGGTGGCAACAATCAAAGAACCAGTTAGGCGTAAACGTCATTGACGGCCAAAATCATTGGTGGGGCGCTTGTTACTGTCATTCCACCATTCTAGATATCCATACTTCTTAAAACACTTCCTTTCAAGATGTCCATCCTTTCCACAGTGAGTACAATGTAAAATGGGTTTAGAAGAACCCATATGCAGAAAAGCGCGAGTATCATTGAGACAAAGCACGGCCATGGCAGCAGGATCGAGAATAACAGTGCGACAATCTTGAATAGTGCGCTGTTGTTCCTCTTGTAGTAGACAGTAGGGAGAGGATCCATAAGAAGGATCTGACTCTGAATTGGGACATAATTCATCGAGACCTTAGAGAAAATTTAATAATGAATCTATTTTAAGAAACTATAGCAGGGTCAACGTTGCTCCACAATTGCAAGTCGGCAAGGCTCGGTCCAACAATAGTTCATCTTGCTAAGATTTAATCATAGTGTAATAGGCAAATATCAAAGTTATGCCTTGTTGATGTGTAGATAAAGGCCTATGGATCTCAAAAATTCGAGCATTACAAGGAGAGAAGCATTACCGAAGATTATTCCAAACATCATTTGCCAAGTCATGCCAACTAGGACTGATTGTTGGTACAGTAGGATGAATCAACCAGGACCTCACCATGCTATTGCAAAATATCCATAAGAAATAATCCGAAGAGGTTGAACTAGGATGCCGCAAGGACCCATAAACAAAGCACAATTTATTTTTTGCCTCAAGGGCCACAAGCATGGGATGATGCCATTTTGGATAATTGTCTCCATTTAAAGGAGGAGAGACTAGAGGGGTATTTGGATGGTCACTCGCACATTGATCTTGGAATAAATAGTGGAAGTTTTTTGATTGGCCATGAAAAAAAAAAAAAAAAAAAAAAAAAAAACTACACCGGGTTGATGTTTGCTCTAATACCATGAGAAAGGACACAAAATAAAAGATCCTAATGTGAACCGATTCAATTTTTCATGTTCTAAATATGTATATTTATACCCTATTCACGACTATATTTCCCATATCTAAGCCTATAGTTATGGTAAGTATAATTGAAATATTGCATAAAATAACTCATGGGATAAGGCATATGATCACGTTAATATTTTATATGATTTGCTAAGATTTCGTATAATCATGCTAAGAGGCATCATGCTCATCGTTTGCAATTCTTGCTCTCTACATTGTTCGATAATCAAAGTCTTAATGGGATACTGCAGCTTATGAAAGAATATTAACATATGTTGACTGCTTTGCCCTAGCTTTTGATAATAACGGGAGAATTCGTAAAATGTATTTTTCTAAGTACTTTAAATCAAATAATTTATATTGATTAATTTTCGATGCCATTTTTTTTTCTTTTCCGAGGTGACCTCCAACACAGCTTTTTCTTCGCTTCCAAGATGATGGTACTGATCAACAGTGACTCTTGATAAAGAAATGCTCGATATAATTTAAGAAGAGCCCAACTATTATTGAGATAATCCGCTATGTTTTTCTCCAAACGACATAAAGTAATCAAAACGCGTTGGTTGTGTAGAAACAACTTGTAGATGCACGGGCCAAAATGCAGATGGAGTCCTAACTCTAAAGGCTGGTAGTGCTCTGCTTCTCCAGAAGGTGAAAAAGGTATGTGATATCAAAGGTGTCTAAAGTTGGATGGACTCATGTAGAAGGTGAACAGGCTTAAAACAAGAGAGCCATTAAAGCTCGGATGGGCCAGTAGAAGCTGAACAAACATTTAGAACTAAAAGACTTCAATACACTTGGAAGGACTATAGTGTAGAAGGTAAACAGTTCAGCATGAAGCATGAAAATAAATGGAGGGACTGTATGCATTAGCAACTCCCGTAGGTCTGCTGAGCAGAGAGGTTTAAAGACACGTTCCCTGCTTTTACATTATCGGATAAGAAGACCTAGATCTTCTTCCAATTTGATTTGGATTCAAATTAGAGTCAACAACCACTTTCAAGGTCTATAATCCGTGGCAAGCAACCCGGAGAAAATCAGAATAGCTGTTCCTCTTTTGTGGAAGCAGTCAAAAGAGTCAGACAGCCTGCTTAAGTAGAAGCCTCTATTTCTGGAAAACTTCTTTATGCAACTTGTAGGTCTGCTAAGCAGAGAAGTTGATCCGACGATTTGTTTGAAGATTGCAAGGCCATTTACAGGAACCAAGCATGGTTGAGGACTTTGGCGATAATTAAGAACTTCTTTTCTCTATTTTCACGACTCTTGTGCTTGCCCTTGTGAAAACTACTTGTTTTGTTATTGATATTCTCTAAGAGAGCTGCGCTTCTCATAATATGAAAAATAGTGTTTTTATAATATCAAAGATGTTCGTTATTGTAGAGTTACATATAAAGTTTCGTGTAGAAGCAACATGTTGTAATGTCTCTAAAGGTTTGTTTGTTAACTGGCCAAGTAGTGCATGATTCTATTTTTTAATTCATCAAAATAAAAAAGTTACCGATAAAAAAGAAGAAAAATCTATTTGGTAACTTTTTTATTCTCAAGAATAGATTTGAAATAAAATTAAGAAATAAAATAATGTTGCTTTTTTATTCCCAAGAACAGCTCTAGAATCAAGTCCGTTTTCTTTTCTTCTATTTTTCCTCTTTTTTTTCTTCCTTTCTTTTTTTCTTTTCTCGTTCCCCTTCTTCCTTTGGCTAGTCACCGCCTCGATCAAGCCGATGATTGGCCAGATAAAGGCCAACGACCTCCTTGGAGTGTTGTTGGCCCCCAACGAGGTCAAGCCTCGTCAGGTGAGCCTCCTCGGTAGCTGGACAAGACTTAGCCAAGCCTTGGCTAAGGGAGCTCGGCCTCGCTCTCGCCAAGCCACTGCAAGGGCGACGTCGCTCGAGCTTAGTGAGGTCGACCTTGTGGGGGCCCAACGAGGTGGAGCCTCACCGGTGGCTAGGCCAACTTAGCCTAGCCAAATCTGGGCAAGGCCGAGCTCGCCTAGCCAAGGCTCGATTGACGAGGCTAAGCCTTGCCAGGGGACTAGCGACACTAACGAGGTTGCCTCGCCATAGGATGAAGGGGAAGGAGAAAAAGAAAAGAAAATGTAATAAAATTATTTTAAAATAAAAAGAAATTCTAAATTAAAAAAAATTGAGGTCTTACCAAATACATTTTAATCTCGAAAATAAAAATTTTTACAATTACCAAACGCTTTCAAATACTCAAAAATTTATCTTGGGAGCGGAACAAAGGAAAATCATTTCTAAGTAGAAATTATTCTCAAGAACAAAATAATTATCAGACAGACCCTAATCGATTCCAATCTTAAATGTGACTTTTAATTTGGGAGAGATAAAGGCCAATTGCACAATTGTTTTTCATTCTCGAAAAGAGTTCTTGCTAGTCTTTTGCGAAACTCATGTTTGCGTTGGCCTTATTTATACTATTATGTAAATTCCAAGCGTAACTCATGCTTCTTTTGCAAATTCCGCACCCTCCTCCCTTTCTTTTGCACGATCCATGCTGACAATTTGACCAGCTTGACATTGCTTCTAATGACACTTACCTGAAAGACGAAAGAAGATCCAGGAGTAAACCCAATATAATTATGCTTTCTTAAACCCATGCGAACTGCTTCCTCTATAATTCCTGTTTAAGAAAGCATAATTATCTCTTCTGCTTCTATAATCGAAATCATGAACGTCCAAGGGTGACTCTGTAATTCCGATCTGGCCAGGGGCATTTTCGGAGAAGGAAAAAACGTTTTCATACACATATCCACAACGATGACTGATATGAAAATACAGACCCAAAAAAACAAAGACTGATATGAAGGCGCTAAGTAATCACCAAAGACAAAATTCGAGTAGCAAATTAGACTTCCAAGAAAAGAGGTATGAAGGTTGTGTTGGAGCGAAACTGAGGCCTTCACTATTTTCCTACACAACAAATTTTCTAGAGAGATGATAGTTGATAATTCCATCGAGTTGTTATCATCTGTCGGCTTCTTCCATTATACAATCTCTTGGGTTATAACAACGGTACGTATCAGGTTTTCTGGTACGAGTTCACTTTCACTTTTACTAGGCTGTGGATTTTGAGCTTCCAGTAAGGTAGATCCCTATGAAGAATTCCTCTAAATTAATAAATAATCAAGTTATTGAGACATGACTGAACAAAAGATCCGTTAGTGAAATGCCCAGAGGTATTGCTATATGTGAATTTGTTTCTGGCCATGTGCTTCATGTGATTGAAGATTTGAAGCAACCCCACTAAGACCAATTTTAGTAGTTATTCAATTTTCCGCCCCAGTAGAACGTACTTTCTGCTAGAGGCCAATAAGAGTCGGTCCACGTTTGCAAGCTCGGGAGCTCTGTAAGTGCCGAATGACAAGAAGACATTGGAGCTTATTAACCAGTGACCAATCCTTCATCTTCCTTTAAGGATTCACTGTGGGGTTCATTGATTGTCAACATGCAAATTCGCAAAGAGAACAACAGAACAAGGCTGGAGGTTCAGCAGGGGTTCACTTGCAAAATAGTACCAAACAAAAGAAGAGCAAATCAGAACAAAGACAAGGGACTAATACTCTTGCTAATAAAAAACAACCTGTTGAATGACAACGATGCCTATGTGGCGCTGACGATAAATACATTTTATTAAAGTGTCTACAAGGCCAAGAGTCCAGACAGCTACAACATAAGAAATCTGCACCTTACATAACATATAAATGTCATTTTCCAGTCTCCCTTCTCTTCACAGCAGCTAACTAGGGTTCATAGTCCCAACCTCCTAACAACCATTAGCATATATCATAACAGCATCTACAAGCTAGCAAATGCATATTATCAGCAAAGAGAGAGAGAGAGAGAGTGAGAGAAGGGGTGTGCTACCGTATGTAGCAGCTCAGTCCCAGTGCCACAGCATGTCTAGTCCTTAAAGTCTTCAAGCTTCTCTGCTTCAATCTTCAGAGACTTAAGGTATCTGACAGCTTCGTCAAACAAAGTGACAGTGCTCATCCGGTTGCCACCAGGAATGATTCCTCTCAGCGCCTTTACCATCTTCTTCATTTTCTGCTGTTTAGGTTCACCGCTCGAACTGCTGCTACTGCCGGAGGACTTTTGGAGAAGAGAAGAGATGCTAAGTTTCCTAGTCTTTGATCCATAGCTGGAGCAAGAATCAGGGGATGAGCTCCCGTAATTGCCATTGGTCCGTGCAGTGCTCACCTCATCCTCGTCATACTCTTCTTCTTCCTCCTCTTCCAAGCTCAGCAAAGCATCAATATCATCTGAGTCCTCTTTATCAGAAAATGAAACCTCCCTTTGCTCATTGAAAGCACATTCTATGTCATCTTTCTTCTCCACATAGGTCGGATAACTTTGAAAACCCGGATTTCCGAATTTGGGGGCAATTGCAGGGTGAAACATGATCCGACTCTGGTAAGCAGTCTGGTCAAATACAATGAAATTCTTTGGGCACAAAGTAGATGGTTGAAATTGAAGACCATGGACTGGTGGAAGGTGTTCCATGGCCTGTGGTGGTGGAACTGCGCAAAATGCATATGCATTCGGAATATCCATGTACTCACCACTCATTTGATTATTCATGGAATATCTTTCCTTTCTGGTGGGCAAGTGGTGGTTGCTCTCCATCAGCGTTACAATTTCTTAATAATAATCGTCTTCAGTGAAGATGTAAATCTTTGGCTATTCGAGTTTGTAGCACTGAATTTCAAGTGGCTGAGAAGGTAGCTAAAGCGACGACAGAGAAAGAGAACTAAATACTAGATAAGGCTACTATAATGATTATCAGAACCAAATATTTTTCACGGCATTACTCCTGCATGAACTCAACCAGAGGGCCTCTCTATTCTCCCCAAAGTCCCAACTCCCAGAGCTTAACAGGGTGAGACTACGTGACAGGTTTAAGCAACTGACGAAAGTATTCAGCCTGTTGCATGACATGGAAACATGGGATTTAGGCTACAATATTTCGTCTTCAAATAAGACAATCAGGTTAAGGCAAATATGCATAGAAAATGCAGTAAGAACATGTAGCCAGTATATAGACAAATGGCACATGATCCAATAAAAGGAAACCAGATAATCAAGCATATATCAAAGAAAAGGCAGTTAGCTTTTATTCCATATTTAACATCCAATGCACTATTGACATGATAGAGACAAGTTGGGGGATTGAAGGAATGCATATTGGCGATGCATGGGTTGATCACACGCAACTGCAACTGATCGACATATAGGAAATGCAAAGGGGAAATTTCACTTTATCCCTGAACTTTGGGGTGGTCGGAGTTTGCACCCTAAACCATTAACTTCAAAACCTGGCATTTTACCGTGAACTTTTTAGCGTGTCATTTATCATAAAATCGACTTTAATAAATGTGGAATCCCACGAGATAGTCACTTAAAGGATTTATTAAAGTCTCCAATATAAATTGCTACAAACCACAAATTTCATGGTTGTAGAAGCATAAAAGAAGCTGCGAAGTGCCAAAACTAAAAAGTTCATGAAGGTAAATGCAACATTTAAAGGTTTAGGGTTGTACCATAGCCAAAGTTTCAGTGAACAAAGTGAAGTTCACCTAAACAGTACTGAAATGCATACCAAGAAGATGATTGCAGGAACTGATAAATATTGGAGCACAAGTAGGCCACAAATATCATCATAACAAAGCGCTCGGGTGGATTCTAATCATTTACAACCGCGCAACTAGGCACAGTAAGTGAAGATGTCCTTAATTAACTCAAAATTGTCTTTTTGAGAATAGCATTTCAATTTGATCGCAATTTCAATTGAGATACTAATAAGCAAAGTGGTAAACGTTAGCAATGAAAAGCAACACCCACTCAGCAGTAACCAAAATGGCTACATTTGGGCAAGCACATTCAGTAGGTTCAAGGTAAACAGCAGGAGAACAATCTCGTAAGAATTAAGATCTCGACCACGCAAACATCAAAATGGGAACTTCACCTGACAAACTTGCATCAATTGGTAATGGGCAATCAATCCAACACTCATTTTAATTTTGCCAACTTCCTTCACTGCTCGATATCTCTTGATGGAGACTGCAATGTACATTCTCAATTCTCCCACAAAACCCAAATGGCAAAACCGGATGAATGCGTTGCTGAATTTTGAAAAACTACCTGCAAAGAGAAAACCAGGAAGCTAAGCAGAATATATGGTCATTTCCTTGCTACTTGAGAAAGCATTTAACAAGAACAAAGTCGTTACTACTTTTCCTACTTCATAATGGCTAAAACGACCCCCTTATCACTTAAAGCACAGCAAAATTGAAGACCTTCAGCAACTAAAATTTCACAGACAGAACACCATCGAATCGCAGAACAAAGTTCCCCCTCAACAATCCCACACTCCCACTCCCCATTCAATAACTTATAAAAAAAAAAACCGGAAAACAGGCTGCGGGAACTCGAGAGATAAAGCACTTACCAACACAACGAAACTATAGGATGAAGAAGAAGGCAACCAAGCGAACGAAGTTCCTGAACATCCACGGCATGGTTGGTTGGCTTCTTTCAATCTGAATCCACACGGAAACACAAAATGACACGTCGCAACGGACATACAAGGCACGACAACACTTGGAGAGAGAGAGAGAGAGAGAGGAAAAATCGAAACAGAGAGACCCCGATTGCAATCAGACACAGACCCACTAACGAACCCTTCCTCAGCATCTACCCACACAACTCAAAATCCATACTTGACGACAACCCAAGTTTCTACCCACGGCACAAACCCACGGCATCGCTTCCCCCGGCCGACCCTCGCGGGCGAACGCGAGGGCCGCCGGAGATCTAAGAACCGCGACGCCGGAATCCCTCCGGTTCCACGCCCGATCGGGAAGGAGGGGGGGTTCCCGCAAAGCAAATCGAGAAAGGAAGAGAGGGCGAGAGACCCGACCCGACCCGAAACGACGACGACGACGATGACGAGATCGCGAGGCGAGGGAAGGAAGGAAGGAAGGAAGGGGGACGAACCTCCGCGCTTTGAATTCTTCCTCCTTCAGAGGCAAATTGAAGACCTAAATCTCAGAGATCTCGCAGGAGAAGGCCGCGCAGAAGAGAGAGAAAGAGAGAGAAATCGAGGGTTAGAGAGAGAGAGTAAAGTGATGAGATGCGTGGGAGGAAGACAGTGCACACCAGGGGATTAGTAATTTTCTTTTGTTGTTTTTTTTTTTTCTTTTTTTAATTTTTGAGGGGGGAGGGGAGGTTCGGTTCGATTCCAAGTCAAAGGAGGGGGATCTGGGCCGTCCGATCGGGCGGGGGGAGGGGCATCGGGAGTGCTTTTTCTCCGGGTCCAGCGGGTGGTGTTCTGGCCGTCGGATCGAGCACGCGTGACTTGGGGCAGGATGCGGAGGGTGGGGAGTGGGGCCCGCTCGCTTTGACAAAAATGTCTTGCGTGCATCTTCGAAACTGACAGCGGCCCCTCGGTGCCCCGGGAAAAGTATCAAATGCCCTCCCTGCCCTTTTTCAGAAAATATGTTATTTAGAAAAATAGATATATATATATATATATATATATATGACAAAAACATCAAAACAAACCACATAGTGATAACTCGGGAAAGAAAATTCAGCAAGGATATCAAACGTTACTCATGTAGGAAAAAGGGACGTATCTCAAACTATTGTAGAGTTAATAAAAGATTAAATGAACTCTCCATAAATGATAATATTCTGTACCAATTAAATGATATCATGACCACACAACAAATAATAAAGAAAATGATTTTCAAATAAATGAAATAACTTTCCTCTAATAAGCCAATTCCCGAAATAAATATATTAACAAAAGAAGAAAATTTTCCTTTTAGCGCGCCGATAAGATAATTGACCTAGATGCTAAGTGAGAATATTTAGATTGACTTCAATTTTTGGTAAATATTAGTTCTAAACCTAATATGTCTTATAACCTTTAAAGATATCAGAAAACCTAATCAAGACCTATAAATATTAGGGATCTTCAAAACCAAATAAAACGACAAAAATTAGAAATACAAGTACTAAAAGCTATTCAAATGGAAATGTAAAATGAAATTTCAAATATCAAAAGTCATATCAAAAAAGGGAAAGAAAAGGAAAAACAACATGATGGCTCATGTACTTCTAACCCAAATTTCTTAACGTTACCATAGAAATGACCCCTCAAAAATGGATAATAAACACAACAATAAAAATCATACACACATACCATTAAGAAAGACATTATATCCATAAATAACTCTAGGAACACATAGAAATGCTTGTTGGTAAATTACATGTTGCAGTGACTACAAACCGCCAATTCTTCTTAAAAATTTGATAAGCATTTGAATTTCGACTCATTTATTTATGCAAATTCTATATGACTAGCCTATTTTGGTGCTTCAATTAAGAAAAATAGTGACTATTTTGTATATTCATTATGTTTAGAGCGTGGATATATGCCTAGCAATTATGGTATATTTGTAAATGTGAATTTTACTAAAAAGTGAAAGGAAACTTGCTCCTAGGTTTCTTTCACATACATATGTTGTGTTGAAACCTAAAAGGTCATTCGAAAAGGGTATATTTAGCCAGTATATTTTCCTCGCATTTTGATGTTTGGAAGTAAGCTTTTTTTGTCCCAATAAAAATTTGGAATGAATCCCACCACACTTTCATACCCCAAAAAAAAAAAACCCTTAAAAACAGACGCAAATGGAAAATTTTTGGAGAACTTTTTTTCAATAAAAGAGTCACTTCAATAAGAGAATCAAATAAAATGACTGGGAAATCCATTATTCATTCCTTTTCTACATATTTACGCGCAACAGTCCCTTTTTGCCCTCTCGCCTCTTAGTTGTGCATGATCTGAGTAATTAAATTAATTATGAGGATAATATATTTGCAAATTCACTGTCATGGACAATAGATTCTACTTTATGGCATGGTTGTATTATGACATCATTAAAGAGTGAAAGAAAACTATAATCTTAGACCAATTTTAATTTCATGTCGAAATCTGAATAATCATTAGGAAACACACAAGCAAAGAAGCTAATCCACTTCCACGTTCATTTATAATTCCCCAAACTAGATCATATGTCAACTAAAGTTGACTTGAAATGGAAAAGAAACCACGTCATGTCCAATCACAATGGAGTGACCGCCAGATGGCAAGACGTGATTCGCGGCGGAGTCGACTATTTCCAAGCCCTGACAAACGTTGATCTTGAAATGAACCTTTTGGCTACTTTGTTCACGAATGAAGACCCTCTTGAACCCAATCAAGTGCTTTATGTGTGTGCCCAAAATCCCATGAGGAGGCTTCGAGTACACCAAGACGACGTCGCTGCCGTCCCTGTGCCCAGTGTTCGTCACTTCGACTACGAAATCGATGTCGTGCTTGCAGTCCAAGTCGTCGATGGACATGGCGGGGCATGGCGGCCTCTTGGTGTTGTGGCTGTAGCTGAGGTCGCGGCAGTAGTCGAGGTTCTCCACCTTGAGGTCGACAAATCGCTTTGCAGGCGACAACGTGTAATTGAACCGTGTGTAGCTCAAGCCGTAGCCGAAGGGGTACACGACGGAGCCATCGAAGAACTTGTAAGTGCGTCCAGGGTAGCCCAGGGAGGGGACCGGCCTCAGTGGCATCGATGTCATGGGCAACATATCCACGTAGTCCGCCTTGTGCCATGTTAGAGGTAGCCTTCCACCTAGTAAATAAATCAGCATAACTCACAATACTATGGTTGCTCATTTTGAAAATCATTGTATGACATACAAAAAGTTTATTTAAACTTAGGAGAAAATTACCTTTCTTTTCTAGCTTTTTCCGTAAAAAATATATGAAATTATCCACTTTCAACATATCGGGATAGATTTATATGTTTTGAATTTAAGATACGTTAATATATATATGCATTGCCAGATTTTAGATTTAGTAAAAAGTACAATTCAAAATAGATAAACTCTGATATGGTAGCATTATGAACAAACAAGAAAAGATATGGTAGAACTATTTACCGGGATTATAGTTGCCGAAGACAACATCGGCGATAGCTCGGCCCCCTTCCTCTCCGGGATATCCAGCCCACAAGATGCCGCCAATATTCGGATTCTCCTTCGCAAACGAGATGTCGACGCCGCCGGCCGATAGAATCACGAGGACAACGGGGCCTTTGGCGACCTCCGCCGTTTGATTGATGAGCTGAACCTGGTACCCGGGAAGGACGAGGTCGGTCCGGTCCCAACCCTCAGCCTCCACCGACAGGTCCAGTCCCACTAAGATTACCGTCGCGTCCGCGAGCTTGGCGGCTTCCGTGGCCGGGAAAATGAAGCTCTCGTTATTGCAAGCGATGTCTGCGCACCCCGCCTCGTACGTCACCACCCCATACCTGGAGAAGCCGTCGATGGGCGCGGTGAATCGGCATGGGACACCTGAATTTCAGTCATAAAGATCACAAAGAGATCAAAACGATTGCCCCGATGATAGCAGCACATGCACTCATAAACTCGGGTCATGTACCGGCATAGTTCCCGATCATCGCCACGGTGGCGTTGGCGTGAGGGCCGACGACGGCTATGTTTCGGGCTTGGTGAGGGCTGAGAGGGAGCGTCCCGTTATTTTTCAACAGAACGATCCCTTCCTTAGCTGCCCGAGCGGCTAGCTCGAGGTTTGCCTTGGTGCAAATATCATCTTTGCCGAGAGATTTGAACTCGGGACTTTCATCGAAGAACCCCAGCCTCATGAGCACGACGTAGAGATACTTCAACGACGTATCGATTTCTCTCTCCCTCACCTTCCCTGCCGCCACCGTGCCGGCCGTGAAATTCGTGTAGTAAACTCCACAGTCCAAGTCCAAACCTGTTATAGCATAATAAATTAAACAAATAATCAAGTGAATCGATAAATTGGGAAAAAAGAAGAAGGTTTTAGCCAAAACTATTAGTGTAGTGAACTCCACAATCCAAGTTCAAACATATTATAGTAAAAATGAAAATAAAAATGCACGTACACCATTATAATAAATTAAGCAAATTATGGAAACAAATAATCAAATAAATCGATAAATTGGGAAAAAAAATAAGGGGTTTAGCCAAAACTATTTAGTGTAGTAAAACTTCACAATCCAAGTCTAAATCTATTATAGTAAAAAATTAAAAAAAATGCACATACACCACCATAATAACAGATATAATTTAATGAATCGATAAATTAAAAAATAAATAAATAAGGGGTTTAGCCAAAAACTAACCTGCTTTAAGCGTTCTTGCCACGGCGTCCTCGTTTGTGTCGCCGAGGAACTCGTGGTAATCCACCATGACTTCAATAGAGTCGCAATCGGAGACTATATACCTGAATTATTTTATAAAAAAAATTAGTAAATAAGTCTTCGATGAACAAAATGAAAAATTAGGAAAAGGGTCGAGACTATATACCCGTGAAGATCCCACTCCCCTCTGATCGTGTCCTTCAAGAGGTTCGGATCGGCGCACGTCGGAATTCCGTCGACCCGGTTGTACGAGCACATGACGCTGCTAACGTCGCCGTCCTTCACGCACATCTCGAACGGCCGGAGGAACGTCTCCTCCATGTCTTGCTCGCGCACCTGAAGGAAGAAGCCACGAAGCGTAAGATCTTCGGCTTTGCCATGTCAATGCGGAAGAGGGAATGGAGGTTTTTCTTTCGTGCCGATGATTACCCTCGCGTCGAAATGGAAGCGATCGACCCCCGACCAGTTGTCGACGTCGTATGCGGCGTAGTGCTTGCAGCACGAGGAGACCTTGAGGGGCCTCTGGTTCGGGTCGGCGGTGCGGTGGTGGTCGGCTCCCTCGACGTCTTGCAGGCCCCGGACGTAGTTGACGGCGTACCTCCCGACCACGAAAGGGTCCTCCCCGGGGGTCTCCAGCGCTCGCCCCCACCGGGGGTCTCGCACGACGTTGATGTTCGGGCTCCAGAACGTCAGTCCGGCCCGCCCGAGGTTGTACATCGCTCTCGCTTCCGTCGAAACAGCCTGTGTTTTTACGTTACAGGCGCAGATGATGTTTTTTTTAGCCTCCAAGGTCGATGGTTGATTGAATTTTGAGTACATTTATCTAGATTCATGCGCATATGTATGGTAATTATGCCGGGGGAACTTTCCGCTCACCTGACCGATGCTTTTCCAAAGAGACTCGTTGAAGGCGGCCGCCATGAGGATGACGGTGGGGAAGCTGGTCGCGCCCGGGATGACGTCGTCGAAGAAGGTCCCGGGGCCCACATTGGAGACGCCGTGGAGCGCCTCAGACCACCACTCGTACTTGGGAAGCCCTAGCCTCGGGACGCCGTAGGCGCCATTGCCGAGCTGCCGGACCTTCTCATGGAGGACCATCCGCTTCACCAGATCCTTGGCTCGCTCCTCGTAGGTCAGCGAGGCGTCGCAGAACGAGAAAGCCGACATGTTGAGGCCGAGGCTTGCGTAGCGCGAGGCGTCACAAACATAAGTGTAGTTCTTAGTACTTAAAGAAGTGGAAGACGAAGATGATGATGATGATGAATGATCAAGCTTAAATTTAGCAGGCTTTGCTATTGTTGCTGTGCAAAGAGTGAGAAAGATGAAGGTGATTGTGGTGAATTTAGGCATTTCTGAGTTCTTCTCATACAAAAGTAGCTTGGAGAGATCGAACTTTTGACCAATGGAGAGCCGAATTGGAGATGAACCTAATTAGAAGAGAAGGCGACTGTATAATTTCTTGTAAATTGAGGTATTTATATGCTTTAAAGGATGGGTACATAACATATCCATCATCATCAATCGAGATCGATTGCACAATAATGTAACAAGAAATACGGAGAATTGAGTCATATACGGTAAATATCCTACTTATCTCTTACGGAAAAGAATGGGGATCTTAATGAGTTCAATGAATTTGTCATTTGATTTTGCCGCCAAAAAAGTGAATAAATGGAGATAAGATCACAGTGTCACGTACTCTGTCGAGAGCTAGGTGAGTTATGACGAGAGGATCTTATTACATATATATTAGTTTACTATCACTTGAAATTGGAACAAGCACAAATTTTCTTATATTTACCACCTAAAGAGTTACATTTTGTGTTTTAAGTTTGGTTTTGGAAGATTTTATGAACTTGTGTCCTTCCGTTTATGCTATATGATGATTGAGAGATTCGCGAATCGAATTTCATAATATGATTTTAGATGCGTTTGGTGGTCGAGATAAAATTCATGATAGGATAAGATTTATCCTATCATGCATTTGTTGCATGTTTTTTTCCCCCATTTGTTGCCTCGATTAAGATAAGATAAAATCATATATAAATGGAATATATGCTAGATAAAATTATTCCATGGGGAATGTGAGATAAATGTGGATAAGATTTTTACTATCCATGATAAGAAAAAAATTCTAAACTAACAAACTTCTTAAATTAACAAATTTAAAATTATATTTCAAAATAAATAATATTTGAATTCTAATATAAGAAATTTATAATAACAGAAAATAGAAATTTATTATTTTCAATTCAATCCTTTTGTATTTATAATTTTTGAATTTAATTTTATCTTATAATATAAATTGAATATATAAATTATTATTACATATTTTATGTATATTAATATGGTTTTCTATTCAATAAAATTTTATTAGAGAATGATGAAAGGGTAAGAAAGAAATAAAATATAAATTAATTAAAAATAGAGGAAAATAAAATAAAAAGCAAATAAAAATAAAGTAGGCAAGAATGTCGTGAGAAATTTCTATCATTTCTGTTGTAAAATTTTTGTTTCATTTATATTGATATATTGTTTATACCAAACAATATATATGATATGATGTCAATATATTCGACTTTATTGCTTTACTCAACAAACGAGGGGTACATAACATTATCCATCACCATCAATCGAGATCGATTGCACAATAATGTAACAAGAAATATGGAGAATTGAGTCATATATGGTAAATATCCTACTTATCTCTTACGGAAAATAATGGGGATCTTAATGAGTTCAATGAATTTGTCATTTGATTTTGCTACCAAAAAGGTGAATAAATGGAGATAAGATCATAGTGTCACGTACTCGAGAGATAGGTGAGTTATGATGAGAGGATCTTATTACATATATATTAGTTTACTATCACTTGAAATTGGAACAAGCACAAATTTTCTTATATTTACCACCTAAATAGTTACATTTTGTGTTTTAAGTTTGGTTTTTGGAAGATTTTATGAACTTGTGTCCTTCCGTTTATGCTATATGATGATTGAGAGATTCGCGAATCGAATTTCATAATATGATTCTAGATGCGTTTGGTGGTCGAGATAAAATTCATGATAGGATAAGATTTATCCTATCATGCATTTGTTTGCCTGTTTTTTTCTCCATTTGTTGCCTGTTTAAGATAGAATAAAGTCGGATATAAATGGAATATATGCTAAAGAAAATTATTCCATGGGGGATGTGAGATAAATGTGGATAAAATTTTTAATATCCATAATAGGAAAAGAAATTTCTAAACTAACAAACTTCTTAAATTAACAAACTTAAAATTATATTTCAAAATAAATAATATTTGAATTCTAATATAAGAAATTTATAATAACAGAAAATAGAAATTTATTATTTTCAATTCAATCCTTTTTTATTTATATTATTTGAATTTAATTTTATATTATAATATAAATTAAATATATAAATTATTATTACATATTTTAGGTATATTAATACGGTTTTCTATTCAATAAAGGGTAATAAAGAAATAAAATATAAATTAATTAAAAATAGAGGAAAATAAAATAAAAAGCAAATAAAAATAAAGTAGGCAAGAATGTCGTGAGAAATTTCTATCATTTCTGTTGTAAAATTTTTGTTTCATTAATATTGATATATTGTTTATACCAAACAATATATATGATATGATGTCAATATATTCGACTTTATTGCTTTACTCAACAAACGAGGGGTACATAACATTATCCATCACCATCAATTGAGATCGATTGCACAATAATGTAACAATAAATACGGAGAATTGAGTCATATATGGTAAATATCCTACTTATCTCTTACGGAAAATAATGGGGATCTTAATGAGTTCAATGAATTTGTCATTTGATTTTGCTGCCAAAAAAGTGAATAAATGGAGATAATATCACATTGTCACGTACTATGTCGAGAGCTAGGTGAGTTATGATGAGAGGATCTTATTACATATATATTAGTTTACTATCACTTGAAATTGGAACAAGCACAAATTTTCTTATATTTACCACCTACATAGTTACATTTTGTGTTTTAAGTTAGGTTTTGGAAGATTTTATGAACTTGTGTCCTTCCGTTTATGCTATATGATGATTGAGAGACTCGCGAATCGAATTTCATAATATGATTCTAGATGCGTTTGGTGGTCAAGATAAAATTCATGATTGCATAAGATTTATCCTATCATGCATTTGTTGCCTGTTTTTTTTTTTCTCCATTTGTTGCTTGTTTAAAATAGGATAAAGTCAAATATAAATGAAATATATGCTAGATAAAATTATTCCATGGGGAATGTGAGATAAATGTGGATAAAATTTTTAATATCCATAATAGGAAAAGAAATTTCTAAACTAACAAACTTCTTAAATTAACAAATTTAAAATTATATTTCAAAATAAATAATATTTGAATTCTAATATAAGAAATTTATAATAACAGAAAATAGAAAATTATTATTTTCAATTCAATCCTTTTGTATTTATATATTTGAATTTAATTTTATCTTATAATATAAATTAAATATATAAATTATTATTACATATTTTAGGTATATTGATACGGTTTTCTATTCAATAAAATTTTATTAGAGAATGATGAAAGGGTAAGAAAGAAATAAAATATAAGTTAATTAAAAATAGAGGAAAATAAAATAAAAAGCAAATAAAAATAAAGTAGGCAAGAATGTCGTGAGAAATTTCTATCATTTCGTTGTAAAATTTTTGTTTCATTTATATTGATATATTGTTTATACCAAATAATATATATGATATGATGTCAATATATTCGACTTTATTGCTTTTACTCAACAAACGAGGGGTACATAACATTATCCATCACCATCAATCGAGATCGACTGCACAATAATGTAACAAGAAATACGGAGAATTGAGTCATATATGGTAAATATCCTACTTATCTCTTATGGAAAAGAATGGGGATCTTAATGGGTTTAATGAATTTGTCATTTGATTTTGCTGCCAAAAAAGTGAATAAATGGAGATAAGATCACAGTGTCACGTACTCTATCGAGAGCTAGGTGAGTTATGATGAGAGGATCTTATTAGATATATATTAGTTTACTATCACTTGAAATTGGAACAAGCACAAATTTTCTTATATTTACCACCTAAATAGTTACGTTTTGTGTTTTAAGTTTGGTTTTGGAAGATTTTATGAACTTGTGTCCTTCCGTTTATGCTATATGATGATTGAGAGATTCGCGAATCGAATTTCATAATATGATTCTAGATGCGTTTGGTAGTCGAGATAAAATTCATGATAGGATAAGATTTATCCTATCATGCATTTGTTGCCCGCTTTTTTTTTCCCCCATTTATCCTATCATGCATTTGTTGCCCGATAAATGGAATATATGCTAGATAAAATTATTTCATGGGGAATGTGAGATAAATGTGGATAAGATTTTTAATATCAATAATAAGAAAAAAATTTCTAAACTAACAAAATTCTTAAATTAACAAACTTAAAATTATATTTCAAAATAAATAATATTTGAATTCTAATATAAGAAATTTATAATAACAGAAAATAGAAATTTATTATTTTCAATTCAATCCTTTTGTATTTATATATTTGAATTTAATTTTATCTTATAATATAAATTAAATATATAAATTATTATTACATTTTTAGGTATATTGATACGGTTTTCTATTCAATAAAATTTTATTAGAGAATGATGAAAGGGTAAGAAAGAAATAAAATATAAATTAATTAAAAATAGAGGAAAATAAAATAAAAGGAAAATAAAAATAAAGTAGCAAGAATGTCGTGAGAAATTTCTATCATTTCGTTGTAAAATTTTTGTTTCATTTATATTGATATATTGTTTATACCAAACAATATATATGATATGATGTCGTCGTATATTCGACTTTATTGCTTTACTCAACAAACGAGGGTACATAACATTATCCATCACCATCAATCGAGATCGATTGCACAATAATGTAACAAGAAATACGGAGAATTGAGTCATATATGGTAAATATCCCACTTATCTCTTATGGAAAATAATGGGGATCTTAATGAGTTCAATGAATTTGTCATTTGATTTTGCTACCAAAAAGGTGAATAAATGGAGATAAGATCATAGTGTCACGTACTCTGTCGAGAGCTAGGTGAGTTATGATGAGAGGATCTTATTACATATATATTAGTTTACTATCACTTGAAATTGGAACAAGCACAAATTTTCTTATATTTACCATCCAAATAGTTACATTTTGTGTTTTAAGTTTGGTTTTGGAAGATTTTATGAATTTGTGTCCTTCCGTTTATGCTATATGATGATTGAGAGATTCGAGAATCGATTTCATAATGTGATTCTAGACTGCGTTTGGTGGTCGAGATAAAATTCGTGATATGATAAATCCTATCATGCGTTTGTTACTTGTTTAAGATAGGATGAAGTCAAATATAAATGGAATATGGACCGGATAAAATTACCTTATGGGGGAGGTGTGATAAATGTGGATAAAATTTTTAATATTCATAATAGGGAAGTATTTTTTTCAAATAACAAATTTCTTAAATTAACAAATTTAAAATTATATTTCAAAATAAATAATATTTGAATTCTACTATAAGAAATTTATAATAACAAAAAATAGAAATTTATTTTTTCAATTCAATCCTTTTGTATTTATATATTTGAATTTGATTTTATCTTATAATATAAATTCAATATATGAATATATTATTACATATTTTAGGTATATTAGTACATTTTTCTATTTGATAAAATTTTATTTGAGAATGATAAAAGTGGAAGAAAGAAATAAAAAATAAATTAATTAAAAATAGAGGAAAATAAAATAAAAATAAAGTAGGTAAGAATGTCGTAAGAAATTTCTATCATTTCGTTGTAAAATTGTTATTTCATTTATATTGATATGTTGTTTATACCAAACAATAAATATGATATGATGTCAATATATTCGATTTTATTGCTTTACTCAACAAACGAAAGATGAGATATATCAAAATCCCTTAAATTTCCTATCGTATTTTGTCCAGTCCTATCTTACTTAAAAATCTAGATGACCAAGTAGCCCTAGTGTTTTGTTAGCGATAAGGTAATCTTAGGAGGTAATTTAATGAAATGCCGTTCATTTTGTTTATTGTCTACAATTTTTTGTGCATTGTTCATCGTGTCTAAACCCAAAGACCCCAATGTACCTCAATTGTCGATTTTGAGGGGAGATTGGGCTAGCATTAGCCCAACCCCTACATTTGCATTACGACCATAGTTTAGGCTTCATTTATTTCACGAAAAATAATTGAAAGGGAGAGAGTAAAGTGATGAGATGCGTGGGAGGGAGACAGAGTGCGCACCCGGGGATTAGTATTTTATTTTTTTTTTTAATTTTTGAGGGGGTGGGGTTTGATTCCAAGTCAAAGGAGGGGAATCTGGGCCGTCGGATCGGGGGCATCGGGAGTGCTTTTTCTCCGGGTCCAGCGGGTGGTGTTCTGGCCGTCGGATCGAGCACGCGTGACTTGGGGCAGGATGCGTGGGGTGGGGGCTGGGGCCCGCTCGCTTTGACGAAAAATGTTTTGCGTGCGTCTTCGAAACTGACAGCGGCCCTCCCTCCCCGGGAAAAGTACAATGCCCTCCCCGACCTTTTTCAAAAAATGTATTATTTAGAAAAGAATATACATATGGAAAAAAATCAAAACAAACCACATGGTGATAACTCGGAAAGAAAATTCAACAAGGATATCAAATGTTACTCACGTGAGAAAAAGGGACATATCTCAAAATATCGTAGAGTTAATAAAAGACTAAATGAACTCTCCATAAATGATAATATTCTATATTAATTAGTTGATATCATGGTCATATAACCGATTATGATACTTGTTCAGATAAATTTCTTAAAGAAAATGGTTTTTGAATAAATGAAATGAAAACCTCTTCAGAATTAGATTTCAAAAAACTCTCCTCTAATAAGCCAATCCCCGAAATAAATATATTAATAAAAGAATAATTTTTTTTAGCACTACTTATGAGATAACTGACCCAGATGCTACGCAAGAATATTTTGATTGACTTCAATCTTTGGTAAATATTAGTTCTAAACCTAATACGTCTTATAACCTTAAATATTAGGGATCTTCAAAACCAAATAAAACAACAAAAATTAGAAATATAAGTACTAAAAGCTATTCAAAGTCTTATCATAAAAGGGAAAGAAAAGGAAAAACAATGATAGCTCATGTACTTCTGATCCAAATTTCTTAATGTTACGATAGAAATGACTTCTCAAAAATGGATATTATACACAACAATAAAAATCATACACACACACCACTAAGAAAGACATTATATCCATAAATAACCCTAGGATCACATAGAAATGCTTTTTGGTAAATTACATTTCACAGTGACTACAAACGGCCAATTCTTCTTAAAATTTTTATAAGGATTTGAATTTCCACTCGTTTATTTATGCAAATTCTATATGACTAGCCTATTTTGGTGCTTCAAATAAGAAAAATCATGACTATTTTGTATATTCATTATGTTTAGAGCGTGGATATATGCCTAGCGATTATGGTATATTTGTAAATGTGAATTTTACTAAAAAGTGAAAGGAAACTTGCCCCTTGGTTTCTTTCACATACATATGTTGTGTTGAAACCTAAAAGTTCATTTGAAAATGGTATAATTAGCCGGTATATTTTCCTCGCATATTGATGTTTGGAACTAAGCTTTTGTCCCAATAAAAATTTGCAATGAATCCCACCACACTTTCATACCCAAAAAAAAAAAAAAAAAACCTTAAAAATAGATGTAAATGGAAATTTTTTTGAGAAATTTTTTTCCAATAAAAGAGTCACTTCAATAAGAGAATCACATAAAATGACTGGGAAATTCATTATTCATTCATTTTCTACATATTTACGCGCAACAGCCCCTTTTTGCCCTCTCGCCTCTTAGTTGTGTATGATCTGAGTAATTAAATTAATTATGAGGATAATATACTTGCAAATTCGCTGTCATGGACAATAGATTCTACTTTATGGCATGGTCGTATTATGACGTCATTAAAGAGTGGAAGAAAACTATAATCTTAGACCAATTTTTAATTTCATGTCGAAATCTGAATAATCATTAGAAATGTTTCATCCAGTGTAAACACATTATTTGGCTGGAGACCGTTGGCTCTCTAATTTTCAACATTTTTGTTTATTTTTAGTAAAATGATCGATTTTAAAAAATATATAAAGATAATGGACCCAAATATAGAAAAAAAAAAGTACAGAGGACCAGCAGAAAGATCCTAATTATTTCTAATATAATAATATATCTTAGAAAACCATCCCCATTATTTGTAACAAACACACAAGCAAAGAAGCTAATCCACTTTCACGTTCATTTATAATTCCCCAAACTAGATCATAGCGAACTAAAGTTG
Organism: Eucalyptus microcorys; assembly: GCA_014182515.1. Classification (NCBI taxonomy): domain Eukaryota; kingdom Viridiplantae; phylum Streptophyta; class Magnoliopsida; order Myrtales; family Myrtaceae; genus Eucalyptus; species Eucalyptus microcorys. Next base: position 3,370,348 of record CM024565.1, on the reverse strand, counting down.
ACTTGAAATGGAAAAGAAACCACATCATCTCCAATCACAATGGAGTGACCGCCAGATGGCAAGACGTGATCCGCGGCGGAGTCAACTATTTCCAAGCCCTTACAAACATTGATCTTGAAATCAACCTTTTGGCTATTTTGTTCACGAATGAAGACCCTCTCGAACCCAATCAATTGCTTTATGTGAGTGCCCAAAATCCCATCGGGGGGCTTCGAGTACACCAAGACGACGTCGCTCCCGTCCCTGTGCCCAGTGTTCATCACTTCGACTACGAAATCGATGTCGTGCCTGCAGTCCAAGTCGTCGATGGACATCGCGGGGCATGGCGGCCTCTTGGTGTTGTCGCTGTAGTTGAGGTCGCGGCAGTAGTCGAGGTTCTCCACCTTGAGGTCGACAAATCGCTTTGCAGGTGACAACGAGTAATTGAACTGTGTGTAGCTCAAGCCGTAGCCGAAGGGGTACACGACGGAGCCATTGAAGAACTTGTAAGTGCGTCCGGGGTAGCCCAAGGAGGGGTCAGGCCTCAGTGGCATCGATGTCATGGGCAACATATCCACGTAGTCCGCCTTGTGCCATGTTAGAGGTAGCCTTCCACCTAGTAAATAAATCAACATAACTCACAATACTATGGTTGCTCATTTTGAATATCCAGCCCACAAGATATGGTAGAACAATTTCCTATTACCGGGATTATAGTCGCCGAAGACAACATCAGCGATAGCTTGGCCCCCTTCCTCTCCCGGATATCCAGCCCACAAGATGCCGCCAATTTTCGGATTCTCCTCCGCGAACGAGATGTCGACGCCGCCGGCCGATAGAATCACGAGGACAACGGGGCCTTTGGCGACCTCCGCCGTTTGATTGATGAGCTGAGTCTGGTACCCGGGAAGGACGACGTCGGTCCGGTCCAAACCCTCAGCCTCCACCGACAGGTCCAGTCCCACCAAGATTACCATCGCGTCCGCGAGCTTGGCGGCTTCCGTGGCCGGGAAAATGAAGCTCTCGTTATTGCAAGCGATGTCCGCGCACCCCGCCTCGTACGTCACCACCCCATACCTGGAGAAGCCGTCGATGGGCGCGGTGAATCGGCATGGGACACCTGAATTTCAGTTATAAAGATCACAAAGAGATCAAAACGATTGCCCCGATGATAGCAGCACATGAACTCATAAACTCGGGTCATGTACCGGCATAGTTCCCGATCATCGCCGCGGTGGCGTTGGCGTGAGGGCCGACGAGGGTTATGTTTGGGGCTTGGTGAGGGCTGAGAGGAGCGTCCCGTTATTTTTCAACAGAACGATCCCTTCCTTAGCTGCCCGAGCGGCTAGCTCGAGGTTTGCCTTGGTGCAGATATCATCTTTGCCGAGAGATTTGAACTCGGGACTTTCATCGAAGAACCCCAGCCTCATGAGCACGACGTAGAGATACTTCAACGACGTATCGATTTCTCTCTCTCTCACCTTCCCTGCCGCCACCGCGCCGGCCGTGAAATTCGTGTAGTAAACTCCACAGTCCAAGTCCAAACCTGTTATAGCAACCAAAAAAAAAGGGGGGAAAAATGCACATTTTTTCTATAATAAATTAAACAAATAATCAAGTGAATAGATAAAATGGGAAAAAAAAGGGTTTTAGCCAAAACTATTAGTGTAGTGAACTCCACAATTCAAGTCTAAACATATTGGAGTAAAAATGAAAATAAAAATGCACATACACCATTATAATAAATTAAACAAATTATCGAAACAACTAATCAAATAAATAGATAAATTGGGAAAAAAATAAGGGGTTTAGCCAAAACTATAAAGTGTAGTAAAACTTCACAATCCAAGTCTAAATCTATTATAGTAAAGAAATAAAAATAAAAGTGCACATACACCACCGTAATAACAGAAATAATTAAATGAATCTATAAATTAAAAAATAAATAAATAAGGGGTTTAGCCAAAAACTAGCCTGCTTTAAGCGTTCGTGCCACGGCGTCCTCGTTTGTATCGTTGAGGAACTCGTGGCGATCCACCATGACTTCAATAGAGTCGCAATCCGCAACTATATACCTGAATTATTTTATTAAAAAAATTAATAAATAAATCTTCAATAAACAAAATGAAAAATTAGTTTATGCTGCCGGCTGTCGGCTGTACGCGTTTTCTGGATAAAAAAAAAAAAATTAGGTAAAGGGTTGACACTGTTTTCTAATTTTTCGATCTATTATATACCCGTGAAGATCCCACTCCCCTCTGATCGTGTCCTTCAAAAGGTTCGGATCGGCGCACGTCGGAATTCCGTTGACCCGGTTGTACGAGCACATGACGCTGCTAACGTCGCCGTCCTTCACGCACATCTCGAACGGCCGGAGGAACGTCTCCTCCATGTCTTGCTCGCGTACCTGAAGGAAGAAGCCACGAAGCGTAAGATCTTCGGCTTTGCCATGTCAATGCGGAAGAGGGAATGGAGGTTTTTCTTTCGTGCCGATGATTACCCTCGCGTCCAAATGGTAGCGATCGACCCCCGACCAGTTGTCGACGTCGTACGCGGCGTAGTGCTTGCAGCACGAGGAGACCTTGAGGGGCCTCTGGTTCGGGTCGGCGGTGCGGTGGTGGTCGGCTCCCTCGACGTCTTGCAGGCCCCGGACGTAGTTGACGGCGTACCTCCCGACCACGAAAGGGTCCTCCCCGGGGTCTCCAGCGCTCGCCCCCACCGGGGTCTCGTACGACGTTGATGTTCGGGCTCCAGAACGTCAGTCCGGCCCGTCCGAGGTTGTACATCGCTCTCCCTTCCGTCGAAACAGCCTGTGTTTTAACGTTACAGGCGCAATGGATGTTTTTTTTAGCCTCTAATGTCGATGGTTGATTGAATTTTGAGTACGTCTATCTTGACTCATGAGCATATGTATGGTAATTATGCGGGGGGAACTTTCCGCTCACCTGGCCGATGCTTTTCCAAAGAGACTCGTTGAAGGCGGCGGCCGTGAGGATGACGGTGGGGAAGCTCGTTGCGCCGGGGACGACGTCATCGAAGAAGGTCCCGGGGCCCACGTTGGAGATGCCGTGGAGCGCCTCGGACCACCACTCGTACTTGGGAAGCCCTAGCCTCGGGATGCCGTAGGCGCCATTGCCGAGCTGCCGGACCTTCTCATCGAGGACCATCCGCTTCACCAGATCCTTGGCTCGCTCCTCGTAGGTCAGCGAGGCGTCGCAGAACAAGAAAGCCGACATGTTGAGGCCGAGGCTGGCGTAGCGCGAGGCGTCACAAACACAAGTGTAGTTCTTAGTACTTGAAGAAGAGGAAGAGGAAGACGATAATGATGATGAATGATCAAGCTTAAATTTAGCAGGCTTTGCTATTGTTGCTGTGCAAAGAGTGAGAAAGATGAAGGTGATTGTGGTGAATTGAGGCATTTCTGAGTTCTTCTCGTACAAAAGTAGCTTGGAGAGATCGAACTTTTGACCAATGGAGAGCCGAATTGGAGATGAACCTAATTAAAAGAGAAGGCAACTGAATAATTTCTTGTAAAATGAGGTATTTATATGCTTTAAAGGATGGGTACATAACAGTATCCATCACCATCAATCGACATCAATTGCACAATAATTTAACTAGAATTACAGAGAATTGAGTCATATATGTTAAATATCCTAATTAACTCTAACGGGAAAAACAGTATCCATCACCATCAATCGACATCAATTGCACAATAATTTAACTAGAATTACAGAGAATTGAGTCATATATGTTAAATATCCTAATTAACTCTAACGGGAAAGAATGGGGATCTTAGTGAAGTCAACGAATTTGTCATTTGATTTTTTTTTTTGGTAACCTAGAACTCCGCCTTGACCCGCCGCACCCGATGGCGCCGTTGGGCCTGACTCCTATATCTCGAGGGAGACTAGCACATGACTCCAACACCATAACCCTCCACTTACAACGTTTTAGCATTTGTGAGTTTCAAACCCTCGACCTCGCCGATGAAGGAGAGACTCTAATCCAGCACAGCTGCCCACGGTTAGGGTTTGTCATTTGATTTTGCGGCCAAAAAAGTGAATAAATGGAGATAAGATCACATTGTCACATACTCTGTTGAGAGCTATGTGAGTTATGATGAGAGGATCTTATTACATATATATTGGGAAAAATGCCAAAAAGTCCTAAACCTTTTACCTGCGTGCCGATTTAGTCCCGAACCTTTTTTTGGTGCCAATTCGGTCTTAAATCTTTTACGTTGTGTCAATTTAGTTCTTTTTGGTTAATTTTGGCCGATTTTTTGATTGACGCCGGCCGGGCCTGATGTGGCACGATCAACGCCGACGTGGACAACTTTTAATAATATTTTAATATTTTAGATTTTTATTTATTTTTGTCTTTTTTTTCCTCCGGTAGGTCACCGAGGTTCGGCGACCGGCCAAAGGCGACGGTCGGCGAGGGCGAGGCCAACCTCGTCGGCCACCTTGCCAAATCCAGCGAGGCCGGTGAGGGCGAGCCTCGCCCATGGCCGGATCCGGCGAGGTTCGGCCATGGGCGAGCTTGCCCCCGCCCGGATTTGGTGAGGTCGAGCCTTGCCGGCCATGGGCGAGGCTCGCCCTCGCCGGATCCGGCGAGGTCGAGCCTCACCGGCCATGGGGAGGCTCGCCTCGCCGATTCGGCGAGGGGGAGCCTCGCCCATGGTCGGATCCGGCGAGGTCGAGCCTTGCCGACCATGGGGAGGCTTGCCCTCGCCGGATTCGTGAAGGCTCAACCCTTGCCCGCGAGGTGGCCGGTGAGGTCGGCCTCGCCCTCGTCGGCCGTCGCCTTTGGCCATGGCCGGTGAGGTCGGCCTCGCCCTCGTCGGCCGTCGCCTTTGGCCAGTCGCCGAGGTTCGGCGACCGGCGGAGAAAAAGACAAAAAAGAAAAAAAGAAAAAAAAAAGAAAAAGATATTAAAATATTATTAAAAGTTGTCCACGTCAGCGCCAATCAGGCCACGTCAACCGGCCGGCGTCCAGTCAACAAAATCTGGCCAAAATTGACCGGAAGGGACTAAATTGACACAACGTAAAAAGGTTTAGGACTGAATCGGCTCCAAAAAAAGGTTTATGACTAAATCGGCACAAAAGCAAAATGTTTAGGGCTTTTTTGGCATTTTTCCCCATATATATTAGTTTACTATCACTTGAAATTGGAACAAGCACAAATTTTCTTATATTTACCACCCAAATAGTTACATTTTGTGTTTTAAGTTTGGTTTTGGAAGATTTTATGAATTTGTGTCCTTCTGTTTATGCTATATGATGATTGAGAGATTTGAGAATCGATTTCATAATGTGATTCTAGGCTGCGTTTGGTGGTCGAGATAAAATTCATGATAGGATAAATCCTATCATGCGTTTATTGCCTGTTTAAGATATGATAAAGTCAAATATTAATGGAATATGGATTGGATAAAATTATCCCATGAGGAAGGTGTGATAAATGTGGATAAAATTTTTAATATCCATAATAGGAAAGTAATTTTTCTCAATAACAAATTTCTTAAATTAACAAATTTAAAATTATATTTCAAAATAAATAATATTTGAATTCTAATATAAGAAATTATAATAACAAAAATAGAAATTTATTTTTTTCAATTCAATCCTTTTGTATTTATATATTTGAATTTGATTTTATCTTATAATATAAATTCAATATATAAATATATTATTACATATTTTAGGTATATTAAATACATTTTTCTATTTGATAAAATTTTATTAGAGAATGATAAAAGTGGAAGAAAGAAATAAAAAATTAATTAATTAAAAATAGAGGAAAAAAAAAGCAAATAAAAATAAAGTATGCAAGGATGTTGTGAGAAATTTCTATAATTTCTATTGTCAAATTTTGTTTCATTTATATTGATATGCTGTTTATACCAAACAATATATATGATATAATGTTAATATATTCGACTTTATTGCTTTACTCACTAAATGAGGGATGAGATATAGCAAAATCCCATAGATTTCCTATCGTATCTTATCCAATCCTATCTTAGAAGTTAGAAATTTAGATGACAAAACGTAGCCCTTGTGTTTTGTTAGCGATAAGGTAATCTTAGGAGGTAATTTAATCAAAGGTCGTTCATTTTGTTCATTGTTTGCAATTTTTTGCGCATTGTTCATTGTGTCTAGACCCAAAGACCCCAATGTACCTCAATTGTCGATTTTGAGGGGAGATTGGGCGAGCATTAGCCCAACCCCAACATTTGCATTATGACCGCAACTTAGGCTTAATTTGTTTTACGAAAAATAATTAAAAAATATTTTCCTTAAAAACGATTGGTTGTATCATTTACGAAAATGAATGAACAAAATATATTTTCATTATCCAGAAAAATATTTAGACGTAATTATTTTTAATCGACTAATTATTTTAAGCGATATAAGTAATCATTTTTTTTAAAATTCAAATTGTTTATTATCGGAGAAATTAGGAGTGGGTTTGGTAACGTTTCTATTCAAAAATTGTTCTAGGGAATAGAAATAGATTTTTCTATTCTGTTCCCTAGAACAATTTTTGAACTGAAGAAGTTGTTTAGTAAACTTGATCCTAGAATAGAAAAAGAATAGGAATACGTTTGGTAAACTTGTTTTTTTTTTTTTTTTTTTTTTTTTTAATTTTTTTAATTTTTAATTTTCTCTTCCTTTTGGCTGGTCGCCGCTTCAGCCATGGCCGGCGACCGGCCGATGAGGGCCGGCGGCCTCGTCTAGCCAAGGCAAGGCCGAGGCTCGCCGGGTCGGCATGAGGTCGGCCTCGCCTTGGCTCGGCGAGCTCAAGCTCACCAGATCCGGCGAGGTCGAGCCTCGCCGGGTCGGCAATGCTCGGCCTCGCCGGGGCTAGCGACCCTCCGGCGAGGTCGCCGGCCCTTGACGGCCGGTCGCCGGACATGGCGAGGCCGGCAACCGACCAAAGTAAAAAGAATAAGAAAAGAAGAAGAAAAGAATAGAAAATAGAAATATTGTTTCTCTTGGAAGTGTTCAGGAAACAAGAAACAAGTTTTTCTTATTTCTTATTTCTGTTCCAATTTTGTTCCCCGGGAATGTAAACAAGTCCCACGAACAAAAATGCAAACAAATGCGTTTCCGTTCTTTTTTGTTCCAACAGGAATTGTGTTCATAATCATAAATAAAGAAAACAAACAAATAGAGCCTAGTAGAACTTAGTTTTCTTTCAGTGGCACGTTTTCCATGACTCCTCTCTTTTCAGAATTTCGATATTCTTTCGTGCCTTTCTAGGTTGCTGCATTTTCGGTTTGTCGTTTGGAAAGATTTGTATGTTACGTCTTATTTTTAGAAGTTCAAGGAATAATATGCGAAAGAGTGAACTATGGAATTTTTGTATTATTCGATTTATTGATAAATAAAAGGGAAAAAAACCATAAAAACCCCAAACTTTGCCCAAAGTGACAAATTTACTCCAAAATTTTTTTTGTGACATGAAAAACCCCCCAACTTTGCAAACTGTGACACATTTACCCCATTAAGGGCATTTTCGTCTTATTTTTTCTGTTTTTTTAATTTTTCTTTTATTTTTAATTTTTTTCTTCTCTCTTCCCTCCACCAGCCATGGTGGAGCCGGCGGAGGGAAGCCGGCGAGGGCCACCCTCGTCGGACGCTGGCGGAGGGAAGAAAAAACAAAGAAAAAAAAAAAAAAAAAAAAAAAAATGAAAAACATAAAGTAAAAAGTTTTCAAAAGTAAAAAGACCAAAATGCCCCTATGATTTGGGGTAAATGTGTCACACAAATGAAAGTTTAGGGTTTTTTGTTTCACAAAAAAAAGTTTGGGGTAAATTTGTCACTTTGGGCAAAGTTTTGGGTTTTTGGTGGCCTTTTCCCTAAATAAAACATGAGGCAATTTATAGGTCTTATTGGATTACTTTTTAAAGTGATAGGATGAACATAATATTAAATATAATCAATCAGGGGTATACATAATCAATGAAGACATATATGCATAATCCTAAAAGATACGAAGAATCAAGTAAGTAACCTAATATAGCTAATAGAGAAAAACTTAACCAATATCTAGCACACTAAGATAAGCAAGTGAAATACAGATGGGCATGGAGCATGAGACCTGACTAGATCGGTTCCACAATGGATAAGCTCTAGACTTAGAACTTGTAACTTTCCTTGTTAGGGTTGGTACTCAATTTTTGGAAGCAAGACCCAGTTGATAAAGGTAACAAGGTAGGTTGCAATATTAATTATAGAAAAATTCACTCAGTGAGCAAAAAAATCATTAGATAACTAGACTGTTAATTATAGTTGCAATTTTTGTTGTAATTTCAATAACTTTAAAAACATGTTTTTGCCTTGATGATTAACATCATCAATTTACTAGAGATACTTCTTAAGTCTCGTTGACAATTTACACAACTCTAACTAAAAGTCGAAAAATAATTTGGAAGAAAAACAAACTTAACATAATAATTTTTATAACTTTTTAAACCAATTTGCAAGTCCTTTTTACAAAAATTTATCTATAATTTGAAATTAATTTGGAAGAAAAATAATAAATCAATCTTAGCAAAACAATGTACAGTTACTTGTTAATTAATTAATCGCTTGTTTTTCCTAAGCAACGTAAGTATGAAATAACATTTGCTAAAAGTAAATTATAACCCTATAGAAATAGACTTAGTATTAAGACTCCGTTTGTTTCAAGAAAAATGAATGATTTGAAAAATAATTTCATAACAATAGTTGCTTGTATCGCTTGAAATGTTTAGTCATAAATCTTTCAATTTTGCCAATTAAGTCTTAAATTTTTTGATAATTTGCCAATTGAGTCAATTGGTCTAATTTTAATTGAAGATCGCTCATGTGATTTCTAAGTGATGCTAATATGGATATTTTTTTTTTTTATAATTTAAAAAATTGATTTTTCTTCTTTTTTTCCCCTACCAAGTCTAATGAGGTTCGCGGTTGACTATTGTTGACCACAAGCAAGAGCTAGCCGACCCTTGTTGACCACAGCCAACGATTGGTAACCCTCACCTAGCCGTCGCTCATGGTAGACAAGGGCTCATGAGGTCTAGGCGAGGGCCGCGACTCTTGCTTACGACTGGTGAGGGCTTCATGGCTCTCGCCCAGTGGTTGGCAAGGGTTGCCGATAGGGTTGGCTGGCCTTGGAAGAAAAAAAATGAAAAGAAAGAAAAGAAAAAAAAAAGGTAATACAAAATAATTATACGAGTTATCTACATTAATATTGATCATGCCAAGTAGGATGACTGGTGTCTACGCCAATGACTTTCGGCTAAAATTGACCGGATTGACTTAATTGGTAAATTTTCAAAAAATTTATGACTCAATTAACAAAATTAAAATGTTTATGATCAAATTGACAAAAATGCAATAACTTTAAACTTTTTGAACAGTTTTCTCACCCAAAACTAACAGACCCAATGTACAACAACTATTAGTTGAATCTTTTTTTTTGGTTCCTCCACTTTTGAAAGAAAAATAACTAAAAGTTGAAAAAAATTGGAAGGAAAAAGAAGAAGAAAACTTAACATAATGATTTGTATAACTCTTTAAACAAATTTTTACTTTTACAAAAATCTATCTATAACTTTGAAATTATTCTGGAAGAAAATAATAAAGCAATCCGAGCAAAATGTTGTAGAGTTACTTGATAATTAATTAATCACTTGCCTTTTTCCAAGCAACTTAAGTATGAAATAGCACATGCTAAAAGTAAATTATAAGTCTATTGAAATAGACTAAATATATAGTTATATATAAAATGAAATATAATTATATTTATAGTAAATATAGAGAAAGCCTATTAATTTATTTTATTGCAAATATGATACAAAACTTTGGCTTATTGTGCGGTGTTGTCCATAAACTTTTAATCTTTTTAATGTGGTTCTTGAATATTAGCTCAATGTGCACTATCATCCTTAAATTTTTAATTTACTCAATATGGTTCTTGAACTATTGATATGTGTTCAATTTAACCATGGATTATGGGAAAATGTTCAAAATTGTCTATGAACTTAAATTAATGGAAAGATCACATTTGATATTTTCATATAGTTCATGGGATAGATTGAGCATTTATCAAAATTTTAGGTACTGCATTGAATAAATTAAAAATTTAAAAATGACATTACACATTCGACTAAAGTTCATTTAACCATATCAAACAAATAAAATGTATAGGGACAATATTACACATTGAAACAAAATTCAAAAAACATTTATTCTATTATCCTTATTTTATTTGGGGCTATGCAACCGGACCAATTTTATCTGGGAGCTGAATCAAACAGCCTTTTGGAATCGGTGGGAATAGGTTCGGTTCTTAATTCCAATTGAAGAACTACATGGGAACTGGACCAATTTTGAACCTGGTTTAATATAGCCTAAAAACATTAATTTTTCTCTTGGCATCTTTTTCTCTATCTCTCTCTTTATCTACCTCACTCAGACACTTCTCTCTCACTCACTTGCGGTTCGCCATTACCCTGAATATATGTGGTGAAATTTTCTATTAATTATTTTAGGTTTTTAATTATAATTTGATTTAAACTATCATTAAGTGTTTAATTACGTTGTCCGTTTTATCTACAGGCAGTGAGAATTCAGAGTAATATGTTTATGGATGCATGAAAATTAAATTTTATAATTTATACTTTACGTTATGCATTTTGAACTTTTTATTATATATAATTATATGCGATTTTTTGTCCATCTTATGAATTATTACTTTTGATCGATAATAATATTTCTGTCATTCATATTTTATTTTGAATCATTTAGTTGCTTATACCATTTTACTGCAAAAAAAAAAAAAATTAAAAAGGAGCAAAAAAAAAAAAAAAAAAAATGTTGCCAGGTAAACTTTGAAATCGGACCGAAAAGAAAAATGTCTTAGAACCCATCCACCTTAAAGCAATCACCCCGGATTGTGTTCTCGCTTTCATCTCAAGAACTCAAACGCACGCCTTCACTTCCAGCTCCAGAGGGAGAGGCTCGCTCCCCCGGCTCGCCGCCGCCGTGGCTCTCTGTTTGTCTTTTGGGTGCGCAAAGTGAGCTGATATTCTCTCCGGACGATTATGGGTATGCTGCTGAGTTGGTGAGTGGTGTCCAAACAGGCATACGTTTGGAAAACATTGATTGAAAAACGTTGCAGTTGCAAAGCAAGGCCACCTCTGTTCTATCTTTACTTTGCTTGAAAGTTGAAACTCGCACTGACATGTGAACTTGAGGGATTCCAGACTCACGGTTTGCAATTTTTGGACTTTGATTGTAAGATTGGGGGAGCTTGCCAAGCTTTAGATCGATTGGTGTTAAGTTGTAGCTAGCTGTGTCCCTTGGCTGTGTACTCTGTGTGGGCATCGAACGTATGATTGTGGTTCCTTTGTTGATTGATGTGTTGATTTTTTGACTTCATCATATTGATTGGAGTTGGTCTACTTTTATCTTTTTGGTTGATATCTCCATCTCTTAATTTGTAGGTTTTTAACGGGTCGATGTCGATAGCACTAAAAATTGCCTGTTTACATGCAGAACCAATGCTTAGAGGACCTTTAGTAACCGTAATAGTACTGCAGCCGTTGTTTAGGTTGTTTCAGCACCCGTCATTGCTGTAACAGCGGTTAAAAGCACCTGCAGGTGCTGCTCAGGTGCTGAAACAGCATAAAAAGCCTAATGCTGTTCCTGTGCTGTCTCAACCTGAACAACACCCCTTAGTGCTATTCTTGGGCTGGAACAGCCCGAACTGCAACCTCTAGTGCTGTTTTAAGTCTGAAATTAGCTAAACAGCATTTTCTTGACCTCTCAAGTTGACCCATTACGTGATTTGTGAAGCAAACCTTTTTTAAAGTATAACCTTCTATTTTTTTGGGCAGACTTCTGGATAATGCAAAGGTGAAAAAGAAAAGGAGATGGAGGTGTTGAGATAAGTGCAACAACAAATGGTAGGATGGGGAATCATTCATCTAGGTCATCAAACTTTCTAGGGTTAAAAAGCCATTTTTTTTTCACTTTTTATTAAATTATCGCCAGGAGATTCAGAAAACGGAAGTGCTTATAGTGTAACGAGTGACTTTGTTCATCCAAATCCATTTGGGAATCAGGTAGAGTGGGAGATCATGTCTATTGTAGAAGAAGGAGAAAGACAAAGAAATGAATGTGCATTTGCAAGGATCAAGAAAGAATGTCACACAGAAGAGATTTAACGCTGCTTTGAAACTGACTTTGAACATGTTCATTGTTTTTACAATATGGTGCATGTTTTACTTATTGTGTCCTTGAAGTGGGTAATGTGATGAGTTTACTAGTAATTGTTGTGGGTTTCCATAAAGAAAAATATGTTTTATATGCAATATATATGATTCATACAAAAGGTATTCAAGTGGGGGCCTTGCTGTGTTACAGGACTTTGCAAAGTATAATTGGTTGCAGGTGGCCACTTGTGTAATACAGTCACTCATGGTCAGTTGGATATAGCAGATGACCTTCCAGAGAGATAAGCCAGCAACATAGTCTCATCAATGGTAGTGGGTAGTCTAAAGCTATGGACCAATCTGGTCGTAGAAGGATTCCAAAAGTCACTCTCCGTAGCCAAGTTCCTTTGCCTCCTCCACGCCACCAATGCCTACATCTGCACTCCCATCACGGTAAAAATTGAATTATCATCATATACCTTCCCGCAATAAATGCAATCCCTTTTTCATTTTTATTTTTATACCAGAAACACAAAATTGGAAATTTTTAAAGGAAATTCTTTAGTTAATGGGTGTTGATGATTCGATGTGTCGCAGCCCTATGGCCCAAGCATGCTTCCGACCCTGAACTTGACTGGTGACTTGGTCCTTGTGGAGCGGGTCTCGACCTGGCTTGGCAACGTGGGTCGAGGTGACATGGTGCTCTTGCGCTCTACAGAGGATCCAAGGAAGGTTGTGATCAAGCGCATCGTGGGTGTGGAAGGCGATACTGTTACTTACCTTGCGGATCCCAAGAACAGTGATGCATCAAAAACTTGTGTGGTACTTGTGACCAGCCTTCTTGATGTTGTTTGTTTTGAGTTCTCTGCTTTGGATTGGATTCTGGCGATTCATTGGCACTAGTTAGCGATGTTAGCTCAGTTCTGAATGTTATGTGCTGGTTGATGATGCTTCTTGATGAATTTTGTTTGTCGTGAACCATTATTTCTTTTGTTGTTTTAATGAGAGGTTGCGAGGTACTATGGAACAAGTTGACATTATTCGCAGTTGCTCTCCTATTTCACTTCCTTTTGGAAAAGTGTGTCGAGTTTTCCTTTATTATGTTGATTTTCTGGTAGATGCTGTTAAAATTGATGTCTTTGGTTTCCTTGTCAGAATTATGAAGATTATGTCTGGTTCATTTTTTTTTACAATGCTCCCTGTATATCTCAAAAAGTTCGTTGTTACTACTCCACTTTGTCTGCATTTTTGCCTGTGTATTTTGTTATAAGAAGTGAAATGTCATCTGAAGTCCCCATGTCTGTGTAGGTTCCTCGGGGAAACGTATGGATACAAGGAGATAACATATATAATTCTAGAGATTCACGAACTTTTGGGGCTGTGCCCTATGGTCTTGTGGAAGGCAAATTATTCTGGAGGGTGAGTATGCTTATCTGTTGGCTCGTTTCGTCATATTCCTTTCCCTTTTCCCCATTCTGTTTAACTACTATGTTAAGGCCTTGAAGCTAGTCCTGTATTGATGCCTCTTGAACTATTTCTATTATAGCTTGCAAATATTTTTGGAGAGTAAATCTTGAGATTTCTTTTTAGAGTGATATTTGGTTAGTTGATTATGAGCAGAGAACATCTGTGAACTTGCGTTTGCTCTGTATGAGAAAATTCGTGCAGTTGTTCCCTGCTTGAACAAAACTATGATAATTGATTACTTAGGAAAAAAAAGGGTGCTTTATGATGGTATTCCATTGTCATTGATCTGTCGGGCCAGCCTCAAATTCCTTTAGAACCAAAATCAATGTATCCTGCTAGATGAGTAGCTGCACCTGCAAGCAGATTTTGTGCACTAGACTTTGAGATTGACATGTCATCCATTAGGGGACAAGGGACAAACTATAGAATTCCTTTGGTACAACATAAGTTATGGGATCAGTTTACAAGTTCAGTTAGAGCAGTGTTAGTGTAGCAAATCCCTGGGATCGTATGCCTGGCAAAGAATCAAACTAGAGTGTGTTTTTGCTTCCTTCCCCAACAATTTTGCATTTTCTTGAATACACTTGCAAGTTCACCGCCCCTGACATGTTTCCTCATATATGACACATAATGATAGTTAGCTCTTAGAAGTATGGAAAAGATAATGTTGTACCTTCTGAATTGACGTTGATATTATAAGCCATGACGTCAAGGGAGCCAGAAGACATTTGAACTTGGACTGGGTCTGTACATGAGGATGTACACTTATGTGGAAGCAGGGTGTTGTTTTAATCATTAGCTTGCTGTGTTCCCCAGATTCCTTGTGGACCATGTAGTGAAAAGAAGGAATTCAGTTTTCTCCGATTTTTTATAAGCAAACAAAGGTTTTCTGGAATGCTTATTCTCTTAAAGATATCTACAGTTTTTGCTTCCTTGCATGAATATGTCATTTGGGTCCAGAGGCCTCCCCGTCTCATTGCTTTTCTTATGTGCAATTAAAACATGTGAGGAAAATGCATAGATCTCTACTTGATCCTGCCTTATGCACTACTCATTTGAAATGTTTCTATCAGCAGATATGGCCACTCAAAAGCTTTGGCTCTCTACATGGAAAAGCCAAAGAAGATTCATAGGTCTTTTGAGGTACATTTTCTTTTGTTTCAATCTATGCAGGAGCTGCTTTTTTGGATTAATTGATATAGCTTGTTCTATTATCATCAATGTCTGGTGCCATCACTACTTTTGTGTTAAATCAAGATTGCAATTCTCATAGTATTATTACAGTGCATATCCGATGATGACAAGATACGCTTGCTTCAAAACTGTTGACGTTTTTATTTATTTTATATGATAGATAAGATTATATTAAGAAAGTACCAAGGGGGCACCTCCCTAAAAGGCTTCAAGTAGAAGCCACCATACACAAAATTATGCAGAAAAGACTGTTTCTAACATTTTCAACAAAATTAAATGTATGAATTTGGACTTTTTGCTGAACCTAAGCGAAGAGCGTACAACTAATTATCCCTAAAAAAAAACCCAAGATGGAGGGTTAAACTCCTGGAATTGCCTTTTTTTTCCTAATCCTCTCTCTCCAAATGAGCCAAAAAAAACTAGGAGAGGAATCATCTTAATAATTTGTTCGTTTCCGGCACACGAGCTGTCAGTTTCTTCATATTAAACTTGCAGAGCTAAGAAGCATATCTTGAAAAGCAAGCTGTGATGATTTTATTTTTTTTTTTTAATTTTTGCGGCTCATTATCTTGTAGGTGCATTTACTCTAACTCATATTGAAGGACAAATTCTCAATACTTTACGCAAATGCCACTATGCTATCTATCGCCACACTGGGTTGTATTAGCTTTAGCGAAATCCTCATTCTTTAATGTTTCCCTTTCAGGTAATTCAATAAGATTCAGTATGACGAAATTCTTGTGCACATCTAAAGTCTGGTACATTTTGGTTGATGTTGTGATGCGTGTTCTTGGAAGGAAGTTCTATTGCTGAGAAGATTTTCGCCAATATAGATGATACCTAGTGCACGTCCGATCCTAAGTGAGCACGTATTCTCTCCCATAGATGCATACATACCCTGAGTATTGTTTGCATTGTAAAAGAGTAATTGCAGCTCTTTTAGCTACCTTGTAATCAATAAAATTTCTGGCATCAGAGAATGGAATTGTTCATTTCTTTCCTTTTGTCCCAAACCAGCAGTATTTGGTTACTACCAAATTTTTGGATTGTACCTAAAGTGTTTTAAAAGCCAGAAATTACGAGGGAATGAAAGAGCTATTGCACTTCGGCTAAAATTATTTTTAACACAAGCAAAAGAGAGCAATTGGGAATGGAGTTATTTGGACCACATGAATACATGTATGTTGCTTATATCATTTTACACTTGAACGAATTAGGTAAACAATTGATGCAATTTTTCCTTATCAACTGTTTGTTTTCTAGAGTTTCTTGAGGATCTAATAAGATTAGAAATGTCTTGAAGAGTCCATATATTTATTCTTTATTAAAAATGTCTATACACACACAAACACACACACACACATATATATGGATCTTTTAGGATTCTTAAGAAAGTCTTAAGCTGATGATTCTTCATCTCCTTCTCAAGTTCCATAAATAGTGAAGAATATCTAGATAGACATTTAGGGCGTATTTGGTAACGCTTAGGAACAGTGTTTGTTTTTTTGTTCCTGGAGTAGAAATAGAACAAAAACGTGTTTGGTAAGTTTTTTGTTCCAACAAAAACAAGAAACAAAAAAAAAGTTGCTTCTTGTCCCTAGAAACAATTCAAGAATCAAGAATCAAGTTTTTTTTTTTCCTTTTTCTTTTCTCCCCTTTTTTTTTTCTCTCTCTTCCTCCTTTCTTCCCCTAGCCAGTCGTCAGCCTTGATACCGGTCGGCGACCGACCAGACGAGGCTTGGCAACCTTACTGGAGCCTCGCTGGGGGTCGGTGAGGTCGCCCCGAGCTTGTTGGCCATTGGCAAGGCCCCCCTGAGCCTCGCCGTGGCTGAATGAGGCTCCTCTGGCCTCGCCATGGTTGGGCGAGGCGCCTCGCCTAGATCTGGCGAGGCGAAGCCTCACCCAGCAACCGCGAGGTCGAGGCCGCCCAGCCATGGCAAGGCTCGACCTCATCGATGATTGGGCGAGGTCGCCTTACCCAGCTAGGGCGAGCTTGAGCCTTGCCCAATCACAGTGAGGCTCGGGGTGACCTCGCCGATGGTTGGCAAGCCTCCCCGAGGCCGACCTTGTCGGCCTTTGGCTAGCGACTAGTTGGAGAAAGGAGAAGAAAAAGAAAAAAAGAAAAGAAAAATGTAATAAACCCCCTCTTCAAGGGTTCTGCGACCTCGCAGAATAGCCTCGAGTCACCACCAAGAGACCGCAACCTCAAGGACAAAGTGCTAGAAGATGGGCGCCAAAGGAGTGGATCTGATACCAATTTGATGCGTTACAATAGGTGGGAGAACTCATTTCGAAAAGCTAGCTGTTGAGGAGGGGGAACCCAACCCATTATAAACCTTAGCTTAGTTGCCCAATGTGGGACTTGTACTGCATCATGAAATCATACAAGCAAAAACCCCAAATCTAGTAGATTCACCTAACTATAGGGAGCTAGATGTAGGCTCACCTCACTATATAGTAAGTTCTCAAGAAGATGAATAAAAAAATAGAAATAAAGGAAGGAAAATAATGTGGGCCGAGCCGGATATGGGTCAGGTCGGGTTTGGTTTATAAGAATTATACTAGATAGAAATGGATTGATGTAGGTTAAATGGTCAATATGGGTTTGATCATTTTCAATATGACTTGACCCACCCATTTGACGAGGAGTGCCGGAAACCTAGAGTGCTAAAACTAAGCACGGATGGACATTTAAGTGTCAAAAGTTAGGAAAGTGACATTTAAGTACCAAAATTAGAGCAAAATGGATCACTTAAGTGCAAACGATAAAAAAATCTGGCTAAAATGCCGACGTGACGATTTTCCGGTGAGGTAAGTGCAAAACAATGTTGTTTTGCATGCTGACGTGGCTAGACAAATGCAAAAACGATATCGTTTTGTTTCCGACGTGATAAATAATTAATATAAAAATTAATTAAATTAAATTTAAAACCAAGTTTATTTAAAACATTTAAAAATTTAAAGAAAAAGGGAAGGGAGAAAGAAGGCGGTTGAGGGCTGAGCCCTCGCCGCTGCTGCCTCCCTAGTAGCCCTTGGCTCGGCCTAGCAAGGGCTGCCAACCCTCACTAGACTGGGGAGGGCCACGACCCTCGCCCCAAATCTGGGCGAGGGCTCACGGGCCCTCGTTGCCGGTCGGCTGAGGTTGCCGACCCCGGCTAAGGCCCAACGACCTCAACCGACCCTCCCCCACCGTCATCGGTCCTTCCCGGCGACGTCGGGGAGCGGCGGCAGCCTCCCTCCTTTTAAAAATATAAAAATGATTTATTTATTAATTTTATTATAATTAATTTAATTAATTTTTATATTAAAATTCAAATATGTGCCAAAATGATATCGCTTTTGCGTTTTTTTTGCTGAGTTAGCTCTCCGACAAGTCACGTAGGCAAGAAAATTAATAAAAAATTGTTACATGGAATTTCCGGTGGAGTTCGTTGAAGGTGGCACTTAAGTGTCATTTTCCTAATTTTGACACTTACGCGTTTCTTCGTACCAAGTTTTGACACTTGGAGTGTACTTCTTTCGCTTGACGAGTCTAGTTGCCATCTCTTAGCCCTCAATGTAAACACCTTGAAACCAATGATTTGAAGAAAAGAGAAGGCAATGGAAGAGCTTCCATAAAAACTCTTCTGACTAACGTCTCAATCTTTTGGCATTTCCTTACCTGTCACCCGGCATTTGAGTCCCTTTAGATTTTGCCCACTTCTCCTCTCACTTGCTCAAGCTTATCGGTATTGCCCGCGCGTCCAACATAGTTCCTCTCTTATCAAAGGAATCGCATGCAAACCCTCGTGACAAGGTCCTTAACAATGTTCACATTAGACAAATGTTCCTTGATCTGGTCCTCTCGAGAGTCCATACTCCAAAGCTACAAGGGTGCCCAACTACTTAGACCCTTCAAGATCCTTCTCTCTTGTCAATGCTCGACTCATCTACCGAATACTTAGCACAAGCTTTGGTTCGGGTCAATTTGAACAAAAAAACTGTTTTGAGTCTTGACAAACCATGATCCTACTTGAAAATGGGTTCAATTAGGATGGATCCTGAATTGAATCGAATTGATTTTGAACCTCATTAAAGAAAAAGTTCAGACTCACCATGATTCTAACCATGGTCCCCCGTGTGGGAAAAAGCACCATTGGACGAGTAATAGTTCTTATGTTTAAAAGACGTAACTTTCATGTTTCAAGAACCAAAGGGTTCAATTCACAAGTCACCAGGATGGTATGTAACGACCTAATCCAAAGATACATCAATAATAAAACACGAGAGTAGTTTAATACTTCTAGCCGAAGTTCATGGCCAAAAAGATATTGTGATATATAAATATCAACTATTATTTTTCCTCAGCAACCTATGACCTAAAGTGCTATCACGAATAACTCGCGAAACTTGTATAAGACATTGTCCCTATAACTAAATCTACACATGTATAAACTTGTACATGTGTATAGTTTTATATATAACATAGACAACGAAACAACAATGGAACAATTACTCCATAAGAACATCTCAATCCACAATTTCCAACAATAGGTCCTCCAAACTCCCTGCTTAATGATCCCTTCATCCACCAAAATGACCAAACTCCAAAGTGTGAGCAAGCACTACCTAAGTAAATCAATTTTAAAGATACAACGTAGGAGGATCTTCTCCTACCATATTACATCAATGAAATTTTAAGTCCATTCAAATACAATCAATCAATTAAATAGGCACAACTCGCTTAGCTTCAATTATAAACTCATAGATCACTAATTAGAGCCACTTCATTTCGATTCACATGATATAAGCACCAAAGAGTCTCATATGAATGACAAAACGATCAAACGAACACGTAACAATGCAACATATATAACTTAGTAGCCCATCTAATTGAATCACCACAAATGAGGTTTAACAGTTTACTTGCCAACTCGCGAGACACTCATCTCATAAAGAGGTGTTGCCCTAAATGTGGTTGATACAATTTTCCTATATGTAATCCTCGGGAAGTCGTGATCCAGTATCATTTTTCTATTTATAGGCCTGGGGATCTCACGGTTGGGTATGCCCGACTCGCACCTTGTGGGATCTCCCGGTCACTTACAATGAATATGGCATCACTCACAAACGTCTATGTCAAAGGAAAAGTCATATGATGAAAGTCATATAATTCAACAGGTTTTATTCCAATATCACACGAATCCAGAGCTTTCGATACCTTATTTGCGACTGAAGTACAGCCAAAATGCCAAAACTCGACACGGAGGCACACTTAAGTGCAAAACTTTAAAAATGTACACTTAAGTGCCACTTTCTTTAAAAAGTGGGACACTTAAGTCTTGCCACCTCCGGCGAATTTCACGGAATCCTACGTGACAATATTTTATTATTTTTCTTGCCTACGTGCCTCGCCGGAGAGTCGACTCAGCCTGAAACTCACCCGAAATGACGTTGTCGCAAAATAAAAATTAAACTACCAGCTAAAATATTCTAAAAATAAAAATATGTAAATAATCAATATAAAAATTAATTAAATTAAATTTAAAATTAATTTTATTTAAAATATTCTAAAAATAAAAAACTTAAAATTCAAAAACCTACCAAATAAAAAACTTAAAATTGAAAAACCTAAAAATAAAAAATTATAATTAAAATACCTAAAAAATAAAAAAATCATAATTAAAAAACCAAAATAAATAAATAAATAAATCATAATTAAAAAACCAAAAAAATTTAAAATTAAAAACCTAAAAAATTAAAAAATTTAAAATTAAAAAACCTAAAAATTTAAAAAATTATAATTAAAAAACCTAAAAATTAAAAAAACTTAAAATTAAAAAACCTAAAAAATAAAAAACTTAAAATTAAAAAAACCTAAAAAATAAAAAAGATAATTAAAAAACCTAAAAATTAAAAAAACTTAAAATTAAAAAACCTAAAAATAAAAAACTTATAATTAAAAAAACCTAAAAAATAAAAAAAACTTATAATTAAAAAACCTAAAAAACTTAAAAACTTAAAATTAAAAAAACATAAAAATTAAAAAACTTATAATTAAAAAACCTAAAAAATAAAAAAAACTCAAAATTAAAAAAAACTAAAAAATAAAAAACTTATAATTAAAAAACCTAAAAAATAAAAAAATTATAATTAAAAAACCTAAAAAAAAAACTTATAATTAAAAAACCTAAAAAAAAAAAAAAATTATAATTTAAAAAACCTAAACCGCCCTGGACAACCACACGGTCCTCATCCTCCTCCCCTTCCAAAAGAGGTGGTCGTCCATCGATGGCTCCATCGTGTCCGAGGACAGCCACATCTGCAGCCTCAACTGCAGCGTCCTCCAGTGGGCGCCTTTATCCGTGGGCATACTAATTGATCACGGGTTACGTCCAAATGCTGCTGCCGGCACTGCCTCTGATGAGCCGTTCCGAGTGGCGGTGCTCTTCGTAGGCGGGAATGACGACCAGGAGGCCCTAGCCCTCGGCAGGCGGATGGCCAGGGACCCCCAGCTCTGTCTGATGATAGTGCACCTGGGTGTCGACAAGGAGGAGGGATGCGTCATCAGCTGGGACAAGATGATCGACAGGGATGCGCTGAAGGTCTTCCAGCAAGGCTTTTCGGGGAAGAACGTTGAGTTTGGAAGGAGATTATGGAGGACGGCCTCAAGATGGCCAGGCTGGTCCGGTCCATGTGATCTCACTCGAGTTAATCACCTTTTAGGAAAATCATATCGGTCAATCCTCATATTAAGGACTATCTTGCACATTTGGTTATCTATTCATCGATGCATATGTTACCCATTGGATGAATCCCCTCCATTATTTCCATCGGCGCTTTATATTTCGTTATACTAATTTTTCATAGATGTGTATATCATATGGTTCTAAGATTATTTTATACCTTAATTACAATGAAACACCCATCTTGTGTTGGATTAGAAAAAAGAAAGACACAATTTTTTAAATTTTCATTAAAATTATATAAATAAGTATATTTATTATTTTTAATATCTCATTGGATATGTTGGTTTTGTGGAAAATGAATAGTTTAGAAAATATTTTCCTTAAAATAATCTCTTGTGTCAGTTATAGAAATAAATTAATGAAAAATATTTTTATTGTTCAATAAAATATTTGGACATAATTTTTTTTGAAATTATTTATTTTTTACGAAACAAAGGGAACCTCTGTCTCCATGGGCATGCTCTTTGCAGAGAATTGAGAAGCTAAGGCTTTCGTGCGAAGGCTTTCAAGCATCTGAAGTACTGCCAATTTTAGTTGAAGAAACAATAGTCAATGTTACCCATATTGACAATTTTAGATATGTTTTCCAGCTCATATATATTGTTTCGTGGTTTGCTCTGCTACATATGACATAGCAAGAACCACAACGTCAGATTTTCCCTAATGCTGGATAGATATACTTGTGTGTGTAATACACACACACACACACACACACATATATATATATATATATATATATATATTAAATAAGTGTACTGAAAGTTCTAAAATTTGTTATGAAAGTATAATTAAATTCTAAAACTTATAAAAAGTGTAATTAAGTTCTTAAACTTATTGGACTGGTGCAATATCGAGTCATTTCGTTAATCCCGTCCAATTTGGCTAACGAAATTCTCTCTCTCTCTCTCTCTCTCTCTAGACAGTGACGTTGCTAAATCAATGTTGTTTGGTCTAAATTTGATTTTTAATACATATTTTATTTAAATTAAATTAGCTATTATAAAAACATTAAAAAAGGAGGAGGAAGAGACAGACAAGGGTTTCCAGCCCTTGCCTTGCCGTCGAGAAGGGTCGACAATGGTGGGGGAATGGTTGGCGTGCCGGGCTCTGGGCGACGGCAAGGGTTGCAAACCAGCCCTCGCTGCTTCTTTCAAATCCCTTTTTTCAAAAAGTTATCTTATATTTTAACATAACTTAAATAAAATTAATATTAAAAAAAATCATATTTAGACCAAAACCATGTCATTTAGCCATGTCGGTGCTACGTGGAAAAGAGAAAATAACAAAAATTCACATTATTATTTTCCGTTAGTCAAGTAGAACGGAATTAATAAGACTCGATTACACCAATTTGATAAGTTTTAAAATTTAATTTCACTTTTTGAAAGTTTTAGAATTTAATTGCACTTTCGTAATAAATTTTAACTTATTCCTATTCTTTTATGTACCACGTAACGTAATACATATCAGTCTTAACTTTACTAAAGTTTGTATGTACAAGTTGTTGAGAAGATCCTTTAAATATTGTAAAGAAGACAAAATATTCTGTGTGAATGATTAAACGGACGAAATATTCTTTACATATACAAAGTTCATACATAGATGATGTTAACAACGGGAGATCTGTGCTAGTGGAGAGTTTCTTACTGTGCAAATGGAGAACATGATACCGAGGGAAAGTGTTAAAATTAAAAGGGTCTTTGGATTTATGGCGAACAGGGGAACATGTGATCGTTGAGATACTAGATGAACCAAACGGGAGAAAAAAATCAATCAATATTCGGTACATCAATATGCTTAAAAAGAATCAAGTGTAGAAGGTGAACAAATTGGGATCGCGTGAAATCGCCAAATCTGGGTGGACCGCATCGTGGAGGAAGTTTACCGAATAGATAGAGTGAAAGATACTTCATGTACCTCAAAACAAATGCCCAATTTCAAATAAATATGAAGAAAAATTCATATTGAAATTGGTGCTTTCGAGGCATTTTGGAATCCATAGAGAGATGCAGGGAATTCATCTTTCAAGATTTAAAAACAATTTGTGTGAAATTTGAAAAGATCTCTTTCCCACTCTTCCATATACAGTAAAGTACTTTTGTTCATAGTCGAGACGCTTTCTACATTTTTATATTATGCATGATACGTTATATGATAGATTTAGATATTAATATCTAAGTTGACATTTCAAAGATCTATTTTCAATAAATTACTTCTCCAAAAAGAAAAGAGTCTTTTTACGAAGGAACATTCGCATGAGATGCACTAAAAAGACAAACATTATATTTTGCATTACTCATTTGATTAAATGCACTTATTATGCAAAAGTAACTTTAGCAATATACTTGGTATTCACACCTATGCTTCATACGAGTTTACTTATGTAAGTTTGGAAATAAGTATATTAGAAGTCCTAAAACTTATTATGAAAATATATTGAGTTCTAAAATTTTCAAAAAGTACAATCAAGTTATTTTATTAATTCGATTCAACTTACTTAACAAAAAAATACTAATGTGATTTTTTTTCTCTCCCACGTGACATTGACGTGTAATATTAAGGATAATACCAAATGACGTTGTTTTGATTTTAATTTGATTTTCAAAAAGTGCAATCAAGTTATTTTATTAATTCTATCCAACTTGATTAACGAAAGACGCCGATGTGATTTTTTCTCTCTCTCTCCCACATGACACTGACATGGCTAAAATATTAAGGATAATGTCAAAATGACGTTGTTTTGTTTCACATTTGATTTTTAATCTAAAACGTTAATTAAATTAGACAAAAAAAAATAAATTAAAAAAAAAGTGGAAGGCAAAAAGAGGACGAGGTGTAATCATTGCCTCCACCATTATTGAATGTTTTGAAATTTGTTACAAAAATATAATTAAATTCTAAAATTTTTAAAAGTATAATCAAATCCAAAACCTTATCAAAATGATATAATCAAAATTTTCCATTAACTTCATCCAACTTAGCTAATGGAAAATACCGATATGACGTTTTTCTCCTTCCTACATGGTGTTAAGGTTTTATAAAGCACTAAAATGATGTCGTTTTGATTGAAATCCTAATTTTTACACCAAGTTTTAATTAAATTAGGTTAAAAAATTTAAAGTAAAAAAAAAAGGGGGCTAAAAGTAAAAATAAAATAAAATAATAACCTAGGCCTTTCACCCATGGTTGCTTGTGCTTCAGTGAGGGCTAGCAACCCTTACCAGATTCAAGAGAGAGCTGCGATTGTCTCCTAGATTATGGTAAGGGCTATTGACCCTGCCTCGAACCTGGCTAGGGTCAAGCCCATTTCAAAATGCCAACGACCCCGCCAACAAGTCGATGGCCCATCGGTGATGGGGCAGCGGTGAGCTAACCTTCCAATCTCTACTTTCTTTCTTTTTCAATTTTTTTTTAGCTTCCTTATATTTTAATTTAATTTAAAAATATTTAGATTAATGCCACATAGAATAGAGAAAATATCTAAAAAAGGCACATCAACACTTTTCCATTGATAAAATTAGATAGAGTTAACATAAGGGCTTCATTGTACCAATTTGACAATTAATACTTGATTATACTTCTTGCAAGTTTTAGGAGTTCATTTTTGTAACAAGTTGTCGTATTTCTAGTATACTTATTTCTAAATTTAATTATTTCTAAATTTTATTTAAAGTTTATTTAAATAAAAATTAAATTTGAACCAAAATGACATCTTTTCATTTGGTCCTTTATGTTTTAGTCATGTAGGAGAGAGAAAATTATAAAAAAAATAGCCACGTCAGCGATTTTTGTCTGCCAAGTTGATCGAAATTAATGGAAGTACTTAATCACACCAATCTAACAATTTCTAATACTTGATTACACTTTTTTAAAATTTTAAGATTTAATTACACTTTCTTAAAAGGATTTAGATATATTTATAAATGCAACTTGGATGAAAGTAATAATAATGCGTATTACTATAAAACCGATTTAGCCGTGTCTATGGGACTCGCATTCCTAAAATTCCCAAAGCCCAAAGCATCCTAAGATCTTCTGATTTGGATTTTCAGCTTCTCTAATGTTATCATTTAGTTAATGGAGTCTCAAAAATATTTACCAAAGGGGCTGCATGTTTCTATTCTTTTTTTTTTATTCAAGAACAAATTTTCTGTTTTTGTTAGGGGGAAAAAAGAACGTAAACGCGTTTGTTTGCGTTTTTGTTCAAAATCAATTTTTTGTTAACGAAAAGAAGCAAACGAAAAAAAAAAATTGTTTGCTTGTTCAGGAAACACATTTCAAAGAAACACTTTTTTTGTTTTTCTTCTTTTCTTCTTCTTTCTTCTTTGGCCGGTCGCCGGCCTCGGCCATGGCCGGCGACCGGCCGTCGAGGGCCGGCGACGCCGGTGAGGGTCGGCGACCTCGTTGGAGTGTCGCCGGCCCCGGCAGCTCGAGCTCGCCCAGATCCGGCGAGGCGGCGTCGCCAACGGCCGACGACGCTCGGCCTCGCGGGGGCCGGCGAGCCTCGCCGTCATTCGGGCGAGGCCGCCCGGCCCCGTCCCCGGAGGATCACTTTGAGGCCGGCGGCCAAAAGAAAAAAAAAAAGGAAAAAAGAAAAAAGAAAAAAGAAAATAAAAACATTAAAAAATTAAAAAAAAACAAAAAAAAAATAAAATATCCAAACGTGTTTATTCATTTTTTATTAAAGCAATGTTTTACCAAACACATTCTTTTGTTCAAAAACTGTTTAGAAAAGGAAATAGTTTTTATTTCATTCCAGGAAACAATTTTGAACTAAACGCAAACAAACAAACAAAGCCCTTTATGTTTTCCCAAAAGTCCCTTGGATAAGTTGAACCAAATATATATTTTTTTCACTATGTAAGTTTTGTAAATAGTCAAATTCACTCCCATAAATAATTAGATGTTTATATTTAGATTGAAGAAAAGTCTCCTTGGTGGCTTTTGGGACGACCTGCCAAATCTTTCCGTTCGCCCATTCGCCGGACTTCAGCGGAAGCAAAGTTCAATCTTGATTCTCCCGAACCGGTCAGAGGTGGTCGTCCCGGTGCAGGAAATCAAGGTCGCTCCTCGTCCTCGCTGTTTGTTTCTCGGGTTCGTGAGATGCAATCTGGCAGCTCCCCGCCTCGCGGCAATTGACGTTCGTGCGGTGCGGTTGGATCCCGTTCTCTCCCGATCTCTCTCGTTGCCCATGATTCTCCCTCTTTCCGTCTGCATGTGGATCGAAATTCGACGGGGTTGATGGGTTTTCGGTGAATTCTGATGTTCTGAACTTGGTTTCATTTGAATCTGAGAGAGACCCTGTTTTTTTTTTTTTTTTTTTTTGGCTCTTTTTTCTCGTTGACTAGATTGTGGCAAAAAAAGAAATGGGTTGGATCAGGGATATGAGGAGAGAGATGAGGGGGGCGTGAATGGATTTGCGTACGCTTTTGAATGTTTCTGGACGTGGGTTCTCGTGAAATTTCCAACTTGTCTGTTATATTGCATAAACGAGTCGTTTGAATTGTTCGTCTTTGAACTTTCAAATATGGCTGCTTGACTCTATGTTAATGTTCTCCTTTTTAAGTGGTTTGGTCTGAATTGCTTTGATGGGAAGTTTTAGACGGATGTGGGCGATTGATTGCATTGTGGAACGCAGGAGTTCGCGCGGGAGTTGTGATCTCTTCTCCGATTACATTTGATTCGGTGCAGATGGAATTCTTACTTTCCAATTTGGTGAATCCTGCTTTGGATTGGGGTTTGAAGGTTTTGGATGCTCCCTCTGTTCGGGCTGTGATTTTCGGAACGTCTATAGGCGGTACTAATGGGATATGCTCGTCATTTCTGTATCTGATGACCCTTTTCTTTATTTGAGTTTATCCCAGCTGATTAATCCTCTTCGTTTGGAAAGGTCATATATTTGTGGATGTTCTGCTGGTGCTGGTGATCATCTACCTGCTTTCTCAGAAGAGTTATAAGCCCCCGAAGAGGCCTTTGACAGAGAACGTTAGTCTTACACTTTTGTCAAGTAGTCTTAACGATTTAAATGGTTCGCCCATATGTGTTTGCACTTTATGCTGATCTGAGTGCGTACTCAATTGCTTCCTCTTGGTTTGATTTGATTATCAGTTATTGATGTTTGCTTCTCATGTAAATCATGCTGTACTCATCTCTGACCTATTGATGTGAAAATAAAATGCATGATATGATAAAAGCTGGCGGTGGAGCTTGATTCATGCTCTTCTGCTTGTATAAGGGGCAGCCAATCTCTGCTTAGGTTCGGACTGCAATTTCATTTACCAATCACAAAGCATAGAAGAAGAAAAGCGACTCTGAATGAAAGAGAAGCTAATGGTAGCTTCAGGGATGATTTCGTTGAGAGGCTGGGTTTTATTACTTAGGGTTATACTAGAAGTAGTGCTGTTTTCTATTGGAACTTCCCTTATTCCTTTTAAGGAGCATATAATTCAAATCGTTGGTGTAATTCTTTGCCAAAATAGGCCCCCCCCTATCAGATGGCATTTACTGTAGATCCTTTATCTGCTGAATTTTGTTATTGTTTGCTTTACTTTGCTTTAGTCTGATGAACCATTTCCATATGCCTTCTGTTAATAATTGAAAATTTGGTTAGAGTCCATGAGGAGGGAGGCTTATGCTTCAAATTAGATGTCAACCTTGCTGCGAGTGGCATTGACGGTCCTTTTCTAAGTGTATCAATGACTGCCTCCATTAAGTTTAGATGGTGCTTGAATGGTCCTTGCATTCTGAGATGTGCGCATGGTGTCTGCAGGAAATAGATGAGCTATGTGATGAATGGGTTCCAGAACCCCTCATTCCTCCACCGGAAGAGATAGCATATGAAACCCCTGTTTTAGAGAGGTAAAAACAGCTCTCAGTGCCATTCAATTTTTGTAAGCTATGCTTTTATTCTTGCATACCTTTTCTTCATTTTTTATTCAAATCATTTCTCTGGGTTAAAATTATATTACCAGGAAGTGTTTTCGGGATCTCTGCAACAAATGGGTATATATTTTCTAGTTAACTAGAAAAAGAGCACACTATTTATGTGCAAAGAAAAATATTGATGTCAATTTTTATGTAGTATAGAATAATATACTATTCAAAGACTTGATGCATTTGGGCATATGAATTCGAATTATCTTAAAACAAGGAAGAGGTGGGATTTATGGAATATTTAACTATCATCTTGAATTCAAATTCAAAAAGTGAGAGACTAATGGACTTTTTCACTTAAACTTTTTATAAAATTTTAGGTTTAAGTTGCATTTGGTGTCTTTTTTTTTTTCCATAGTAGAGAGGTTTCTTCTTCTCAGTTCTCACTTTGGTGGAATCATTGTGCTCTATTTAAATCTCCTCTATTCACCTACCCAACTGAATCAAAATGTACCATTGTGAATTTTCATTTTTTCATTGAGATTCCTCTGCTCACCAATTGGCATCATGCAGTGCTGCAGGACCACATGCTATCGTCAATGGCAAGGAAGTTGTCAATTTTGCTTCTGCAAATTATCTTGGATTGATTGGACACGAGAAGTTACTTGTGAGAAAGAGAATTCGTGTAGATATATAACCAAGGTAATGGCTTTTCCTGGATGTGGAACTTAATGCTTTGTCTTTTTGCAGGAGTCATGTACATCAGCCTTGGAAAAATATGGGGTTGGTTCTTGTGGTCCTCGTGGGTTCTACGGGACTATTGGTAAGCAACTGAAAGTAATCAGAGAAGCTGACTTTAAGCAATAACATAAATCTAAATCTTCTTATTTAAATTAGCGCTTCTTTCTTGATTTAATAAGCTTTTTGTAGAGCTTTTATTCTCTTCCCTCCATCTCAGATGTCCACCTCGATTGTGAGGCCAGAATAGCCAAGTTTCTGGGGACTCCTGATTCAATCCTTTATTCTTATGGCCTTTCTACCATGTTCAGTGCAATTCCAGCATTTTGTAAGAAGGGGGACATTGTAGTTGTGTAAGTATCTCTCTAATCGCCTCCATAGATTCTTTTTGCATGGTTTGTGGCATTGAAAGGGATCTGTCCACATAGAACTTACCACATACATGAGGATCTGGGTTATTTGGCCTTCCTTATTTGTAAGAAGTTTACTGCAATTGGTCTCTTCACCGTCACTTTTCATCTTATTTTTCACTTGTTTTTTGTGGAGCATCAACTTATACCAATATGTCACATTCTTATTGAGGGTTTTTTGAGTTTCTACATGGTTAGATCAAGATTTTAGTATCGATTTAGATTTTTTAAAGAGCAAGTAGTCTATTTACTCCCGATGTATTGCTTCTGTTAAAATTAGCTTGCTCACAACATTGATTAGTTTCACCTTTCCAGGGACGAGGGAGTCCATTGGGGTATACAGAATGGCTTGCAGCTCTCTAAAGGCACTATTGTACATTTCAAGCACAATGATATGAATTCTCTTCAAAATACGCTGGAAAAAATTACAGCTCTGAATAAACGGGCTAAGAAGTTGCGTCGATACATTGTGGTTGAAGCTATATACCAGGTGTGGTTTTCTAGCTTCTCTTCTCAACTTTGGAGTTTGGCTTGCAATCCTCTTGACTTTCTTGAATAATTTAATGAAAATTTGGAGAGCTTCCTGCCATTAATGAAAATGTATTATATCACATACTACAATTCCTAGCAACCTGACATGTTTGGTGTATGCATTGGTACCTTTATTGGTTGATTTCAGCATAAATTAACACCCTGCCATGAGATAGGAATTGACTCCCTGCCATGAGAGGGGACAAGAGTTGAGAGCGACATAGACAAAATTAAGGGGCACTTTGTCCTGCATTCTTTTGCCTGAGATGATTTTTAAATTTTTTTTGATTTAACATGCACATTCATTTTCCACATCTCTGCACTGCACTATGCATTTGCGTTTGACCATAATCTCCTGGCTTTGTTCTTCATTTCTGGAAGGTAAAACAATGGAAGAAAATTGCAAGTCTTGAAGAGACAAGGTTAATTCTCACGTTTTAATGTAAATATAATGTGAGCTGCAGGGAAAGAATTATCACCTCTCATACCAATTTCGAGCATGTAAAAGAAAACTTTTTTTTTTTTTCAAATAGTTTTCTTTAAAGTTCTTGTAGCTAAAAATGCTTCTTTTTTTTTTTTTTTTGGGGGGGTCAAAAATACTTCTTTGTTTAGTTGTGTTCTTACTTGACTCGATTTTGACAGTTGCATAGCACATGCTAGTTTGCCTTAAAACCATTTCTCCTGTACTTATCGAGTATTGGGATCAGAACCTCATTCTTTCTATCACACATTTCGCAAAGGGATTAGTCTGTATGGTAGATTGGATTCTCCCTTTGATTCTGAAATCGACTTTGCAAGAATGAAAACTCTCCACATTTGTCCATGGAAATGCAATGGATATCTATATCCTTCCTTCGTAGGTCATGAATAGACTGGAGCAACATGCAAATGTTACAACATTTTGTTTGGCTTCTTCTTGCTAATGTAGTATTTGTTACAAAAGAGTTTTGTTTGCAGTGTGATTGGCTAAGAAGCTGCCTCCTTGTCCTGGTTAATGTTGTGTGGAATATTCTCTATACTGATTTCCATTCCAATTTTTTCTGATCTATGTACGTTTTTGAAGTTATGTGCATTCTTTTGTTTTTAGAATTCTGGTCAAATAGCTCCATTAGATGAGATAGTAAGACTGAAGCAGAAATATCTTTTCCGCGTGTTATTGGATGAGAGCAACTCTTTTGGTGTGCTTGGACGTTCTGGAAGAGGTCTCACAGAGTACTGTGGTGTCCCAGTAAGTTTGAAGGATTATTTTGATCTTGATTGGATTGGTATAGTATTTGTATTCACAGTTTCCTTTCTGCAGGTTGAGAAGATAGATATCATAACTGCTGCTATGGGCCATGCTTTAGCAACGGAGGGTGGATTCTGCACCGGAAGTGCTAGAGTCATTGATCACCAAGTATGGAACGTGTTGACCATGAGTGAAGACTTTTTCTTGATGGATTTAGAAACCATATCATAGATTTAGAATTTTTTCTTTTAAGTAATTGACAAAGAAGGCAAAAGGAGAATCTGCAAGTGGTCAAGCTTGTTTGAATGGTCGGAATGCTAAATTTCTTTTGACTCACAATATTAATGCCTTGGTTCTTGCACATTTTCTTTGGCAGCGATTGAGCAGCTCAGGATATGTATTCTCTGCTTCTTTGCCTCCATATCTCGCAAGTGCTGCAATTACTGCTATAGATGTCCTGGAGGAAAACCCTGGCCTTTTGACAAAATTGAAGGCTAATATTGCTCTGCTGTTCAAAGGTTGGTTTGGACCTTGCTCTTGCTAATTATGAGATGCATTGTTTGTCGAGAATGCAGGAAATACTTGGTGTCTTTTGTCATCCATCCGGCCATGAGAGAGCCCAATAAGCTAGTTAGCCAAGAGCACTAACACTCTTGGGAGCCTTTGTGTCGCATCAGACATTTCGACATGTGTGTGACACACTCTGACACGCTCTAACATGTGGTCAATAGGTGTCGGAAAATCTGACATGTGGTCAACTCTTTCGACACACGAGTCTGGAATCCCAACACGCAATTCCGACACGCACGGGGTCAATTTTAAAATCTTTCAATAAATGAGGAGTCAAAATGTAAACTTGTAAAAAAATAATAATAATAATAATAAAGGGAGAAAGAATTAATAAAATGTCAAATTACAGCAATGAATGATATTAACGAATGGTAAATTAATGTTTTTAGTGTAAATTCATTCTAGGCTCTTATTTATTTATTTATTTATGAATTTGAATCAAATTAATTTGATTGAAATAATCATAAATATGATAATTTATCATTTATATATAAAGATATACATTTCATATATATATCCCAACGTATCGAAATTCTCTATTTTTTGAGAAATGACCTATCAGCGTATTGTGTTGTGTCGCATCACATCGCATCACATCGTGTATCGCGTGTTGATGCTACTTAGCTAGTTAGTTAGCAGGACTTTTGAAATGAGTAGTCTTTCTGATTTATAAGATAAGTTATATCTGATCAAGATAGTTCAGCTCGATTTATTTGTTACTCCTCTTTTCCTGCATCTTTTTTATGATTCAGTGAGTTTGGATTAGCCTTATCAACACTAAAGATTGCATCTGCAGAAGCAGCATAGGATTTCTGTTACCAGTGATGATTTTTTTATGGCTTTGAGTCATGCTCTAGGTTTATTTCTGTGGAAAGCCAATTGCTTCAATGGCTTCTCAGTAACTTCTGCCTGCATGTCCTTAAGGAGTCCGGGATCCCTGACATTCTCAGATTTTTTTTTTCCTCATCAACATGTCTACATTGCCAACTATGCAGGAGAAAGTATTTTTTCACTGCAGTCAGTTCTGAGTCTAATTTCCTATTGCAGAACTATCCAGCATACCGGGACTCTTAATAGCAAGCAGTCCAGAATCACCCGTCGTTTATCTTAGATTAGAAAGGTCGGCAGGTTCTATGAAGGATGACCAACAACTCCTTGAAGATATTGCTGCTCATGTAAGTAATCTATTGCTTTATTTAGATTAAGCCCAGTGAGTCACTTCTGTACCAATATGTTTTTTAGCAAATGGTCTTGTATTGGCAGGTGTTGAACGAAGATTCTTTGCTTGTGGTGGTGTCGAAAAGATCAACACTTGACAAGTGCCGTCTGCCAGTTGGGATAAAATTGTTCGTTTCAGCTGCCCATACAGAGTCCGATCTGATGAAAGCTGCTGATTCATTGAAGAGGGCTGCATCACTGGTTCTTAAGGATTGTTAATTTAATAGTCGACAAAGATCTCTTGGATATTTGTTTGATCTCAGGTCTAGTTTTCAGTTTTGATGTCGTATTTAAACTAGGAATTGACTAAGAGTTGGATGGATAGTACCGGTTCTGGTTGTTAGATTATATGAAGAATTCCTTCTGCGCCTTTTCTTTTGGAAGTTTTCCCTCTTTTTGTATCGTTAGCCCTCAACTCTTGCATCACTGATTCTCTTGCTATGGGACATTTTTCCTAATTTAGACAGTTTGTGGGATGTCATAGTACTATTTTCTCAATGCAAGTGCTGCCAAATGACATTAGGTTTACACTCGCTACTCAGGTTTTCTTCCTCTGGATAAGAAAAGCGACAGTTAGTGAGTCTCAAACTAAGAGATTATGCTTTACTTGGACAGGTTCAGGTCTTGACTTCTGTTCTAGGAACCTCTGGCTTTAGCTGATATGCCCAATTATCTATCTGCTAAACTGCTACTTTGTGAACTGATGTATGCCCTGGATATCTGCATGCCACTAGGAAGGTGAACCGATTTGCCTCAATGTCTTTTGAAGCCAAAGAAATTGATCATTGTGCTTCATCAACAGCAGAAGTTTCATTGTTACTTAAACTATACATAATTGGTCCAATCCAGCAGACTCCTCATCTATGCCGTTCAGTCAGTTTTCCAACTGAATCTCCCTTTGCTCATCGGCTAACATTTTGGTGAACATGTAGTGTCTTGAGCATGTGGATGGTCTTAGATCACACGTAGTTTCTCTGTTCCTGAAGCTGAAAATCCCCAGTTGCCGACCTTTTGGCTTTGGTGAATTCGTCTTGTTCTTGGCCAGGATAATACTACAGTAAATTTCTCGTGGGTGTCTATCCGATTCGACTTGCAGTACGTGAGTGTGATTATTCATGTGTTTCCATGTTGTCCTTTCCCAGAGACAAGCTAGCCTATGATTTATCTCCAGAAAAGCATTTAATTCTTGAAGTGTCTTTATCTTTTCGCACCATGTAGGTGGCCGAGGCGACTGCTTGTGTTGGAGAGCCAACTTAAACTCAGTGTGGATGTACTTCCTTTATATAATACAAAATCACCCCTTCATATGTGTGCTTGACAACGGGTATCAATGGATATAAAAATATAGAATATGAGAAATTGCAAAACAATAGCAAGTTATTCTTCATGTAATCTTTTGTTCAGAGAAATATTCTAACCAATCATAAATCTATCGAATGGATGTCGATTTAATCCAAAATTCTTTAATTTGGTTATTTTAGTCTTGAACTTTGTGTAAAATTCTAATGTAGTCATTTTGATCTATTTTTGTTGGCAATTGCCAACAAGGTGGTGTGCCACACAGGACAATCGACAAAGCAAAAATTGATTGAAATAACTAATTGAAATTTCGCGAAAAGTTTAGAACTAAATTGGTAAAATTATAAAATATATGAATGAAATGACATTCACATAATAAGTAAAAGGCTGTCTGGGTAATTTTTTTGTTTGGGCTTTCATTTTCTATAAGCTTATAAATCCCGATTTGCCATGTTTGTTCCAAAACCATACTAAAAAAACTTTATTAGAATTAAAATTTTCTCTATCAACGCGATGACCTTTAATACAAACCCAATATCTTTAATATGAGATATAATATAACTAAAAACCCAAAATTATTATGCAAAGGGATATAAAAATGAATGGACCAATACAACATGTCCTAGCAATGATCTTAAATCTAGTTGTTAAATCGTAGTCATCTAAGAAGACGATACGATCTCCATTTCTTCGTGTCGTGTCCGACACTTCGACACGTGGTCAACGTGTGTTGAAAAATCCGACACGTGGTCAATGTCCGGACACACTCCGACACGCGAGTCGGAAATTCCAACAAGTGACTTTGACACACACGAGTTATTTTTACAAATTTCCAATACTTTTGAGGTCTAAATATAAATATATGAAAAAAATAATAAAAATAATAAAAGCTAAAACAAATTTCCATTACTTCTGGACTCTTCTCAGTCGCACGCACCTGAGGCACCTCTTGTTCTCTTCTTTCGTCGTGAGTCTCTCGCTGGTGTTGCTTTGCCGGCCGCGTGGCCCACCCCACCAGTCACCATAGCCCCCCGCGCCTCAGCCCCACCCGTCGCCACAGCCGCCTCTGACCCCACCTTCGTCTCTCGCAAGCATCGGGTCGTCGCCCCGACCAAGCGACTAGTGCCTCTGCCTTTCACAAGCGTTGCCACGTTGCTTCTCTTCATCTCGTGATTTCATCTTTTTGCTCATCTCAAGTTAGCAAGTTGTGTTATTCCGTTTTTTTTTTTTTTCGATTCAGCATCTTGGATTTCTTTATAATGCGATTTGGGATTTTTTTGCAAACCCTAGAGTTAGTTCAGGGAAAGGGGGATTTGGGTCGTTTAATTGATGGATGATGATGAGGATGAGATGATGTACATGAGGGCCAAGTTTGAGAGGATCGTGGGGTCAAGAGACTGCGAGGCCTTCTACATGATGAATCCAGATTGCAATGGAGCCCCCGAGCTCAATGCCTATCTGCTCAGGGTTTGAAGAGCAAGATGAATGCCATGGATACTGCTCTCTCTGTCTCTCTGAGCTCAGTCCTCGGAGAGACTTTTTTGTTTTGAGCCTTTTGGGTTCTGGTGCAAGAAGGATGCTAATGGTCATCTTGTTTAGCTGATCCTCAAATCGAGGCCTAGTTTAGTTCCTGTCTTTCCTCTGTTCTTTTGTCTCTGTTTGTTATGTTCTTTGCTTTCTTGGGAGGTAGGGAAATGGCATACGAGGGGGGTATAATGTGGTTTCTCTTTGGGTTGGTGGGCAGTGGGGATCAAGTGATCAGTTGATCAGGTGAAGTTGTATATGTATAGTTTCTAATGAGTAATCATTAATGAGGAGGAGGAGGGTTTATGCAATCAATGATTGCTGTTTGCATTATTCATTCATGTCATTCATCTCGCTTTGCCTGAATTAACTCTCTGGTAGAATCTTGTCTCGACTTTACATAAATTTTCCTGTCTGCTCTTTTCTTCAACACCGACCCTGAATTTTCATGCCTTATCTAGTCCTCATCTTCACCGCTGAGGAAAAAGAAGATCATGTCTAAAGCTTTTGCATATTGTCATCTAGTCAAATTTGCACCGACTGCTTTATGTGGATTGATGAACCATTTTGTTTGTTAAGATTAGTGACTTGAGTTGCTCGATGTCTGGGAGCTGAAGTCCGAGAGATGGATTACTTGTTTTTTTCTCCAAGTTTTATGGATTATTAGAATGAAATGTAGCTGAATTTGTTAAATTAAAACAATGTATGATATTAACAAATGTAGGATTAATGTTTTTAGTATAGATTATTCTAGGCTATCATCATCATCATCATCATCATCATCATCATCATCATCATTATTATTATTATGATTATTATTATGATTATTATGATTATTATTATTATTATTATTATTATTATTTATGTATTCATATATAAAAATATTTATTTAATATATAACGTGTCGGATTCTTTATTTTTTGAGAAATGACGTGTCGGCGTGTCGTATCGTGTCGCGTGTCGTGTGTCCGTTTCAGTCTTTATATAAATAGTCATATGTAGGTTGGGGGATGGACACAATCGATAGGATACATCTTTCATCAATTAAGAAAGTCAGTTCGTTTCACGAAAAATATTAGGTTTCCAAAAAATATTTTCCAGAAGCCATTTTCCAAAAGCCATTTTCCAAGAAAACGACTATATTGTCGACGTTTAATTTGAAACTTGAAAATAGAGTGGAAAATATTTTCATTGTTCGTTGTTTAATTTGATTTTTGGAAAAGAAATTACCAAAAAATTAAATTTTAATTTTTAAATTGACTAAAAATATTTAATTTTAAATTTTATTTATTTTTTGAAAATTGAAATTGAAATTATTTTTATTTTTAAAAAATCGAATTTTTATTATTTAAAAAAAAAAAAAACTCCAAACTGGTAGATATATGATAAATTTATCATAAACTAATTTTTTGGCTATAAAAAATATAAACCTGGTATACATATGACAAATGTACCACAAATGACCATAAAAAATATAAATTTGTATACTTATGACAAATTTATTTCAAATTAATTTGTTCGATTTGCCAAAAATCCCAAGATAGTACATTTATGAAAAATATACCCTATACTATAAAAAACTACAAAAATTATACAATTATGACATAAGAAGAGTAAAATCATAAAGCGATATATTAAGTAATGTGTTATCAAACTTAACAATTTGATAGTAAAATTTAACGGAAACTAACAGAGGGTAAATTTGTTACAAATGTATATCTGTTTGTGGTAAATTTATCAAAGATATATTAGTTTTGGGTTTTTGATGGTCAAAAATTAGTTTGGAATAAATTTGTTACATGTGTACCGGTTTGAGATTTTTTTAAGTATTAACGCTTTTTAATTTTTCCTTTTTTTTCTTTTTCTTTTCTTTCCTCCTTCCTCCATCACTACATGCCTCAACGATGGCTGGCTACTCGATGATTGACCAAGATGCAGATTGCAAGATCCGGCAAGCTCGAGGCTCGGTCAATCCAAGCGAGTTGTGAGCCACGAGCTCGTCGATTGATCTAGGCAAGCTTGAGCTCTACTAAGGCCAATGAGCTCGTGACTCGCCAGATTTGACGATCTCGAGCCTTGCCCTTGTAGGATTTGGCCATGGGCGAGGCTGGAGTTGGCTGTGTGGCCGATCACCGACGACAGGTCAAGGAAAAAGAAAAAGAAAAGGGAATAAAACATACAAATAAAATGAAAATGGGTTTGGTGAAAGAATGTGAAGTGGAAGAAGTTATGGAAAATGTTTTCCATTTTTCCCCACTTTTGAAGGTGTTTTTTTTTCAATAATAGAAAACGCTTTCCTTAACTAATTTATTTTTCATGAGATATTCAAAAAAATATTTTTCTGAAAGTTATTTTCCGTAAAACGAATGGAGCCTAAGAAGCATAATTTCATCCTAGCCATTACTGATTATGTCACAAAATAGGTCGAAATAGTTTCTTATAAAATATCACTCCATACAATAAAAGATTTGCTAAAAGAGAATATAATCGTTTTGTATTCTTGAAATAATAACTACCGATCAAGGAAACTATTTTCGCTGGAAAAGAAATGTTGGACTTTAAGAAGGCAAAAGGTGTTAAGATGATACGTTCAGCATTTTATTACGCTCAATCATTTCAAGTTGAGACTTCTAACAAGGTTATAGTTAATCTTATTAAGAAACACCTCGAAGATCTCTTATAAGGTTATAGGACTTTAAAAAGATATAGTACAAGTTCGTACCTGTTGACATCCGGTCGGGAAATTGCCATCCCTTTATATATTATTGTTCGATCTCTAAGAATTAAGTTGCAAACTGATATGGTAAAAGAGGATCATAAACCGTCGATGTATATAAATTTAGATGAATTGGATGAAACTCGAGCATCAACACTAGTAAAGATTCTTACTCAAAAGAAATCAATAAATTACATTTTTGACATCAAAAGAAAGCTTCATTTTTAAATTGAACGCATTTACAAATTGTTCATCACTTTGTTCATTTTTCTGCTAGAATCTAGCAGGCGTTGGTCTAAGATGTTGTCTTTCAATACATTGATTTTAGATCAAAACCTGTCTATCAGTCACTACATTCTGCCGATCACACTCCTTTAGAGTTGTGCTAAAATTTGACAAAATGGTTTTCTAAGGCTTTCCCCTCGTTTTTTAAGTCCATGCAGATTTCAATTTGACACGAAACCTTAGCCAACTGTTCCTCAAGCTTTCTCTTTTCTATTGCCAGATCTATCTCTTCGTCGATAACGAGCTGATATAAATTTTGACGCTCTTTCACAGTAGAGCTGGGACAGATATATAGTGTTATGGTTCTGTTTGAAATCTTGAGTGCCATTGGGAAAAAGAGTCACGAACTCGTCACTTTTATGCTGAAACCCGGGGACCCTTGTGAAGCAAATCTGGCCGGAGCTTAATTCGGCAAGTAAACCTTTTGCCTTGGTTTCAACTGCTGGGTTAGAGATGATTGCCGAATGTCCTTCCCCTGTAAGATGATAGAACTCTTCCCATTTAACCTTTAGAATGTTAATGGAAACTTTTTTAATCAGTGTCGCTGAACTAGAGTCTGTTGAGACGAGGTCATCGCATCTGGGATCTCCCATGCTCAAGGTATCATCAATAATTCAGCAATCGGTTTCTCAGCTGCTGTCAATAGTTCTGTAGCTGGTTCCATGGCCATGGTCGAGTGTTGTACCATTGGTTGTCTAATCGGTAGGATTGTCGATTGTTGCATGCTCAATGGACTGGCCGTGACTTTCTGTGTAGGCATTGATCCTGTTGAAGATGATGATACGGCTAACACCACGATGTTTGCACTATGTGGACTTGTTGTGGGTGTATCTGCAGTAACAGGAAGGTCAGCTGCACTGGGGACTGAATCACCTGAAGTACTGGTGTCGTTTTGCTTTTCTGGTTCAGCTGCTGTCTGAACTTCTGTGACCTGAACCTCCACAAATGGATCGACGGCAGTGAGTCGTTGCTTCTTGGTCAGGCGAAGAAGTTTGCTCGTCGTCCATGTCAGCAACAGCGTTGTCCATTGAAGTGTCTGCAGTTTTCCTACGCTTGACCAAAGAAGTATTCGATACCCCTGAGAATGTATCCTCAGCACAAGAAATCCATCGACTATCAAAGTGAGGTGTGGTTTTAGGGTTTAGGAGTACATGGGATGTACTTAAACCGATTATGGACTTCTCGAGAAATTTTAGAACAACATTTGAAAAATTGATTATCCTTATGATCAGTCTGCCGGAGAAATAGGAATTCCATCGACTAAATAGTCGGCAAAGTAATCCCGTGAGCGAGTCCAAATTGTCTAGCACAGAACAAGGGAGAGTAAAGGCGTATTTGGTTCCTGGAAACAGTCTCTTTTTAGAAACACTTGTTTTCTATTTCGTTCTCGGGAACAATTTCGAGTATTTTAATACGTTTGGTAACCATATACAATTTTTGTTACCGGAACAAAAATACGTTTGATACAACCCTAAATATTTTTGTGACTTAGAATTTTTTTAATTTATTAACAATTTTATTACGTTTTTCCTTTTTCTTCTCATTTCTCTAATTGGTCACCGGCCTTGGCCATGGCTGGCCGGCAACTAGCCAAATGAGGGCCGGCAAGGTCGTCGGCCTCAGGGGAGCCTCACTAGCCATCGGCAAGGTCCCCTTGAGCCTTGCCTTGGCTGCTTGAGGCTTTGCCTCACCAAGATTTGGCAAGGCCAAGCCTCGCCCGACCATCGCGCCAGGCGACGCCGACCTCGCGCGGCTAGGCGAGGCTTGGCCTCGCTAGATCCGGGCTAGGCCAAGCCTTGCCCAGCCACGACGAGGTTCATGGGGGCCTCACCGAGGGCCGGCGAGCTTAGGATGACCTTGCCAAGGGTTGGTGAGGCTCCGGCGAGGTAGCGGGGCCTTGTCGAGCCGGTCCCTTGCCATCACTGAGGCTGGCAATCGGCTAAGGGAAGAAGAAAGGAAGAAAAAAAAACTTATTGCTTGAGTTGTTCTCGAGAACAAGAAACAATTTTATTTTTGTTTCTTGTTTCTGTTCCAAATCTATTCCTAGGAACAAAAAAAGTACCAAAAGCATTTATGTTCTATTTCTGTTCCGACAAACAAAAGAACATTAACAAGTGTTATCTGAAACGTTACCCAACAACACAAAAATTTCGAACCCGGGGTAGTATTTACCTTTGGGAGAAATATGGCAGGGAGAACAGAAGCTAGAACCTTCCATTAGAGTTTCTTTACTTGGTAATGTTGTGATAAGACAAAAGGAAGAAAAGATGTTGAATTGGCCGCTCTTTAGACATTTATCCCGAAATCTTAACACATGATTTTCACAGCTCAAATGCTAACATCGTGGGGATGTAGCTCATGCATTATTCTCCACCAGCTGCACAAGAATTTGGCAAACGTGATGCCCGACAACTCTCCATGAATGATGCATCAACAAGGCCAAAGTAGTAAAACCAAGAAATTTGTCCAAAAAGTAATAAATCTATTGTACTTTTAGCAGTTCGAGTCATAAATTTTTCAATTTTATTAATTGGGTCATAGATCTTTTTACATTTTATCAATTGATTCAATTCAACCAATTTTGGCTGGAGATCGTTAATGTGAACGCCGACCATCCTAGGTGGCATAGCCCACATTGACATGGACAATTTTTTTTTTTTTTGAATTATATAGATTTTTTTCATTTCTCTCTTTTTTTGTTCTTTTCTTTTCTTTTTCCCTTTTTTTCCTTCATCAGCCATTGTTAAGCCTTGTCAATAGTCGGCGGAGGTCACTAGCCTCAAGTGAGGGATGCTTGGGCCTGGGCAGGTGAGGGCTACCCTTGGCTGATTAGGTAAGAGCGGCCCTTGGCAATCCAGGACTTGGTGTTCCTCACTTAAGGCCAACGAGGGTGGCCCTCACCGACCTAGGCTCAAGCATTCCTCACTCGAGGCCAGTGAAGGCAGCCCTTGCTAATTGATGAGGCTTGATGGTGGCCGACGGAGTAAAAAAAGGAGAGAGAAGGAGGAAAAATAATATTAAGGAAAAAAATAAGAGAAAAGGAAAAAAGAAGAAAATAAAAAAAAATGAATCCAAAATATAAAAATACTATAAAAAAATTTTCACGTCAACAACGGTCGTATCATGTAAGATGACCAACATTCATCTTAGCGATTTTTGGCCAAAATTGACTATATAGACTTAATTAGTAAAATGTAAAAATGTTTATGACTCAATTGGAAATACTAAAAAGTTTAGAACTAAATTAGTAAAAATGTTTTAGGACTTTTTTGGACAATTTTCCCAGCAAGACCATAAAAATATAGATAGATATAAACATAGAGTCCAACTTGGTCAAATACATGATTGATAAGTCAGTCACCCAATCCAAACCCGATCCGACTTTCCTTTTTTGATTTATATTGCCGACTTTAACTTGGATATGCATCCACCCGAAATAGTAACTAGCCCAATTCCTCTTTTTAAAATTTCCAAATCGGGGTGTCCATCGGATAAAGGCCATACATTCCCAAAAAGAAATCTCCTATGAGAATTTGGACTTCCACGGTAATTGTGCTTTTCATGTCAACCATTAAGACCTATCGTTACAACAGCCACTTATGCGGTAGTCTTGAACTAAATTCGATTAAGGACCCGACTTAAAATGATGCGAATGCAAGAGTAAGGACGGCCACGATTATCTTGCTCCAAAACCTTAATATTAGGAAAACAAAATCATACATAA
The DNA here is from genome assembly GCA_014182515.1 of Eucalyptus microcorys. NCBI lineage: Eukaryota > Viridiplantae > Streptophyta > Magnoliopsida > Myrtales > Myrtaceae > Eucalyptus > Eucalyptus microcorys. The sequence goes on along the minus strand of CM024565.1, from coordinate 3,327,649 downwards.
ATTAATGCAAATCAATCTTAGAAACAAATTAATATTTTAACCAAAATTATTGTTCTATGGAAGGCACAGCATACATAGCAAGTTTCTAAACCCAGATCTCCGAATGGTTTACATTGTGGGCTAATGTTCTGCGAGAAGCAACAACGAGGAAATCGCCTCCATGTCGTCGATACGATCTCTCAGTTTCCGGCGAAGGTCTTCAAACGATCTATTTAACTCTCCGAGTTCTGGCAACCCAAGTTGATCAACAGGAGGTTGGCCTTTGGCAGCTCGTTTTGCTTTCACCATCTTCTCCAGCATCTCTCCTCGCTTCTCCTCTGCGTTCAACCGCTTAAGTAGATCGAGGAGTTTTTGGTTTAGATTATCATCGGTCATGTTTTCATCACGAGATTCGGCGCCTTTGCTTGTACCCTCATCCGGAGTCCTTTCCTGATTTCTAAATCGATGAACAATAGATTCGACGTTCGGATGCCCGAACGAAAAGGGTTTGCCTCCAGGGGAAAACACGATGATCGCGATCTGGACGGCACAGAGGATGGCAAGCTCGTTCGCCTTCTTGAAAAGCCCGGTTCTTCGCTTCGAGAAAGTCACTTGCCTCGTGCAACTATCTGTCACCATCTCGATCTCAATCTTGCGTCGACCCATGATTAATTCCTTCAGGGCGAAGTTTCTATAATCTCTTTCTTTGATCAATAGCAGAATACAATATGAAGAACTTGAGGATCCATTTTGACACGTATATATAACCATTATTTCAAAACATTCGAGATTTCTAATTCAGATTTTGCAACCTTACTACCATATGTAAATTAGGATTTACTAACAAGGCAAGTTCTTTAATTCTCCTTCCTTTATGTGATTAAAATGTTAAATTATATTTTGAGTTTAAACTGGACCCGAATTGGATGAGGTGGATCAGATTTTTTTGATTGAATCCTTCTAGAAGAGTTCAAACAAGATAATGGTTATTAATTTGTTTTACCTATTTTTGCTTGGAACTGATGGGTTTTTATGTTTGATGGGCTTATTTAAGCCTGTCTGCCCATGTTGGGCCAAAATCCGGCCCGTAAGTGAAGGGCCAATAGAAGAGTGTAGTTACTGTAGATAAAAGAAAAATGGGGATTATTTTAACAATTACGCTATCTAAGCAGTTGCATAATTTGAATAGAAGAAAATACATTCTCTCTATTTTTCTACGCTCTCCAAGTTTTCCCCTAGAAACAGTATGCTCCTCTTGACGAACGGAATAAGGGCTTCGAAGAATTCCTCATAAAATTGCAACGGCGATGTTTAATTTGTGAAAACTAAGGTATGTCTGACTATGTGATATACTTTGTGATTGGTGTAACATGTTTTTATGGGCATGTTTTCCACGTTTGTTTTTCGGTGTTCAATTGAGTATCGGAATGTTTTTAGGAATCTGTTTCCCAACATTGGTATTGGAGCAATGTTGTTCATGTTTCCTGATTATTATTGATGTTTATAAGTTGTTTTTAGTTGAAATTTCGTGAAATGCTGCCGTCAGTCACTCGGGGACGGAAATCTCGACACCGCTATCGTTTGCCCCCGTTTATGATTTTCTCGTAAATCAAAACTCATTTATGATAGCACAGGGTCGTAATTCTCGTCGAGATGAGAAAAACAACGGGTAACCCGTCGCCGGGGGCCACCAAACGCGCCGCCACACGTGGCAAGAAGATACGGCTGCGCACGTGCCTACATGTTTTACCAATTTACCCCTATTTTCTCAAGAATATTACGTTTTTGCCATTGATGGTTGTTTTTACGATTATGCTCTTATTGTTCGATGTTATTACTATTTTGCCCCTAGCTCACCTGTTGACCCGACCCATTGACCCATTGACTCGACCCGGTCATCTGTTGACCGTTGACCGGCGTTGACTACCGTTGATCGGCGTTGACCACCATTGATCGGCGTTGACCGGTACCAAAAAAAAAAGAAAAAAAAAAGGGAAAATTATGTTTTTCCAATTTTGCTCATTATGGATTATAAGTAATCCCTTTTGTTCTGCATTTGTTGCAGGAACTATGATACGATATGCACACATGCCTACATTTCCGAGAATGGACGAATAAAATGCGAGACTTAAAGGACTAAAAACATAATTAGCCAATTATTGATGGAATGACGGTGATGTAGTATCACACGTGGTTAGAGTCAATCAGATGATACAAGAAATCATCTACGGAATGGTTATCCTATGCCGGATTTTGAGAATGTCTTTGGCCTTAATGAACACTCTTCCACCGAATGGCAAGTAGTGTTAGATCGCCTATGGGAGGTCAATGTGGTCCCGGATTATAGGAGGCTTGCAATAACTTTTGTAAGAGAGTACTATAGAATCGAGTTAACCAAGACTTCAACCCTTGGGTTGAGTGTCACATGGTGCAGAATGAATGCTCCTTGGAGGTGGCACGAGAGCTCTTCAAAGGTCTTTTTGTGGTTGACCAATTTGCCTTCAAAATTCTCAAAGAATTTTACTAAGAGATTAAAAGAGACTTTCCCAGTTTATGAGATAAATGAGAATATTTGGGTTTAATTAATTATTTTTCTTAGATTAGTTCGAGATGTTTTAGGTGTAAATATCTCTTTTTATGTTGATATATTTCCTCTGAATATATTACTTAGTGTAAATGACATATTTAATTATTGAAAGTTCAATGTTATCTATCATTGTAAATTAGTATGTTAATTTACAATTCTTTGTGGAAAGTCCAAGAAAATTTTTGTGACTTTGTTGAACTTATATTTTGCATAAAAGATTACATTAATAATAATTTCAAGTTAGGATTTTTGAATGATGATTGGAAACATAGTGACCTTTTGATTATGAAACCTTACTTGAAATTATTCATTAATATGATGAGTTTGTGTAAAATGGATGCATAAATGATAGCCATTAATAATTCGTGCATATGTGTCGATATGTTCGGATTGATGGCTTCAGCCATTAAGAGCATAGTTGCTGAATTGAACAAATGTGAGAAGCTTAACGGCAATAATTATGAAATATGGTATATGAAAATTCAATATGTGCTGGAAGAACAAGAGGCACTAGAAGCTCTTAACCTGATTATGGAAGAACCTGAAGATGGGAACACTGCAAAACATAAAAGAGATAATGATGCATATGTTGCATGGAAGAGAAAGAACTCTCTTACTCGCATTACGTTGCTGAGTAGCATGGAGAATGATGTCATGCAAGAGTTCAGGCATTTTGAGAATGTCAAGGAAATGTGGGAAGTGTTGGTAGCAAGATTTGGTTATACATCAGTGACCAAATTGAGGTAGCTCACTATAAGGTTTGACTCTTACAAGAAGCCTCATGATCAGATCATGAAACAACTCCTGAGAAAGATGTCAAACATGATTAACGAGCTGAAGAATGTTGGCCATGTCCTAACTGATGAGCAGCAAGTGTAAGTAGCGATCCGTTCCTTGCCTCGGAGTTGGAAGCACATGAAGATGCACCTGACCCACAACGAGAACATTAAAACCTCTGAGAATACAATGCGTCATCTTGAGCTAGAAGAGGACCGCCTCTTGGCGGCTAAGCCGGAAACTGACATTTATTATGTTGGTTTTAGCTCATATGGAGTTTTGAGCTCCAAGCGCAAACGTCCTAATTGGTTCAAAATGTGGAAAGGTAAGGGAGCAAGTTCTTCAGGGAAGAAACCAAAAGTTGACCAATATAAAAGAGGAAAGCATCATCGAATGAAGAAGCTATCAAGAGTGAAGTGTTATAATTGTGACAAGAAGGGTCACTATCGCGACTGTCGCGAGCCAAAGAAGGTAAACACCCCCTGTACTTTTGAGAACTTTGCTTATGTGTCAAGTTATGTATTCTTAACTGAATCTAATCATTTATGGACTGTAGATTTGGGAGCAACAAACCATGTAGCGAAGGATAGAGAATCCTTCGTGGAATTTTGATGAGTACCGACTGGAACTAAATGGATCTATGTAGGAAATAATTCCAAAGCCGAAGTGAAATAGATTGACACCTACTAATTAAACATGATTGATGGACGTACCTTGTTCCTACATGATGTATTATATGCTCCAGAGATTTGTCGGAATTTAGTGTCTGTTTTAGTGTTGGTAAAACTTTGTTTTAATTTGAACTTCCATAATAATGATGTGGATTTGTATTTGAATACAAACTACTATGGTTGTGGTTATTTTCTGGATGGTTTTATTGTATTGAATGTTGACTATGGGAATGTCAATGTTTGTTATTCCCTCTTCACGTCTTCTAATTTATATGATAATGATATGAATATGTGGCATGCTAGACTTGATCATATTGGCCAACAACATATGAATAATCTAGCCAAAGAAGGCTTGTTGGGCAACGTTGAAAAAGTCGATTTGCACATATGTGAGCATTGCCTAATAGGAAAAATAACAAAAAGCCCATTTGGAAAAGGTAAAAGAGCTTAATTTCCTTTGCAATTAATTCATTCTTACATCTGTGGTCCAATGAATATGAGGGGAAGGCACGTGGCTGTTTATTTCATTACATTTATAAATGATTATACTCGTAGACATGTCTAATTAATTTCTCATAAGTCTGAAGCATTGAGTTGTTTCATAGGGTTTTTGAGCTTGGTAGAAAATCAATTAGATAAGAAAATAAAAGTATTGAGATCTAATCGATGTCGAGAATATTTATCTAATGAGTTCAGAAATTTATGTGATGAAAATGGAATAAAAAGACATATGTATATTCTATATACTCAACAAAATGGTATTGCGGAAAGAAAAAACAGAATCCTACTGGAAATGGTTACGTTCATGATAGCGTATACTAACTTACCTATCACCTTTTGGGGTGATGCTTTATTAACTGCTGCCTATATAGTTAACTGTGTGTATTCCAAATCTGTTACTTCTACTCCATATAAGTTATGGATAGGTAGAAAACCAGACTTAAGTTTTCTTAAACCGTGGGATTGTGCTGCCTATACTCATGAGCCCTCTTACAAATTTAGGAGATTAGGTCTAGAGGTAAGAAGAGTATTTTCATAAGATATTCAGAACACTCGAAAGTGTATGTGTTTATAGGTGAGTAGGAAAGTTGGAGTATAACTGAATTTGAATTACGAGATATCACACTCTTAGAGAGTGAATTTCCTAAGAATGATGAAATATATGAGAATTACTTTCTATTTGAAACCTTGGATCAATAATGAATTTAGTAGAGTTCGTCCAAGTGTGAGTAACATGAGAAGTGATGAATTTATTCAACTCACTCTCAATTACAACCACCTGATAAGATGATATCGTCATTATCTAATCCGAGTGAGAGCATAACGGGGAATGATGTGCAAAGTGTACAATCTCCCGTACGGCGAATAAGTCGCAAAAGTATTCCCCGTCGATATTTTGACATTGAAAGGGAAACTTTTATGGTTGTTCCGCAAGATGAAGATGTGCTAAGAAATGTTAATGATACTCTAAATTGCTCTAATAAAGAAAAATGGATGCATACAATGGAAGATGGAATTGAGTCAATGAAATCAAATCATGTTTGGGAACTGGTTGATCATCCAAAATGACGCAAAACCATTAGGAACAAGTGGGTTCTCAAAATAAAGAGTAAAACTGATGGCTCAATAGAAAGATATACAACTTGTCTTGTGGCGAAAGGGTATAATCAACATGAATGAATTGATTATGAGGAAACATTTTCTCTTGTAGTAAGATTTACTTCAATTCGTATAATTATGGTAATAATAACTAGTATGGATCTTGAGTTATATCAAATGAATATAAAGATTGCTTTTCTCAATGGAGAATTAGAGGAAGAAATATATATTGAACAATCTGTTGGTTTCATTATGAAAAGCTAAGAGCAAAATGTACATCGACTTTTGAGATCGATATATAGCCTTAAGTAATCGTTAAGACAATAGTATATACGTTTTCATAATACCATAATGGCATATGATTTTATAATGATTGATGATGATCATTGTGTATATATCAAAAGATCCAAAAATCAATTTGTGATCATATTATTATATGTTAATGATATATTCATTGCTGGAAGTAATATAGAGTTTGTTACTGTCAAAAATTGGTTATCTTCCAACTTTGAGATGAGAGATATGAGTGATGTTGCATATATTCTTAGATTTAAGATTTCAAGAGATCGTTCAAAAATATCATTATTTCTTTTGCAAGAAATATACATAAATAAGGTTCTTAAATGATTTCGTATGCAAGATTGTAAACTTATAAATACTCCTATTGCAAAAGGTGAAGGATTGAGTCATAGAATATGTACAAATACTTCACAAGAGAAGGAACAAATGCAACACGTTCCTTATGCTAGTGCTGTTGGAAGCTTAATGTACGCTATGATGTGTACAAGACCTAACATATGTTTTGCAGTTAGAATGGTGAGTAGATACCAATCCAATTTAGGTCAAGCAAATTGGAAAGCCGTCAAAAGAATACTGAGGTATCTAAAAAAACTGCTGATTATACGCTGAGTTACCAAGGAAAAGATCTATAACTTGAAGGCTATTTAGATGTTGATTGAGGATGATATTTAGATGAAAGGAAATCTACCTTTGGATGTGTTTTCTTACTGAATAATGGTACTATATCTTGGAGCAGTAAGAAACAAACCCGTATAGCCTTGTCCACGATGGAAGCTAAGTTCGTGGCATTGTCAACAGCAATACAATAAGGTGTTTGGTTTAAGAGATTTTTGGATCATTTAGATGTTATTGAGAATGCTGCAAACTCATTGTTGGTTAAATGTAATAGCCAAGCAGCAATAGCGTGCACCAAATATCTAAAATATCATGGCAAGACCAAGCATATAAATACCAAATATAATTTTGTTAAAGATATGGTTGCATGAAAAGATGTGAACTTACAATACATATCTACTTATAGAATAGTAGCAGATCCTATGACGAAGCCAATACCTAGAGATGTGTTCTGTGACCATGTGAAATCTCTAGGATTACGTAGAGGCTGATATACTGAATATTGTAATTTCCCTTAAGTGTTTACATTTAATGAATTTGTGTTTTCATTATTAATGCCTATGAGTCTTTGTTTGATGTTTATGCATCTTAATGCTTAGTGCATTATATAAAATTGAGAAAGTATGTCGGACAGATAAAAGATTAGCCCACTCACACAGATAATCGCCTCTATTTACTATGTGATAAATCGCCTCTATCTAGGTGATAATTGAGAGCTTAAGCTTAAAATATATATGTCACATTAACTAAGTATATTTACTATGTCCGAAAGTAAAATAACCCATATATTTTATTTTATTTTTTTATGATACTAGATGTGAGTTCTGATGAATTCCGTGAAAGAGTAGATGCGTGAACTCAAGTTAGACATTAGGTATGTTTGAACTATCATTTGTACAGTATTGAAGGTGTAGACATACGCTCCATGGGAAATGAGTTAATATCGTAATACGTATTTCATACTACGTATGCATGAAACGACCAATTAGAGTGGCAAAAGTTTTGATCTCAATTTTTATGCCATGTGAGACTCTTAAGGGAAAGAGTTCCTCAATTAAGTGCCCTTATGATTCTTATTTATTCTCAAGATTTCTATTTGATGTTTGTTATTTTAGAATATTGCCAATGATCATGAATTGATTCGATCTAATGGGACATTTCTAGAAAAGTTAAGTTGAATTGAAATTGAGAGTTTTAAGGAATGAGGAAGATCGAATTTGGAGAATCACATTCTAGTTTTGTATTCATTGGTCGATCAATTATGATTGTTTTTGAGATAATCATAATTGTGAATACAATATATCATTGTTTAAAAAGAGATCAAGAGAGATGTAAATGTGATCGATCGATTTAGGATACTACATACTAAATCTACTAAAAAATGTGATGTCCATTATGAGCTGCTATATATTCCTAACAAATGTATGACAATGAGCTCTCAAAGTATACTGGTCGCACAGATTATTTATCGGTATGAATGTTGCAGAGAGCAAAAAAGAGTTTCGTTCGGCCTACCATGTGCGAGGGGAGATGATAGGTTTTTATGTTTGATGGGCTTATTTAATTAAGCCCATCTGCCCATGTTGGGCCAAAACTCGGCCCGTAAGTGAAGGGCCCATAGAAGAGTGCAGTTACTGTAGATAAAAGAAAAATGGGAATTATTTGAACAGTTATGCTATTTGAGCAGTTGCGTAATCTGAACAGAAGAAAATATGTTCTCTCTGTTTTTCTACGCTCTCCAAGTTTTCTTCTTAGAAATAGTACGCGCCTCTTGACGAACGGAATCAGGGCTTCGAAGAATTCCTCATAAAACTGCGACGACGGTGTTTAATCTGTGAAAACTAAGGTATGTCCGACTATGTGATATACTTTGTGATCGGTGTAACATGTTTTTTTGGGCACGTTTTCCACGTTTTTTTTTCGGTGTTCGATTGAGTATCGGAATATTTTTGGGAATATGTTTCCCAATAAGAACAATGGTAACTAAGGGTCTGTTTAATAACGTTTCTATTCCATGAAACAATTTCTTTTCAGAAATAATCTTTTTTATTTATATTTCCCGAAACAATTTCTTAATAAAATAATGTGTTTGGTTATTATATAAAATTTTTATTCTCGAAATGGAAAAAGAATAGGAATGCGTTTAGTACGATTCACAATTTTTTTTTGTAATGTAGAATTTCTTTTAATTTTTTTCTTATTGTTCCTTATCGTTGTCGACTGCCGTTGCCACCGACCGCTAACCACCAGCCGCCGTTGATGACACTGTTGTTGCGTTGGCTGGGTTAGCTACAACAGTTGGTGGTTACAGGTTGTGGGCAGCGTCATCAGCGATCATTAGTGGGTTGGGTCGGCGGCAGGTAGCGATAGTTGACGATAGCCAAAGGTTAGCGGTTGACGGTGGCGGTGGTCATCAGCGGTCGACCAGTAGCGGGCGGCGCCGATCTGTGGCAACGACAGTCGGTCGCTAGTTGGCGGGTGGCAGTGTTAGCAGTCATTAGTTGCAAGCGACGACGACGGCGGTCAGCGACAGCAACAAAGATGGGTGGTGGCGAACAAACAAAAGAAAAGAAAAAAAGAAAAGAGAAAATAACTTATTTCTAGAAATTGTTCTCAGGAACAAGAAACTTTTTTTTTTCTACTTCTTGTTTCCGTTCCAAATCTATTTCCTAACTACTAATCTATTCCGGATAATAGAAAAATTAATTAACGTTACAAAACGAATTTATGTTCTTTCTTTTGTTCCGGGGAACAAAATAATAAAAATTGGGATAAATAAAAACGTTACCAAACATGACCTTAGTAAATATCCAAGAAGACCAAGAGTGGAGACAAAGGATGTACTCCTTTTGATTGTACAAAAGAAGGGGGTCCACATTTCTTATAATATATATACTTTAAGGTAAATACCATGAAAAACCTTGTGATAGCTTTAGTTAAAACTAATTTTTTTACCACCAAAAACCCCCAAATTAGCATGTCTATAACAAATTTACTTTCCATTAGTTTCCTTAATTTTTAACCTCAAATTATTGAGTTGAATGACACGTGATAATTGATGGGTATACCAATTTTAGGTTTTATCCTCTGTTTGTTGTAAGTGTATTGATTTGTGATTTTTCGTAGTATTAATCAAATTTAATGGAAACTAACATATACAAATGTACTAGTTTTTTTTTTTGGGGGGTTGTGGTTAAAAATTAGTTTGAGTAAATTTGTCATATGTGTACTAATTTAGGATTTTTGATAGTAAAAAAAATTAGTTTTGGATAAATTCGTCACAAATGTATCGGTTTGGGGTTTTTCATGATATTGACTTTATACTTGATGGGTGGGAAGAAAAGAAGAAACGAAGAGAGAGAGAGAGAGAGAGAGAGAGAGAGAGAGAGAGAGATTTACTTTTATGATTTTAGCTTGCAGTTGCCACATAATGAACTCGTTGGAGCCATTGTACAAAGGAACCAAAAAAAAAAAAAAAAAAAAGAACATGCAAGAGTTCTTGTTTTGGCATACGTAAAGAGATGATTTGTGTTTCTCAAATGTATAAACAATTATGACTCTCATTTTTTGATTATAGTGAATTATTTGCTATTAAATCTTTCTGTGGAGTAAGTACCGATACTCGAATCAAACACGTAAATCTTTAGTGTCCTTTATTGTTTCTCATTTGTTTCTCTAGTGGTTCCGCATTGATTTAATTGCAAGATTTAGCATTTCCATGTTAATTTTACAACAATTGATAATAGAGTTTGTGATCAGATTTTCTATATTTTGATTTGGGGCTTTTGCTCGTCTACTTATTATCTAGAAATTTTGCTATTGCATTTTTGTTTGAAGTGAAAGTAGAAATTGAGAAGCCTTATAGGATGAATAAATTTGGGTTATGGAGCATCAACATGGAGCCACTATTAACAACTCAATATTGGTTGAAGCACCGTAGGATAGGGCTAAGTTGCCTAGGCAATGAAAGATGCAGAAAAGGACATGCTAATGATGAAGGCAAGGAATATAATCATGTTAGACCTATTGCATGGGGTGTTAATAAAGGTGGTTGAGGAGAAAGATTGTGGGCAAAAACTTCAAGCCCTCTATGTAATGAAGGGTTTGAACAATTTATAAGTTGAAGAGAATGTTTCGGTTTAGATACACTATAGTTCTGTTTATCAAATCCCACCTAAATGAGTTTATTCATGATGGATTTAAATAACGTGGGTGAAATCCTAGAAAATGAAGAATGGGGTATGATGTTGTTAGCTTCTTTACCATAATCATTGGAGTACTTTACTAATTCACTGCTATACAATTACCTTGGAAGAAGTAAAGTTTGCTTTGTTCAATGAGGAGTGGTAGAGAAAGTTGTGAAATGACAGTTTGATGCACGATGTAGCACAAAAACTAGTAATTCAAGGTATAGATCAACATTGGGGTTGAGTAGCAGCAAATGTAAAAAGCAAGTTAAAGTTACACTATAGAATGTCTAAGAGATGCATGAAGTGCTTTGAGTGTCTTAAGGAAGGGCACATTAAGAGAGATTGTTTGAAGCTGATAAAGAGTGGTGATAGGTATAATGGTACAAGTAGTGTGGCGAAAGTTACCAAGGAGAGGACCAATGATGCAAAGGCCATCTAGTGTGTGACTATTGGCTCATCAGAAGACAAATGGTTGCAAGAGTTAGGGTGTTCTCATCACATAATGCCTCATAAGAATTTGTTTACTACTTATCATACTACATATGGTGGAAGAGTTCTGATGAAAGAATAACACAGCTTGTAAGGTCGTTGGGATATAGACAATTTGGGTTTGAATGCACTATGGAGTGGTGCACACATTGATAAACGTGAGACATATATTGGAGCTTAAGAAGAACCTTATTTTTCTAGGGACACTTGATGACATTGGGTGTAAGTATGCCACTGAAGCTAGAGAGCCAAAGATCTCTTGAGATGTCATGATAGTGATAAAAGAAAAAAAAAAGTGAATACTCTTTATCATCTATTAAGAGAGACCTTGACATGATCTGTTGCAGCTTCATCATGTAAGTAAAACTCTAACTTGACTTAATTATGACATATGCAATTAGGTCACATGAGTGAGGCATGTATGATAATGCTGAGTAAGAGCGGGAAAACAAGGAAGCTAAAGTTATATAAGGACTCATCTTTGGGAAGCGGTGTTGGATTAAGTTTATTATAACTATTGATTCGACCAAGTAACGGGTTGGGTACATTTATTTAGACATTTGGTGTCCGTCTTCGATTCCTTCGAAATGAGGTGTCTAATATATGATAACATTTATTAACGACTAATTGATGGAATGTATGAATATACTTTCTGAAGCATAAATTTGATGTGTTCAATCAGGTCAAGAAACTTAAGGCATTTATGGAGAAGTAGTCAGATAAACAAATCAAGTGCTTGAGGATCAATAATGACTTAAAATTTTGTGGTAAATATTTTACTAAGTTTTCTAATATCAGTGTAATTAGAGCTTTTACTTTGGGCTTGAACACATGATGATTTGTTCAACAAGTTTTACATCCAATCAAGCTGTTTATCTATAAACATTGTGGGGTTGGATGTTAAGTAGGTGTCGGAAACAAAGTTTATTAGCGATTGTAATTCTAATTCTTCAATTATAGTAGATTATTTGTTGTTAGCTCTCCCTGTGGACTTTGAGTTGGTAACCTCGGATTGGATCGCAAAAATCTTTAGTGTCCCTTTATCTTTCATCATTTATTTCTTTGATGATTTCACATTGATTTAATTGTTAGATCTGCTAGCGTTTCGATATTAATTTTATGATACAAAACATGATGAACCTCTAATGGTTCTTTACTGTCATATTTACTGTCTTACAAATAAGCAAAACTTATGTTATTCCTATCCGAGTCTCTCTCTCCACTCCAAGTTTCTACACTCTTGGCTGCGTCACCATATCATGCCGGTGTTCCATAACTTGAAAATTAATTTATTCGTGAAGATTGATACATTCATATTTGGATGAAATAGAATTGAAAATGATGAAAGAAAAATATAGCTTAAATAGATGTAGCGATTTAGTTGAATTAATACTATATTTAAGCTGTAATTGCAATATGTAGTGCTATTTTTTGAAATTCGAATTTTGCTTAAATCTTGATTTGGAAAGACACCGTGAATAGAAAAATGCGAATGATAGAAATTATTAAGAGTTTGCTTTTAGCTTCAATAATATCCAATTTTGCTCTACTCTTTTCTTCCCTTCCCACTTAGCAAAAGAGGAAAAAAGCCAACTTTTGGAAATGGATTTATCGCTATACGTTCCTTCCCAAATTGCCTCATCCAAAAAGAGAGAATGAGAAGAAACATAGATTGTATTTGATGGTCCGGATTTGAGTCCCTATCTTGTTTGGTGTTTGGTTACATTCTTTGGACCGTGTAAACCATGATACATCTAGATAAAATGCTGGATAAGAAATTCACATAGAGGGTGATATACGCCCAGATTTGATATAAAATTTTACAAATTAACTTAACAATTGTTATACACCGGGGGAACCCCACCTCAAGCCAAACTTATTGTCCTTGGCGTTTCTCACCAGCCCCACCCAACTACCACTTCGGCGACTGTCCATCAAACCGGCTCCTCACTTTGGCATCCTCGAGTATCTGCACTGGTGCCCTTGCTCACAGCCCACTTGAAAGGCTAGGGTTCGCCGACTCATCCATGGCTCCCTCTCTGTCTTAGTTGATTTTTAGCTTTTCCACCCTCACCAAATCATCTCTTGATTTTTCTCTTTACTTCACCTTTGATTACTCATTCTCAGCCTGCATTGTTCCACAATTTCTCTCTTGGTCGACTCTGAATAGGTGTTCACCAAACATTTGATGAATCGCAAGAGAAAGTTCCTCCTCGCATTTAGTTTAGAATTTTGCTTAATGGAAGTCTATTGAAAGTCATCGAGCTCCCGAGGTCGATTTTCTAGAGCTTGTAGACGACCGTGGTTGAGAGGATTTGAGTCTCACGTACACAAAGAGCCCGTTAGAGATGGGATTTTCAAGAAAAATTAAAAAAAAAAAAAGATTGTAAAAGATTTTCAATCCTATCTTAAGTTCCAGATTTTCAAAAATTTCAAATACTATTTTAAATTGCATCAAACAATTGATTAGATATTTCAATAATCTAGATGATATCTAGAGGATTTCAAATTCCCCTTATCCTATCCTTTCCCAATCCAAATTTAGATAGGGTTTGCATATCCTTGAGGGAAAACCAGTTTTTTGCTTGTTTGGGAAGATGCAAATTGTAGTTTCAAATAACTTAGGAGGGCATTTGATATAAGAGCAAACCATGGGGGATTTGTTTGTACTTATCCAAAAATACTATCTATATCTTGCTCATTCTTACATTTATAGATGTAGCTTGCAAAACTATACAATCAATTTTGATTAAAAAAAATTATATGTGGAGTATAATAATATTGTACTTATATAATATAGAGCTTCATGGTCAACAAAATCCATAATAAACGGCATGTGAAAAACACAAACTTCCTTTTTTCTTTTCTGTCATATTCTAACTCTTAACTCACTTTTAGACTTTTGCCCTACTTCTTTACAGAGTGTAGGAGTCAAATCCCAAATCGAAAACTAAACATCTCCATCCCCCCCGAGAAAAGGGGAAAATTAAACTTCCCACCTCCCCTACTAGGGCAACCCCTAGTGGGTTGGAACACTCCCTCCTCAGCTCATCTGTTAGATGGGTAGAAAATAAAATATAATTATGTTATTATTTATAGTAAAGCAATCAACCAAGTAATTAGGTTTTTCTCTATTTAAAGACTTCTTTTTCATGTAATTGTTATCGGAGAAATCGCACCATAAGTCCTAAACATTTCATATAATGCAATTGAATCATAAACCTTTCAATTAGTGTAATTAAATATTAAACATTTATCAAAAATGTAATTGAGTCTTAAACATTTCATTAAGTTCAAATAAATCCCCACCAAACAATATAATAAAATCCTAAAATTGCATTGAAAGTGTAATTTAAGGATGTCAAATAAACTATTTTTTTGTGATAGAGAGGGGTGAATAGATATAAAAATAAAACTTGATAGTTTTTTGTGGAATAAGTAGAATCAAGCTGATATGTGCAAGATTGAGCTATTGATATCAAGTGTGGTGCTTCTATCAAATAGTTAAAATAATAAGCAATTTGACTAAACAACCAAAGGAACAATAACAAATAAACACTCCTACCATCTCTGTTGTAATTTCCATGAATGTGGTATTCCATAATGTACACATGCCTTGTCAACAAGTTGCAATAGCCTTCTTTTGGTCAAAGGAATGATCAACTGCACCAACTTAGAAAACTAAAGTTGATTGATACGAAGGAAATTAGAGGACACTAAAATTTAGATGGAATGGACACTTCTCTAGTTGAGGGAAAAATTGTCCAAAAAAGTTCCAATCTATTGTAAAGTGGTTAATTCCTAAATTTTTTAATTATGTTAATTTAGTCCTAAATTTTTTTACGACTTGCCAAATTAGTCCTTTCGGTTAATTTTAACCAGAAATCATTATTGTAACGGTCTAGTCAGCACCGTCATTACTACATTGCATGGCTAGCATTGATTTGGACAATTTTTGTAATTTATTTATTTATTTATTTGTAAGTCTAGGCCAATGAGGGTCTTGTTGGCCTAGAGTTGCAAAAAGAGAGAAAAAAAAAAAAGAAAGAAAGAAAAGAAAAGAATAAAGAAAAGGATTAAAGAAGAGGAGAAAAAGAAAAGAAAAGAAAAGAAAAGAAATTAATAATAAAATTTCAGAAATTTTAGAAAATTACGCAAAATATTTATGTCAAGTAACAATCATGCAATGTAAGATGACCGACATTGACTAGACTATCATGTCAGTGATTTCTGATTTAAATTGATAAATCGTGAAAGTGTTTAAGACTACACTAAAGAATCGTCAACATATTTAAGATTAAATTGGCAAAATTAAAATGTTTATGACTAAATTAACAAGTGGTAAAAATGTTTAGGACTAAATTGACACAATTAAAAAATTTTGAACTAAATTGGTTATTGTACAATATATTTATAATTTTTGGACAATTATGTTTTTAGTGGAGGATGGGGGCACGAAAAACTAGAAGTGGGGAGAAGCAATTTACCATTAGGGGACAAACTTGAGTTGGAATTAGAAGTGAGCGGTTCTAAGTTTCAACAGGTTTCGTATAGGTTTCACCTGAGATTTAGAACCTACCCATTGGAACAAATTCATCATTTTTTTTGAACTTGAAACCTATAATGTCATAAGTTTTAGGGTCTACCTAGATTTCACTTATATTATTAATTGAACGATTGCAGTAAATCAAAACTTTTAATGATTACTACTTGCTATTACAATTCACTGATTATAACAGCACGTGGAAAATTTAAATATTAATAAAATAAAAGTCTCAGTCATAAAATAGAAGTTCAGACTAGTGCTTTTAGATTATACATTCATTGTTGAACGGTATGGAATATCGCAAGATCGTTTGAAGACATGAACCAAGAAAAACATTAAAATTTGTTCAAATTCTAGGTTATAGGTTATAGATTCTAAGTTCCTTCAACTAAGAATCTGGGACCTACAAGTCGAAACAAGTTCCTCGATTTTTCAATTGGTTAGCATGAACCTTAGCTTTCATTGGGTAAAATTAGAACATTTCGAATAGAATCCATTAATCTAGCGACCAGTAAAAGCTAGCCAACAAATATTTGGCTGACTAAATTGATCGAGACTAAATTGATCATTTCAAGTTATTATTTGAGATAAGATCTACTTTGAATTTTGATTTTGGGAAACTTTCTACTTCTTACTCTTATTTGAGATTTTTCTAAATAAAGATATATATACACCGGCAATCCAGCTTAGTCAAGCCCAAAATTGATAAGTCGGTCACCAAATCCAAATCTTCCACCCCGAGTTTCCCCTTCCCCAAGATATCGCCGCTTTCCGTTTTTGATTTATATTGCCAACTTCAACATGGATATGCATTCACCAACATTCCTCCTTTTTTTTTTAATTTTAAATTCGGATGTCCAGTAGTTACTGCGTTGAACTATTTTGCTATTTGTTGCAGATTATGTATTTAAAAATATTGAGACTTCACTTTATTGGTTCAGTATTCCCGATAATTGTGCTTTTCTTCTTGTCAACGATTAAGACTATCATAACAACAACTACTAATGGAAGAATTAGTCTTTAAATAAAGCTCAGTTGAAGATCCGACTTAGGATGATGCGGATGCTGCGTATGGTGCAAAGTCCAGAAAGATTTATTCATTTATAAGCTTTTGCAGTTCTCCTCGCGTAGTGAGATCAGGCTTGAGTAAGGACGTCCATGATTATCTTGCTCCAAAACCTTAATATTAGGAAAACAACGTCATAGATAAATTAATGGAAAGCAATCTTAAGAAAAATTGATACTGGTAACCAAATTCATTGTTATTGGGAAGGCACGGATGCAACAGCAAGTTTCTAAACCCAGTTCTCTGATTGGTTTTCCTCCTTCGGCTGCTGTTCTGAGAGAAGTAATATTGCAGAAAGCACCTCCTTCTCGTTGATACAATCTTTCAGTTTCTCACGAAGGTCTTCCAACGACTTCTTTAACTGTCCGAGTTCAGGCAATCCAAGTTGATCAATTGGAGGTTGGCCTTTGGCAGCTCGTTTTGCTTTCAGCGCCTTCTCAAGCATCTCTCCTCGCTTCTCCTCTGCGTTCAATCGCTTGAGTAGATCGAGGATTTGCTGGTTTAGATTATCATCGGTCTTGCTTTCATCACGAGATTCGGCGTCTTTGCTTGTACCCTCATCCGGAGCCTTTTCCTGATTTAGAAATCGGTGAACAATGGATTCCACGTTCGGATGCCCGAACGAAAAGGGCTTGCCTCCTGGGGAAAACACGATGATTGCAATCTGGACAGCGCATAGGATTGCAAGCTCGTTCGCCTTCTTGAAAAGCCCGGTTCTTCGCTTCGAGAAAGTCACTTGCCTTGTGCAACTGTCTGTCACCAACTCGATTTCGATCTTGCGCCGACCCATGATTAACTCCTTAAGCGCAAATTTCCTATAGTCTCTTAAGATGATCAATTGCAGAATACAATTTGAAGAACTCGAGACACACATATATATACTCATATAACCATCCTTTTTTGAGACATCCGAGATTCCTAATACGGGTTTTGAAACCTTATTTCTGTAATCAGATTAGGGTTCATTAGCAAGGCAAGTTATTTAATTGTCCTTCTCTTGTGTGACTAAGACATGATGAACCTCCTATGTTTCCTTATTGTCATACTTATTGTCTTACAAACAAGCAAAACTTAAGTTATTCCTTTCCAAATTCTCTAAATGTGATCAATTGCATAATACAATTTGAGGAACTTGAGATGTGTTTATATGGAACTTGAGACGTGTGTATGTATATAGCCACCATTTCGAGACAATCAAGATTCCTAACGCGGAACTCCAGCCACCTTCGAGACAATCGAGATTCCTAATGCGGGTTTCGGAACCTGATTACCATATTCGGATCAGGGTTTACTAGCAAGGCAAGTTCTTTAATTTTCCTCCTTTGTTGTGGCAAAGACATGATGAACCTCCAATGGTTCCTTAGGGGGTGCATGATAAACCAGAATTTCTGTTCCAGAAACAATTTTTCTATTCCAGATTTGTTTATGGAATAGAAATCCGTTTGATAAATCTATTCCGTTTTTCTATTTCTGAAATAGATTTCTATTCAAGAAATAGATCTGGAACAGAAATCAAAAGTAGAAATTTTCTACTTCTCTATTTCTGGAACAGAAATCAGAAATAATTTCTCCATGAAATTTTCTACTGAGATGAATATGCTTAAAAAAAGTATTACTAATAAGATGGCAATGGATCATAATATGCCGGATATTCCATGAAATCGTGTTTTTAACTTTTGTAATGTATTTATATTATTTTGTATTTGGGGATTTCCAATCTTTGCTTTTGTAATGTGATATTGTATTTGATGATTCTTATTTCAATTCTTGTAATGTGATGTCCTACTTGAGGATTTCCCTTATTTGTAATGGTCCTTTACACTTCATAAAATTCATTTTTATTTGTAATGTTCTATTACACTTCGTAAAATTCGCTGATTCTGTAAAATTTGCCGCAAATTGCCCAATATACTTCTTTGTGTTTCTTTCTAAAATGATTGCTCAATATCATAAATCGTGGCGGCAATCGATGTAACACACTAGCATGAAGGGGATTAGAATATGGTTGCCCACCTTCATTCTACTAGAGTTTTGGGAACCTTCTATCATGTTCAAGAGTAATGCATATTGATCTATTTTTTCTATTGTATGGAGACTATTGATAAGTATATTGTTTGACCGTAATTGTCTATTTAGGTGGATGCTAAAAATTTTGTGTGAAAATTTAGAAAATTTGATATAACAACTCTTACTTTTTGTTTTTTTTTCAAAAAAGGAGACTTTAAAAAAAAAAAAAAAACTCTTACTTTGTATTTGGGTCAATGGGTTCATAAGCATATGAAATTTGTAAGAATGAACATCTCATTTGCTCCAAAAAAAGAAAATTTTGTTTTAAGAAATAGAAATTTTATACTTTTGTTATCAAACGAATTTCTATTTCGAAACAGAAATTTTGTATTATTATCAAACAGATTTTTTTGTTCAGAAACTTGTCTAGACATAAAAATAGAAAAATATATTTCTGTTCAGACAATCGTTTCGGGAACAGAATAGTTGTCATGCGCGCCCTTAGTGTCATACTTATTGTCTTACAAAGAAGCAAAACTTAGGTTATTCCTTTCCAATGTCTCTCCCTCCTCTCCAACGTTGTGCACTCTTGGTTCTGTTGCCATATTTTACTGGTGTTCCATAACTTGGAATTCAATTTGTTCATGAAGGATTAACATATTGATATAAACTAAGTCTGCATGCAGTAGGATTAAGCGTGATGAAAATAAATAGAGGTCATATTAGTAAGAAAATGGAACAATTTAGGTGAAATAATATTGGAATTTAGCTGTAATTACAATTTTTAGTGTTAATTTTCTACAAATTTAAGAATGCAATAGCTTGCTTATAACTTGATTTGGAAAGACACCATTTATAAACGAATGCTGATAATGAATCCGGCAATTACTAAGAGTTTGTTTTTGGCTTCAAGCATTTCCAATTTTGCCCGACTCATTTCCTTCCCTTTCCCACTTACCTAAAGAGAGAAAACCTCGAATGTTTGTCGAACTAGAATTGTCATGCGGCCCAGCCAACTCGGCATTTTCAGTCTATTTCTTAAACTCAAATTCGCAATGCACACTAACTTCATTAATATTGACCATCACTTTTATCTCTAATTAGTTGCTTCTGTACGCCGTGGTAACTTATTTCATCGATTCTTTACCTGGAAGACTCCCCAATCGCTCCCTCTGGACTACCAACTGCAAAGGACCCGTCGATGTTTATCTTGAAGGACTGATTCTTTGCGGACACCAATTCAAGGGTAATTGAACTCGATCCAAGTCAAGTTTTGAACTTTTAGTGTTCCACTTACAATAAATGCTGATCATCAACTCTGCTGAAGCAATCGGGGTTATTGGGCTGGGAGGTCTTTACTGGGATACAAGATCGCTCCTGACTTTCCAGATGTACTAGAGAAGGGATGTGATTTTCTCGAAGGGAAGTGAGTTACCTAGCTTTTGTTGGTGATTTAGTAGCCATTTGTCCATCCGTGTGATGTTCTGATCCAAGAGCTATATATTTTGCTGCAGGTTAGTCCAAACCAAGCCGTTCCAAGAACATAGCAGAAACAATGTTCCACTGTTTTCGGTTTTGTGATTACAAAAATCACAAACTGGTTGAGGTATGATCTTGCGTTGAAGAGGTTTTCTATGGAATGTGCAAGAATGCCAGAACCTTGCATTGATACTGAATCAATATTGTTATATCTCAAGGGCAAGCAATAAACCTGAATAAGTCTGGCATGTTCTTTATTTCAAACTGTCCACTAAACTGGAAATGAAATATTGCTAATGAATTGAGAGTTTCTATTATTGAACAAACCAGGAAATATTTAGGGATTCCTTATGATTGAGGGAAGTCCAAATAAAATAAATGTTTGCTTGGTTGTTAGCAAGAGTCAACAGGAAATTAGAGGGATGGAAGGAAAACTTAATATCGAAGGCAAGGAAGGAAATCTTGATAGATGTTGTTTTCCAAGCTCTCACTTAATATGTAATGTCTATTTTCAAAATCCCTATGTTGATATGTCAATCCATAGAAAAGACATTAGCTATATTATGGTGGAAAAACTACGAATCAAGATCTGGTCTTTATTGGAAAAGGTGGGAAGTACTCAAAGTAATGCCTGGAAAACGATAAAGGGGCATGGGATTTAGAGATCCATTAGCTTTGAATAAAGTAATGCTTGGAAGACCAGCTTGGCAACCGACATAGAGTTAGGCATCCATTGGGAACGAAATTGTAAACGGGTCGTATTTCCCAAGTAGATCATTTTGGTGAGCTGAAAATGGGCCTCACCCCTCTTGGGTTTGGTAGAATAACTCGATGGTGAAAGAAACAATTGCAAAGTCGGTCACGAGGTTAGTGGGACTGGGTGAGGAAATTAATATGCATGAAGACAGATGGCTCAAGCATGGAAAAATAGGAGGGCCGGCTAACTTTAGCAATCCTACTAAAGTTTTTGACCTAATATTACATGATTTACAAAGGTGGGATGAGCATACTCATAAGAAAATTTGATGAACAGGCGGTAAACGAAATCCAAGTAGTGCCACTGAGAACTCGCCTAACAGAAGACAAATTAGTAGTGGGTGGGAACTAAGTCATCAGGAAATAGAAGATGAGAATGGATTGGACAGTACTTATTTCACTTAATTCCAGCTATTATCCCGTCATCCACTGCTTTCTTCATTATGAGAGAGTGTTAGCCATTGGGATAAATAAATATGGAGAGAAAGGATCACCTTGACGAATACCTCTTGATGGTTGAAAATAAGGTAGTGACTCATTGTTAAATTTGACACTTAAAGATGCTGACGTGATGCATTTCACAGCTCTATTCACCCACAGTATACAAAATTCCATTTTTAACCATTCCATGCCCTTATTCAAGACAAAATGTACTTTGGGCCATACTTCGAGAAAACTCTCTGCTTCACGCCTTTATTTGAAATTTTTCTTAAATAAAAATATATAAAAACCAACAATCAAGCTTGGTCAAGCACAAAATTGATAAGGTTGCGTTTGGTTGGGATGCAGAATCCTTTGAAGAAATACAGAAGGACTTTAGGTTAAGCAAGTTTTCTCAAAATGCAAATTGTGTCTAGTAAAGTGTAATTTAAAAGTGCATTGAGAAGCAATTTTGATTTGATGGTGTTTGGAAAAATCACACTTACAAAGGACTTTTGCAATTATTTAAAAAAAAAAGAAAAAAAAAAGAAAAAGGAACTCAAATCCCATTCCTCGACATGTCAAATCTAGCCTCGGCGGTTGTTGCCTAAGGTCACATGAGTTGAGGCGACCTCCGATGAGGCTGCCTAGGGTGGGGCGAACCCAAGGGCCATCACTTGAGGTCATGTGACCTTTGGCAAGGCCCATAGGCAATCAAATTTGGCATCGTTAGCGACATCGAATGAGGTAGTTAATAGTGAGGGCATTTTTGGAATTTCTAATTTTTAACAAGGCCAAAATTAGAAAGGAATTGTATAAGCATTTCACATATAATAAAGTCCAAAGCTCTTAAGTTACGTTTGGTTATTTGAATTTCTAATTAGAATATGAATAGATATGATATGATATGAAATCTAAGAATTTTGCTATATCATATTTATCATTTGATGATTACAATATTAAAGTAAAATATATTTATATCATATTATGTACATTATTTGGTATAAATGATATATCAATATAAATGAAATATAAATTTTACAAACAAAGATAGTAAATATCTCTCGCAAACACTCTTGTCTACTTTATTTTCATTTTCATTTTTATTTTATTTTCCTCTCTTTTTTAAATTTATTTTTTAGTTCTTTTCTCTCCTTCCATCATTCTCCAATAAAATTTTGATTAAACAATAAATTATAATAATATACCTAAAATATATAATAAGTATAAGCATATGTTTGTATTTATATATAATTTATATTACAAGATAGAATTGATTTTGAATATATAAATAAAGATAAGACTAAATTAAAAACTAAATTGTTATTTTTTGTTATTTTGAATTATTTGTATTAGAATTCAAATATTATTAATATTGAAATATAATTTTAAATTTGTTAATTTAAGAAGTATGTTCTCCGAGAAAAATAAATTTCTCATTATAAATATTAGAAATTCTATCCACTTTTATCCCACTTCTTTCATGGAATAATTTTATCTGGCCTATATTTCCATTATATTTGACTTTATCTTGTCTTGAATAGATATCAAACGTAGGATATGAAATTTTATCATATCTCGAATTTTATCTTAACTGTCAAATAGAGGTGAACATGGTTTCAAGGTAAAATCTAAACTTGAGAAAAGGACTAGTGGGAACTTGTCCCATTCCAAGTTCTAAGGCATGTAGGATGGGTTCCAAGTTCCATTATCGGGGAACTTGTTTTGATAGGTAGGCTCCAAGTTTTAAGTTGGTAGAATCTATAACCTATAACCTGAAATAAGTTTATGTGTTTTGCTTGATCTATATCTTCACGCGATTTTGCAGTATTCAATGGCGTTCAATGATGAGTGTATAATCTAAAACCACTAATTTGAGTTTCCATTTTACGGCTAAGGCTTTTATTTTAATAGTGTTTCATATTTTGCGTATGTTTAAATATGAGTTATGGTCAGTAAATTGTAACAGCAAGTGATGATTAATAAAGGTGATAAGTCACTACAATTATTCAATTAATAATTAATGTTGAATTTGGGTAGACCTTGGAATCAACCTTATAACCTATAACAAGGAATATTCCAAGTTCCAAGGTATGCAGAGTAGATTTTAGATTTCAGAAAATGAGAAACCTATTCTAATTGATAGATTTCCAGGTGGAACTTATAGAATCTAGAATCGCTCACCGCTACTGTCAAACGCAACCTTATGGACTTGCCTTGGATAAATGGACTTGCCTTGGCCAAAAACTTTTAGAGGCCCAAAGGCCTTTGGAAAGGCCATTCCCAAAAAGAAGCTTAAGATATCGCCAAGATATCAAGTCCAAATTCTAAGTCTGTCACCAAGTCCAAATTCTCTTCCCCGCATTTCCCCTTCCCCAAGATATCGCCACTTTCCCTTTTTTCGATTTATTCAACTTGGATATGCATTCACCAATATAGCAACTAGTCCAATTCCTCTTTTGTCTCTCCAAATTCGGATGTCCATTCGATTCCAAATAGGGAATCACATATTAGACGTCCAATATGTGTCGGACTTCTTGCAGTTTACGCACTTCGATTCGATTTGTGTTTCACTTGTGGGCTCAGGGCATATTCTTATACTGGATCCATGGATTACTTCCTCGTAAAGGAGATGAGTATCCCAGATGTTCTAACATACAAAGTTTCAATCTCTTGCGGCTGATGGATTACTGCGCTGAACTATTTTTATTTGTTACAGTTTATGTATTTAAAAGGTATTGAGACTTCGATTTTTTTGGTTTAATATTCACAAAAATTGTGCTTTTGATGTCATCGATTTAACAACTGATTGCGGACGAATTAGTCCTTAACAAAGTGCAGTCGGAGATCCGACTTAGATTGATGCGTATGCTGCATGGTCCAGAAAAGATTTATTCATCTACAAGCTTTTGAAGTTCTCTTCGCGGAGAGAGATCAGGCTCGAGTAAGGACGTCCAAGATTATCTTGGTCCAAAGCGTTAATAGTAGGGAAACAACGTCATAAATAATTAATGGAAAGAAATCTTAAGAACAAATTAGTACTTGTGGACCAAATTCATTGTATTTGGGAAGGTACAGCATACAATAGCAAGTTTCTAAACCCTGACCCTTTGTAATGTTTTTATGTCATCGGCTGGTTTTCTGCGAGAAGTAACAACGCCGAACACCCCTCCATGTCGTTCATCCGATCTCTCAGTTTCTCGCGAAGGTCTTCTAACGATCTCTTTAACTCTCCGAGTTCAGGCAATCCAAGAGGTTGCCCTTTGGCAGCTCGTTTTGCTTTCACCATCTTCTCGAGCATCTCTCCTCGCTTCTCCTCGGCATTCAATCGCTTGAGTAGATCGAGGAGTTGTTGGAGTTTAGATTTTCATCAGTCGCGCTTTCGTCACGAGATTTGGCGTCTTTGCTTGTGCCCTCCTCATCCGGAGTCTTCTCCTGATTTAGAAATCGATGAATGATGGATTCCACGTTCGGGTGCCCAAACGAAAAGGGTTTGCCGCCAGGGGAAAAGACGATGATCGCAATCTGGACGGCGCACAGGATCGCAAGCTCGTTCGCCTTCTTGAAAAGCCCGGTTCTTCGCTTCGAGAAAGTCACTTGCCTCGTGCAACTATCCGTCACCATCTGGATCTCAATCTTGCGTCGACCCATGATTTTTTTTCTTTCAGTACAACCTCCTTTGATTTCTAAATATCAATTGCAGAATACAATTTGAAGTACTCGAGACGTGTTTTTATATAGCCATCATTTCAAGACATTATGAGTTCCTAATACGGGTTTTAGAATCTGATTACAGTATTTGGATTAGGGTTTACTGGCAAGGCAAGTTCTTTAATTCTCCTTTTGTGTGACTAAAACATGATGCGCCTCCACTAGTTCCTGATCGTCATACTTATTATCTTATAAACAAGCGAAGCTTAGGTTATTCCTATCCGGAGGAGGATTACCAAAAAGTCCTAAACCTATTGCAATTGTGCCAATTCAGTCATAAACTTTTTTTCTAGCAAATTTAGTCCTAAACTTTTTATAATTGTGCCAATTCAATCCATCCTGCCAAAATTGGTCGGCCGGCACCGACGTGGACGCTAGCGAGGGACAGCCGGCCATCGAGGCAATTTTTTAATATTTTTAATAAAATTTTAAATTTTTTAATTCTTTTTTTCTTTTTTTCTTTTTCACCTTCTTCTTCCTCTAGCCTCGCCCACCGGCGGCGAGGCCCCGCCAGATCCGGCGAGGGCGAGGCCCCGCGGATCGGCGAGTCGGCCCTCGCCAAGGTTGGGCGAGGCCGAGCCTTGCCGGATTCGGCGAGCTCGGCCCTCGCCAAGGGCTGTGGCGAAGGCGGGGAGGGAGATGATGAGGAGGAGGAGGAGGCAGCGGAGCGGCTGTGGAGAGGCGAAGAGGGGCACCGTGGCTGCGACGGCGGCGGTGGCGGGGAGAGCGAGGTGGGGCGGAGATACGTGTGCGAGTGCAAGGGACGACGACGATGGCGACGATAACGGCTGGGGATGTCGGGTTTCTCGGCGTTGGAGCAACGCCCCCATCTCCGTAGCCGCCGCCGCCTCCTCCTCATCCTCTCCCTCCCCGCTTCCCCGCCGTAGCCTTTGGCGAGGGCCGAGCTCGTTGGATCCGGCGAGGCTCGGCCTCACCCGGCCTTGGTGAGGGCCGACTTGCCGGATCCGGCGGGGCCTCGCCCTCGCTAGTGGTCGGCGAGGCGACCTCGCCGTGGGCCGGGAGGCGACCTCGCGGCCCTCGCCTGCAGTCGGCGCCGGCCGGCCGGAGCAAGAAGAAGGTGAAAAAAAAAAAAAAAAAAAGAATTAAAATTTTTAAAAAATATTAAAAAATTCGAAAAAAAAAATATTAAAAAATTGCCTCGCCGTCGGTTGTCCTCCACCGACGTCCACGTCGGCGCCGGCTGGCCAATTTTGGCCGGATGAACTGAATTGGCATAATTATAAAAGATTTAGGACTAAATTGGTAAAAAAAAAAATTGGGATTGAATTGGCACAATTGCAATAGGTTTAGGACTTTTTTGGTAATTCTCCCCTATCCGGAGTCTCTTTCATCTCCAATGCCGTGCACTCTTGGTTCCGTCACCATATTTTACCTAACTTGAAATTCAATTTAGAGATAATTACATATATGGTCCCTAAATTTTGCCTCAATATGTAGTATGGTCCCTAAACTTTTAATTTATTCAATGTAGTCTCTGAATTTTAACTCAACATGTAATGCGATCCTTAAACTTGTGGAAAAATATTCAATCTAGTTCTTGAATTATTATATCCATAAATTCAATCTAGTCATTGGTTTGTACAGTCTAATGACTAAAATAAATATGTACTAAAAGTTCGGGAACTATATCAAACAAATTAAAAATTTAAGGATAACATTGCATATTGAGGCAAAATTAATGGACTATTTGTGTCATATACCTTCAATTTATTCGTGAAGGATTAATACATTGATTCAAACCAAGTTTGAGTTATGTAGAATTAAGTACGATGAAAAGAATATTAGCAAGAAAGTGGAACAACTTATTTTAAAAAGTATAGAATTTAGCCGTAATTGCAATATTTAGTGTTATTTTTTCTCAAATTCAAGAAAGTGATATCTTGCTCATATCTGGATTTGGAAAGACACCATCCGTAAACGTATGCGGAGGATGAATCCAGCAATAGTCAAGAGTTTGTTCTTAGCTTCAAAGCATTTCCAATTTTGCCCGACTCTTTTCCTTCCTTTGCCACTTACCTAACGAGAGAGAAACTTCGAGCGGAATCAATACCGTATTTGGAGAGCCTATTTTGTTATGTAGGTTGGCATTTTGTTATTTTCATCTTTGATGACATTACTGAGAGAACTAAAATTGTCACACGGCCCAGCCCAAGTTGAAGAGATAATTATATGTAGACAAAAAGCCACGAAAAATTCGAATTATACCGGTGACATGTTTATCATAAACTTTTTTGTAACACCAAAAATTTAAAGGTGCTTCTGTTTAGGGAAAAATTTCATGGAAAACTTCACAATAAAAGAAAATACTTTTTGGAAAATCATTTTTAGGAAAATGATTTGTTTTTCTTTGTTTGATGATATGTGCCTAAAAATGTTTTCTAGTGTTTGCATTTCATTTGGAAAATTATTTTTAATCTCCATAAAAATTTCATTTTTTTTTTTGTTTTTTGTTTTTTTCTTTTCTTTTTCTTCTTTTAACTTCTTCCTCTACCAATCTCCAAACCTTGATGACTAGCCACAGGTGTGGGCCAATGAGCTCAAGCCTCGTGAACCTTGCTAGCCCACGCCTATAGCCAACTATTGCCGAGGCTTGGTGGAGGAAGAAAGAAAAAATAAAAGAAATATAAGCATATAAAAAAATATTTAAAAATTCAAGAGCAGTAATTTTCTAGAAAATGTTTTGTCCTATTTAGGTTTAGGAATCCACTTTTCCTAATTTTATGTATGAATGTTTTCATTAACTGAAGTGTTTTTGGTTAACTAGTCATTTTCAGTGAATCAAACGGGTGAAAGTCCAAAAAATTAATTCTCAAAAAACACTTTCACTAAAACAAATGCACCCTAAATTTGTATTCAAATGACATGTTTACCTCGAATTTTAAAACTCTAAACTTATATCGGTGTGACACATTTACTTTTCGTCAACAAATGTTAATGAACACTAGGGATGAATGATTTTAGGTTTCGTACAGGTTCTATCTAGAACCTACACGTTAGAACAAGTTCCTTATTTTTTGACACCTAGAATCTACCATGCATATATTAGAACCTAGAGCCTACCCTATTATAGGTTCTAGAGTCGATTCCAAGTTCTACCATATTCCACTTGTATTATTAGTTGAACGATTGTAGTGAATCGTCACTTTTAATGATCACCATTTGTTGTTACAATTCACTAACCACAGTTTGTATTTAGATACCTAAATAATATGAAACATTAACAAAATAAAAGTATCAATCACAAAATGAAAGTTCAAACCAATGGTTCCAAATTATATACTCATCAATGTACGCTAAATAATATCGTAAGATCATGCAAAAACATAGACCAAGAAAAACATAAAAACTTATTCCAAGTTCTAAGTTCCACCTACCTAAAACTCATAACTTACCTATTGAAACAGATATCTCAATTTTTGGAATCTAGAACCTACCATACATACATTGGAACCTAAAACCAAACAAGTTCCCATTGGTTCAATTCTTTAGTTCTAAATTCTACCTTAAAACCATGCTCACCCCTAATGAACACAGTTAAAAATCTTATGTGGTCACCTCCAATGACGAGGAAAGACAGATGGTGCTGACACTAGGCTCACATGGCAAAAATATGCCAAATTTAGTATGTATTTTTCTTTTCTCTTTTCTCTTTTTCTTTTTTTCATATTTTCTTTTTAAGATTAAATTTTGAAAGAGTGCAAAAATTGTTCACGTAAACAATTCCAATTAATGACTAGAAAGACCACATTGGCAAATTATCAAAATATTTATGATTATATTGGTAAAATGAAAATGTTTAGAAACTAAATTGGTATTCATACAATAGGCTTAAGATTTTTTATTTTTGGGTAATTTTTACAATTCTTTATTATCTCATTTTCCTCTAGCACACTTTTTCCCTTTTTTTCAATGAAAGAGATAGAGAAGTTGCGAGAATCGGAGTAAGCATGAACATCCCGACATTCATAAAAGCTAAAACATCCCCTTGAGTTTATTTTTGGCTCACATTATTTTCACACCCTTTTTGGCTCCTCACACCTCTTTTCACGTTGAATTGACTGTAATCCCTTGCAGGTTTACTCTTGATTAAGATTATTTCTTGCCTTTTTTTCTTTTGTCTCAATTTTAATAAAAAACAAAATTCCCCACATTCATCTCAAACAACTTTTTTTCACCCTAGTCACTTCTTCTACACTCATTACATTCAACATTTCCTTCGTTTTGTCTTCTTCTGAACTTATTCTCCATTGTTTTAACATGAGCAATCACTTTCGTATATCAAATTTAAGAAATGTTAGTTCCATCTGCAAATTGTTTTCTTTTCTTCCTAGATTATCCTCACGATTGTGAATTTTTTGACTTCGATTTTATGGTATGCATTATACACAATTTACGTATTTTCCATTATATAATTTTTTGTAGTGCAATCATATGGAAGACAATATTATCTTTGCTTAAATGTATTTGTTGATTATGAAACTATGGATGGAGAACAACGATTAATCATGCTAACAAGTTCATTTGAGACTTTACCAGGTAATTTTCTAACACGAGAGGATTCTTTGAGTAGTGCGTGGATGCATCTTCTTGCTCAAGGTGATATTATCTCTATAAAAATGTCAAAAAGAGATAAATATGTTCTTCTTGGTTGCGATAGAAGTAATTATCATGATCGACATAATGTTTTAATTGAGCATTAGAGAAAAAAGACCGGGTCTCATTTGATTAACTATCCTTTTGAAGTATATTGATATAGCAGAAGAACATATCAAGCTTACTCAAAATATTTAATGCATCAAAAAATAAATAATTAAAAATTTGACTATTAGATTCACCGAATAAAATGAAAATTGAGTGATTAAAATACACGGATTACAAAATAATGACACATACTATAGTTATAATTAAATGAAATGCATACTGAATCCTAGTAAAATAAAACAAATATACAACTCATTAACACAATAATTATCTTTTTTGGCCAAACAATTAGTTTGCTATTTACAATATATTTTTCTTGAAAATAGGTACACAAATTTTGTTTCAAATGAAGAAAGAAAAGGAAAAAAAAAAAAAAAAAAAAAGAAAAGAAAAGAAAAGAAAAGAGAGCAATAATCTTAGATAAGAGTAGGCCCATATTTAATCTTAATAAATGTTATTTGAGTCGAGTATGGGCAGTTTCATTTCTAGTAAAATTAAAATAAGTAAAATTAAAATAAAAGAAAAAAAGAAAATAAATAATCTGAAATCAAGAGTGGAATCTATTGGAAATAATATAGTTAATTCAATATTAAAGGAAGGTGTCGAAGCCAATAAAGGGATAGAAATAGCACAAGCCTTAATTTTTATTTCAACCATATGGCTCTCTTTATCACTTGTTTTTACTTAAAAGATTCTTTTTTTTTTTTTTTTCGCTTGGGTTCAAAATACCCCCTTTCAAATTTCACAATATTGATTGGGAGGGGTGACAAATGTTATCTCCTACATATTTGGTTATCTCTCATCGTGCAACTGATTTTAATTTGCAGCTAGTTGGAAAATATTCCTAGAGGATTTTGATGACAACGAAACTTAATCTAAGTATTTTAAATTCATCTAAGTGTGCAGAGATTCATATTTAAATGATGCAGAAGTTAGGTTTCGATTCTACAAAAATATAAGTGAAATTTCACCAAGTCTGGAAAGTGTAGGAGGAATGATGTAGAACCAAATAATTAATTTTGTAAAAAAATCGAACCTGTCAAATGGCACTTTTTATAGATAGATTTGACGACTGTCGGTCTTCCTAAATTCACGACCTAGCTTGATATAATAAACTTTGATATTCCATAACTATTTATACTAAGATTCCCGGATTCGCTCAATAGATCAGTGAAAACGGCACGTTGGAAACCTGTCATTAATAAATATAATCTGATCAACAATCTAGATTGGAGAAGGGTGTTTTTCAAGGCATTTTGCCAAGAGTTTTTAAAGAGAATTAGATGGAGATAATGGCTACATGGTCCAAATGCAATGCTTGAATATGGAGCTCCATAAATTGGAAAAAACTCAGCCAGACGTTAGATAGTTGAGATGGGCAAAAACAGGAGAATTGGAGCGTTGTTGAGAGATTTTTGAGTCCATCTCTTTAAGCTTGTGATGCCGTTTTGAGTGTAGTTCCAAACTGGGAGCAAGAGTGACAATTTCATTTATAATCATACGAGAGAAGCGAATGTACTTACTAAGGAAGGATTTGTCTAGTCGAAAGATAAGATGTGCAGGGACTTTGTAAAAACTTGTAGAGGTATGACTAATAGATTGGCAAGAGGAACTACCTCTGACGGATTGGGATCACCTCAACCGTCCGATCTACATTTCACAAGCGGGGCCCACGATCGACCACTGAGGTTTCAGTTTCACTACACGTTTTCCCTCCTTCAAGCCTTTCGAGCTTCGCGCCAAGCGCTGCTCCTCCTTTGCCCCTCTCTCTCTCTCTCTCCATCTCCCTGTGGAGTTCGCTCGATCTCGACTGGAACGAGCGACCAATATCGTCCAGAGCCGAAAGGTCATCCCGGGTCCGCCCTCCGCATCGCGATGGAGTCGCAGTCGGGCCCGGCGGACAAGCCGAGCGGCGGGACGGAGGAGCTGGAGGCCCTGATCTCGACCACCACCGACGTGGAGCTGCTGAAGAGGGCGTGGCGGAACGAGAAGGCGGCTCCCGAGATCCTCCGCTTCGAGACCCACCTCATCGATCGAGTCGCCGGGCAGCTCCAGTTGATGGTAAAACTCGACGTCGGCAGATCTGATTTTGATTTTTTTTTTTTTTTGGTTGTACTAGTCGAGTTAGTTTCGTGGCGTGGGAGCTGAATTGTGGGAGCTGAATTCTGGGTAATGGCCTCGTGGGTACGCAGTTCGATCTATGGTCTGCTCGTGTTTGGGTTCAAAATTGTACATTTGATGATGGTTTCCGACGGTCCGTCCCGACGCCCGTGTTTGTCCCGATATCCCATCTCGTCTAGCCGGTCGGTGAATTCATCGAAAGGTGATGAATTTGTCGAAATGCGATCCGACCCTTCACCTTGGGTTGGGTTGGCTCATGTATTCCCGGCTTTTTTTGAACTCGAAACAATGAGACCCGCCCGTGGGTATTCTCCCCGACTTCAATAGAGTCTAATTTGGGCGAGAGGATGTATTGGGCATATATCTTAACCGTGGATATTGCTTACAATTGAGTGGCTTGTAGCTTAGCTTTCAATGATGTCGCTCTATCAGCCCGGGATGTGATTTTGCCTTACAGTGAGTAAATTTTTTCTTTTCTACTTTGATACTCGAAATCATCTGTTTTCCTGGAATTAAGAAACAGGAGATTCGCGGGATCTGGATGCTTTTGCTTCTTCTTTATTGTCGGCGACTCAAGCGCTTGACACATATTGTTTCACATGTATGAAGTGATTATGCATTTGACAAGGGATCCTAGTCTGACTCCTCTTTGAGTCACCACGTATTGATAGGAGCAATCATTTGATAAAATTCATATGACACAACAGCAGTTCATTGAAGAAGTAAATCACAATTAACTTGGTTCATACCAAGTTTCTTTAGCACTTTCTTTCTTTCTTATCTGTTATATTTTTCCTCAATATTAGTTTTGATCTCTAGAAATCTTCTACCTTATTCTTGATAAAGTGGACTATTTCCTGGGTGAGCTGCCTTCCCTGTGATATGCGGAAGGAATAAAGGCAGTTTGAGAGGGTGAGACACGTTTCTCGTGCACAGGTTGAGGTCCACTGACAATGGTTTTTGCATCACCTTGTAGTCCACATTATACAAGCTAATGGGGAAGAACTTGGAAAAATCAAACCCGTAACCTGATTTTGGGATAAAAGAGAGAATGTTCGGTTCAACTACCTCCACATTAAATTGCTGGCAGCGAAACTCTGGATCCAGTTGATAATGTGATCTGATAAACCTTCTCAGAACTTTATAAAGAATACCAGAGAAAAGCCTCCAGGACCTGGGGGCTTTTAGCAAGTGCATTTGCTTCAAAGCATCTCGAATCTCCTCCATTGGAGGCATAACACAGATGCAGACATTTTCCTTCAAGCTGGGGAATTACTGTATTTGATGACTCAGATGAAGAGAAATTGTTCAGAAACAGTTGGTCATTTCTCTCTCCCCTCTATCCAGTTGCCCTGTTTGTGTTTGATGAATACAATGCTCTATGTCTCCTTCTAATCATATTGAAAAGGTAAAGGATCGAATGCATGCCTATAATTATCCATAGCTCCCTCAGACCTTCACTGCCAAACTCCAACCTGGTCCAGAGTTCATCTTAATCCTGTTTTTTTTTTTCGTTTTTTTTTTGGTAAAGGTAAGATATATCTTAATCCTGTGTTATGTCCTATTCTTATTGAGTTATCTTCAGAATGGTCTGCAGTTGAAGCTCCTCCAAGGGAGTTTAACTCTTTAATTTTTCCATTGCAACTCCACATTTTTCCCCAGCTCTTCAACACTTTTTGGAATATACGTGGATTTTGTTAGCTGTGTTTATAGGCTTCTAATCTGGTAAATTCTGCAGAGTCTGGTGACTAGGCACTTCAAACTACCTCCACATACCGCTGAAGATGTTTCCTTTTTTTCCAAACATTTGTAGCCATGTATCTAGATCTAGATGAGTTTGAAAATTACTAATTTCATTCCACATCAAATATTGATTTTTTGATATCCGTCAATAATCTGCTTGTATTTGGTTTGTCAATGCAATTTCTATGCATGTCCAGGAAGAAACTGTGGATGACTTTGTAGAAAGTGGGATAGATCCTCTCACGGTGTCTCTCTACCAGATGGACTTGGATAGGACGCAGTTCTTATTGAGATCATATCTCCGGATTCGTCTCCAAAAGGTAGCAACTCCCTCCAACATTATTCTTTTACTTTGAAAAATTCAATCTGCTAAATTTTGGCTATTGGTTTCTATTATGCTAGAAAATAGATGTTTTATCCGACTGTGTGAATTACTAGTGGAATAAACATATAAGGGAAGGTCCTCTGTATACCTTTTGATCATTTCTACCGGTCCTGTGCTTCTTAGTCGGGATAAATATGACCATATAGACGCATCCTGTTCTACAAAGATGATGCTTTTGTGAACAAAATCCGGTTTCCAAAGTCCTCACGACATTGAGCATTTCTTTGTCAAGCTACTGATTTCTGGTATCCTTTTGCAGATTGAAAAGTTTATGTTCCACATTTTAAAGACAAACGAATTGCATGACCGGCTCTCTAAACAAGAGAAAAACTTCACAAGAAGGTGAAAGAAGCGACATTGTTGTCATGTCATGACTTCAGGGTTATCGCTTTGTTTTCCGAAATTGAAGCCTTCACTTCATGTTTACAGATATTCTGAAGTTATCGGGAAACATCTTGAGGAAAGTGTGTTACTGAATTTGCCTGATAATTACCAGTCTTTACTCAGGCAATCGACAACTAGTGAAGATGATGACATGGGTAACTTGATCTTCTTTATTGGTCCCTTATCTCTTCCTAATTAAATAGTATGAGTTTTTCTACAATACTTTTTATGCTTTTACTTAACTCTAGATTTCCTCCTTCTAATCTATGTCAGTGCACTTGCCTTTGCATGAACTGAATTTTTATCTTTTCACACATGCAATCTGTTTACAGAGGACTCTCAAAGAACCTTAATTCTGAATTTTCATGCTGGAAATACCAAGGAAATTTTCAGGCAATGCCCTGCTTTTGAACACCTTTTCTCACAGCATATTTCCCTACCCTACTTCCAAGTCTACAACCAAAACCTCCATTTCAGTACCTTGCTACCAACTGTTAGCTGTGCCGACACTCAATATGAGAACATTGTGCTTGTAATTCTCCAGTCTTGAGTGGCCAGTTCAGAATCTGCTTGTTCAGGGGTTGGTGCTAGAATTGGCCATGACATCGGTAGACTAAAGTTTAGTCATTACAAGTTTCAGTTTTTACCAGGGAAGACCCTTTTCTTTCTGCTGGTTCAGCGGTTGGTGCTAGAACTGGCCATGACATTGGTAGACTAAAGTTAGTCATTACAAGTTTCAGTTTTTACTAGGGAAGACCCTTTTCTTTCGAGATGGTGAAGAGTCAATCATACTGAACTTGTGGAATTCTATTTTTGTCAATGAACTCATGGATTTTGCTTATGCTTGATTGCATTAATTTCTAGAACTATAAAAGAAAAAGACCCACCGGTGGGTAGCTGAGTTGGTTCAGCTTTGGTGCCTCATCGCAGAGGTCGCAAGGTCAAAACTCCGCAGCTGCTAACATGTCTTAAATGGGGAGCCATGGTGGTGGGGTCCTGTATTTGTCTCCCCCGAGGTACTGATGCTTGGTCCGAGGTGCTGTCCGGGCACTGTACAGGCCGTGGGTTGCCGATTAGCGTAAGCGAAAGGCAGGCCCGGTGGATCCTCGGCATCAAAAAAACAAGAGAGAGAGAGAGAGAGAGAGAGAGAGAGAGAATTAGTCTGACTGCTGTAACAAATCTCTCTGTTTGTGAGATGTGTTACTCTTTAATTTTGTAATCAATTTCTAAATATTCCCTTTAAATCAACCCTCTAAGCTTCAGCTTAGATTTGCTCAGTTTGTGCTTTTTTGAGTGGATACTTGATAGGAGCAGCACTCTTGCCTTTCTTTAATAAATAATCACTCATGTTTTCAGTCCCCGAGCCACAGATGGACGCTTTTGTCGTATGCAGAGCCAGGGAATATGTTGGACCTTCTGAATTACAAGACAGGCAATCTAGTTTTCCTTCATATCTACGGTTTTTCTTTTGGCTGAATGTCCTTAGCTTGTTTCTTATCTGATGTTGGCAATTGATGGATTTCTTCCTAACTGGCAGCAACAAGTCCTTGGCAACAGATCTGCTCATGGAGATGGAGCCAGGTGAATTGTTCTTCATACCATTCAAGCGCATAAAGAAGCTTCTTGAGAATGGAAAAGTCGATCTAGTCTGAGCCCGCAATTGTTTTGCTCCTGCAAGATGACGAGAAAGACAAATGTTCTCTACTTTTGGTCGATGGTTTTTCAAAAATTGCTTACCGTCTCCCCTGGCTGTAATCTATCAGGTGTTTAATCCAAAATCCATGCCAAAAAACACATGATTGTCAGAAGCAGCTCTTTGCTAGTCATTTCAGGGTGCCATCCCATTATCTTCTGTATTGATGTGCTAATAGTTCAGGGAAGTTCTTGGAAGTCCATTGACGAAAAATGCCTTGGTCTTAGGACAGAAAGCTACACGACACACGTTGTTAAGAGAGGCAGTGGCTTGCTGATATGTTAACGGTGGAAATGAGTACAGGTCTACAGAAAGTTCAATGATGGTTGCAAGGCTGGGAAGAAGAGACCATCGGTATTAGGCATGGACGACCTGATCACGGGCTTGAGAGCAATCTCTTTTGGTGGCTTGGCCCAAGCAAAAGATAACTTTTTCTTTTCCTTCCAGAGTGCGGCTCGACCTTCCATCGAATGGGTTTGTTTGATCATATGATTCATTTGGTGGATGCAAATCTAACATGGGTTACTATGTTGACACCTAGATTTTGGTGGCTCAGTTAAGTATTCATTATATAGAAAATTAAGGACCGGCACCGATCCATGGACAAAATAACGTTAGTTCAATTGCATATAGATATCAAGAGTATTTGCATTAGTAGTTTATAGGCCTGTATAGTTTGCATATTAATTGAATCGGTGGTAAATTGGTTTAAATTAACAGTTCTATACAAATTGGACTAAGCCTAAGGCGAGAGTTTGCATATTAATTGAACCAGCGGTGGATTGGTTTTAAATGAATGGCTGTGGACAAATTGGACTAAGCCTGCGACGAGAAATAATTCGACCGAGCCCATCACCATCATAAGAGCCGAAATTTTCGATTGGATTTAGAGTGATAATTGGGTAATTTATATTATTCAAATCTTTGAATATTTTCAAGAGATTTGATTTGATATCATCGTGATCTTAAGAGATGATATGGACTTAAAAGGTGGACTATAAACGAAAGCCTAATTCGTCCTTATAAACAGGAGAGTATGGAGGGAAAAAGGGTGGCGGCAGAGTATTCCTTGGGGCCGCGATTCTCTTCGTTGCCGTCCAGCACCATGATCTCGCGAGACGATGAGGTTGTCGATATGCCGAGTTCCAGGCTAAGCCCATCGACTGGTCCGGCAGCATCCTGTCGCCATCAGCCTGCCGTCCTGGCACGACTGGACTAGTGTTGCCGCCAAGCCATCTTCGTTGCGGTGGCCATCTTCGGCGATGCGCGGGGAGGTGGTGTGTTTGCGCCGGTCCCCCGGACACCGTAAGGAATTTTCTTTCAGGCGATTCACGCCTAGAAAAGGATTTTGTCGCAGGTGTTCTGCTTGAAGGCCTTGCAGCAGGCTCCTTGCACTGCCGTGACCAAGACCCCTTCACGGCCGTGAGCAACACCAATTTTTCTTCAAGCTCCCTCACCCATCGACGCCGCCAAGCCGTGAGCCACCACCGGGCCATTGCCGATCACCCATTGCGATTCCCATGATCCACCATCCGTCCAAATTTGGAAACCTTATCAGCGTCATATTGTGCATTAGGTAAGCATCATGTCCTATTCGATTTTCATATATTTTGTTACTTGAATCATGAAAATTGCAATATCGTTTGAATATCCCAGTGATATTATCATGTCCATGAAATTAATTTCAAGTAGCCTTCAAATTAAGGATTATTTCCAATCTCATGTCCGAGATATGATTTGCAATCGTACAGAAAATTGGTCGATCCAATCCTCATGTATAGGAATCAATTAGTCGATTTGATTTATTTTTTTTAATGGAAACGAAATCAATCCACATCAAACAAAACATAACAATCAAACCAAAATAAAAAAATAACACCCGATCACATATTAATCCATATCCATTCAAATTTGGAAATAAATCGGCAAATCCTATCCTAGATGAGAGGATCGGATTGGTCAATTTTTGGTGCAATAGGAAATCGTATCTCGGGCATGAGATCGTATTAATAGGAAATAATTCTTAATTCAAAAGCTATCCGGAAATTTTTGTGGATATGGTAATATTATTCAGAGATTCAAATGAGATTGCAATTTTAACGAATTAGGTAACAAATTATATGTAAATTGGATTAATGAAGATTCTTACCTAATATGCAATATCGCCCGGATAGCTTTTCCAAATT
This sequence comes from Eucalyptus microcorys, assembly GCA_014182515.1. Taxonomy (NCBI): domain Eukaryota; kingdom Viridiplantae; phylum Streptophyta; class Magnoliopsida; order Myrtales; family Myrtaceae; genus Eucalyptus; species Eucalyptus microcorys. The sequence continues at coordinate 3,289,223 of CM024565.1, read as the reverse complement.
CGGACGGATGGCAGATCACGAGAATGGCAGAACAACGACTGGCTAGGCTCAATGGACGCATGGCGGATCTGGATATGGCTGACGGGTCTGGTAGTTCGCGGTGCTCAGTTGGAATGGCGGCTTGGATGGTGCACGGACTCGCCTCTACAAAAATAGTAGACCAACGATTGTCGGGGTTCAGCCTGGTGATCTGCGGTGCTGCTCAGTCGATTAGGAAGCAGCAACGCCATGGACCGTCGTGATCGCAGCTCAGGACCAGCAAGCAGCAGCTCCTCTAGGATGGGTGGCCGGTGTCGCAGTGGTCAGATTCTTCGAGCAGCAGGGGAGATTGGCTCAGCAACTTGCCGTCGGGGTCCTGGCTGTGAAGGACCTCGCTTTCGTTGAACTTGTCTGCAAGTGGATGTTTGACCAAATTGTCGATAATTTCGGTCATGAAGAGAGTAACAGGCTAGATCGAAGTTTAATACTCTTATGGGCTTAGTGCAGCTTAGTGGTTAAGTTCAGAATCATCCATTCAAACCCATCTGCTGCTGGTCGTTATTGTTATCAATGATGCTCCTAAAATTCATATGCAATTTGATAATCTGCAAGATCACAAGTTAGAGGCATAGAAAGGCTACAAAGTTGGAGAAGCCTTATCTCTAGTGTCTCCTTTTAGTACGGCCCAAGCATATGGATCTCACTTTTGCTTGATATCGTCATGGTCATCACTATTCTCAACATTCTTTTGTTTTTCTTTTTGTTCTTTATGATGGTGTCACAGTATCATGCAAGAAAGCAAGACCATGTAATCAGGTTTCCATTTAACCAGATGTTGGAACCATTAGAGTCAGCATGAATTGCATTGCGAGTGCCTTCCAGTTGTTATTCTTATTTTTATGGTAGTGCATAATTTGGGCATTTTATTCACCCACTTTTGGTTCCATTTTTCAAGAGTTCTATAGGATGAGTTTCAGTGTGCGCAGATAAATGCATGTGCACGTGGATAAATATTTTAATTATGGGGATCGAGAATGTCACCAAGTATGTATGCATTAAGCCAAATCAGAGACTGAAGTGACCTAAAGGAATATGATAGGGAGTTGAGGCTATGAATTTAACACCTTCCAAAAGAAGAGTGATAAAGCACAGCTCTATCCAAGTGGTTGGTCGAAGCACTTGGAGAGAGGATGCAAAAATGGCATGCACATGGTATTCATAAATCTTAAGAAAGCATTTGATGTGGTCCTTAGAGAAGTTTTTATGATCATTGGCTTATTCTCTTAGAATTCCTTTGTTAGTAGACTATGGTAGACGCCATTGATTAGATAGTCACTAATCTAAATAACCTAGATTACCTTCTATAGGTATTCCGGCTTTCTTCAAATTTCAGGTGTGTTTTGCCATGAATAATTAGTTGCAGATCATATCGTTCGCTTTCTTACGTCTTTAGCCTTCATTCAGGCTTTTAACTCTCAAGCAGGATTGAGTGTTGGGACACAAGGACAATACGCTCCCGCAATTGCTGGAGGACAGCCACGGCTAACAGGCATGTGTCACGGGCCGAGAATTTCCCTGGCCTAGGAACGACCCGTGGGCACTTAGCGAGCGGAATTCGCCAAGCCAGCCTTCCTTCTGTAGCTGTTCCACGAACGATACGGTGAATGATTCTTCGTACGAGATCCTACCACGCCCAGCTTCGCTCGAGCGTCTAGTCCATCGAGTAAGACAGCAGTTCTCTTTAGGCATAACAACCTGGTTTCGCCTCGCCATGGCCTCGTCGGGAGAGCGGCATCAACTCCCGACCGGTTGGTGCACGGGAGGCCTACCCCGTCTTCAGAGCTCTTAAGTAATATAATCCTTCTATCCTAGAACTCCTAGCACCAACCGTCCTGACGCCACTCCCACGGACCAGTTGTATTCTACCCTTCTGCCCCACACTCTTCACCAGATAACCCCAAGCGCCACTCACAAGTGTCACGAGTACGGGAGGATTCACGGACCGTGACATTCTCCCCCACTCAATTCGCAACGCCCTCGTTGCGATCTGCTCTGTCGCTTCCTTGCGTAAATTAACCATTGATGTGCCACTTTTGGAAATTCACATCGAACGGTCACGCTCGCCCAACAAAATAGGTTTTGCTCCATTGGTAGCCTCTTTTGATCTCAGCTGCTCGGCCATTCGGTTACCTGCGCTTTCCGGCAAGTATGGCATCTTTCGCCAACCGCATCTTTTGACAGCACCATTTCAGTCTAACCAGCATCTTGACCCCAGCAGACCAATGGAGGTTCTTTTCTTGTTGAAAACGTGGCAGCAGACCTTTTCTTCGTATTCACCAATCGATCCAGGAACGTTATCCCCATTCAACAAGGGTTCGGTTCTTCTCTAACTCGCATTCCGCTTGGCGAGAAGCCGACTCATCCTAGCACCCATCCACTAGCACCTTGACCCACGCTTGAGCGAGGAGTCCGATTCTCCGACTTGCTCACTCGCTTACTGGGGGGAATTCCTGCTCTGATACCATTTGTCACGGGCCGAGAGTTTCCCTGGTCTCAGAACGACCCGTGGGCGCCTAGCGAGCGGAATTCGCCAGGCCAGCCTTCCTTCTGTAGTTGTTCCACGAACGATACGGTGAATGATTCTTCGTACGAGATCTTACCACGTCCAGCTTCGCTCGGGCGTCTAGTCCATCGAGTAAGACAGCAGTTCTCTTTAGGCATAACAACTGGTTTCGGCCTGCCATGACCTCGTCAGGAGAGCGGCATCAGCTCCCGACCAGTTGGTGCATGGGAGGCCTACCTCGTCTTCAGAGCTCCTAAGTAATATAATCCTTCTATCCTAGAACTCTTAGCACCAACCATCCTGACGCCACTCCCACGGATCAGTTGTGTTCTACCATTCTGCCCTACACTCTTCACCAGATAACCCCAAGCGCCACTCACAAGTGTCACGAGTACGGGAGGATTCACGGACCGTGACACATGGCTCCACAGCCGGTACCACTTGGGACTGGCCTCGACATCCATGGATATGACGATGAAGAAATGATGAAGCTCCGAGCTGAAAGAGGAGGCAGAGCAGGAAGGTGGAGCATAGAGCTAAGCAAGCTAAGCAAGAAAAGGGCTATTGAAGAAGCATTTGGCTGAAGAAGCATTTGGAAGCAAGAAAAGGGCTTTGAAGAAGTTATAATTCAGTTAGTTCTAGCATTGTTTGTGGGTGGGAGCATTCTAAGATGGTTTTTAAGGGAGGAAGCGAGAATTGCAATTGTTATGATTGGTCTGACTAAGGAGTGTTTGCAATTATCTGCGTGAAGATCATGTCTTTCTGGTTCTTGCATGGAGAGCATTCGGAGCAGCAGCAGCCTTGCTGCTTGCGGGCAATTTTAATGTGACATTGAAGGTGTAAAACTGTTACCTCTAATACGATCATACATGGAATAGTAATGGTAACTGAATCTCTCTTTCTCTCTCTCTCTCTCTCTCTCTCTCTCTCACTCACTCGCTCACTCACTGGAGCAAACTCTCGTCTCTCTAAATTAATCAAAAGTTGAAGGCTTCAGCTTGCCCTAGTGTTTTATTGGTGAGATTGTTGATGTAGTCGAACACTAGCGAGTAATTCAAGTGCTTTCCTTGCGGGAGGAAGAGGTAGTTCTAGGGCTTTGTAGGTGAACTTTAAGGTGATTTTATATCTCGGCCACTCATTGCATGCCGTCATGCTTTTAACTTTGTATCACTGTAAATAGCAAATGTAGCGAAAAACAAATGTGAGCATTGAAATATGGGTGCTCTAAGAAGGAATGCGATGAAACTCAAGAAGGATTCAGAGCACGTCAGTATGGTTGATTGCAAATTTGAGTGAGTTGATTTTCCTGAATAATTTCCCTCATACTTCTGTCATGTCTTACTAAGTCACCTGCCCATAACCATATGCCGTATGCTTTCCAATGGGCATACCAACTGGTGAACTTTTGACTAGTAGTACGCACCTATATCTGTTAGGACAAGCGAGTAACCCCAATGATCAGGATGTCTACATGACAAGAGACACCGTCACTGCCCAATTATTACCATGACAAGAGACACCTGGTTGTTTAAGAAAATTATCTTCGCTCAAGCTTAAAACGCATAAAAATCCATTTCCTAATAATATTTTCTTGACATTGGATATAATTTAACTCGGAAGCGTCTTGAGGTAACCAATGAGGTAATGGAACACCACAAGCTCTTAGCAGGAAACTCACGTGCCAAGGTTGATGACAGATGACCATTCTTCAACCGCTATTCGGTTCACTTAGATTCATCCCACCCCGGAACTTTGACCGCACTTGCCTGAAATCGTCTTTTTTGAGAGGTCATAACAAAATGGGATTTTAGCTCAGCAAGTTGGATTTTTCACCCATTGAGACAGAGAAGAGAAGGCAAATATGTATGAGGCAACGCAGCTCCATAATAGCACTGAAACCTCAAATTACAATAGCACAATGATTTGTAAAAGGCAGTGTGCAGCCAAAAAATTACATACAACTGCCAACACGTTGAGACCATTTGTGCTCCTTGTCCTATGTCAGTTATATACACCCTACTTTATTTCACAGCTATCGTGACTTGGTCTCTATGTGCAAGTATTATACATCCATCTTACCCATCAAATCTGCCAGTGGTTGACCTCCTTTTTGTGTTGCCACCTTCTGTGTGAAAATCAAACTCAAAATAAGACTAGCCGCTTGCAGTTCTCCGCAAAGGAATCAAACAACAGGACAAGCACGAGCTCCAATTAACTCCAGCATGCAGATGGTGTCGCTGCAAGAGTTCTATCTTCCGCAAGAATCCCCCCTAGCATCCATGAAAGATCTTGGGAGATAGTTTTTGACAGTCGTAGTTGAGATCCCTAACTTCTCTGTGCGAGGAAAAGATGGTTGTGCAGCCACCCTGTGTAAAACTTGCGAGCTGCTCCGCTTGTCAATATATTCAAAGAGCATTATCCTCCAAGGAATTGCCACTTTGTTGCAACACTGGTAATATTTCTTTGTTGCCATTTGCAACTTGAACGTGTGGTTCCTTTGAGGCTCCAGCTTTCGGCTGTTAGAAAACAAGATTCTTACTCCAAGAATTTGATGCTTTTGATCACTTGAAATAAGTTTCTACTCTAGCCATATGTTAGATCAGTTGAAGAAGTAAGGAGATTTGAGGACTTCCCGTAAGTCAAAGTTGCCTCTATCAGGTAGGGAAGGAAACGTCAGTGCTGGATATGATGTCTGGAAACTTTCAAGCAACTGCATAAACACAAGACAAATTAAGCCCAAGTGAAACCTTGCTCCTAAAAAGAGTAGAGAAATACACAACATAGTGTATAAATTATGAGTCTTACACTAAAAGTTGGCTTTGATCCACATTTCAATTGGCAGTTGAATAGAGGATTATTTTGAAATCCATGAGATCTCTAAATTATCTATCAGCCTAGCAATTATAACATAGTGACTCAAAACACATTGAAGCATACAAAACCATAGTCATCACCTCATCAATCTCTTTCTCAATAATTTATCTGAGAAACATGCAAAAGATTCGAACTAAGGCTTCAAAGCTGTACATAAGAATCAGATACTTACATTTTCAAAGATAGGCATATCATATAGTTCGACAAATTTTTCCCGTAGAATCCAGTTCATCTGGTCCACATCACAAGCATGTGTCCAGAATGAGTCATGCACCCCTGCAGTTTATTCATATGAGAATATATGTGAGTTTCACACCAAACAGGAGCAAGTTGCTCTTGAGTATACTTCAAAGACTAGTTTCCTATGTCCAATCGTAACTACACTTCAGCAGTTTAGCTTAGAATTTCCTGTGGTCCAAAGGAATGATATTCGTGTAGACCTATCGCAGAAGACCAAACCAGACCAATATGTCAAATGATCTTCTTAGCTAGGATGTGGAAGATCCATAAGAGCATGATTGTCCTTGGGAGACTAATAAATTTTCGCAAACATGGGGAATGTACAAAAACCTGAACCAATACACATGGCATGCAAACCTAACAGAACTTTTTATGGTGATAGGTTAATGTGTATCTAGTATTTGCCGTATCAGGCTCAAGATCCAAATGAGTTTTTGAAAATATAGTGACTTGAGAGAAACCTGCAAAACGTAGACCAGCCTCACTGCAGGCAACGGCAGTCATCATCATGTGTGAGCCATCAAGTGAGTGAAAATAGCTGGGAGGAAATGCTGTTCTCTGTCTTCTAACATCAACCTGAAATTCATACAAAATTTAAGCTTTCATGTCAGTATATTCAGTGTCACAGGATATAAACCTGCTGAATTTTCCAAACATAACCTACCAAGTCACCCTCCCGCTGCAAGGCCAAAATCTGAAGGGTTGTTCATATCTGCATTAAAAAACTTATTCAAGATTTTCAAACAGAAAATCAAGCAATACGGAAATTTTGAGGGGTTGTTTCTATCTGCATTACAAAACTCATTAACGATTTTCAATACAGTAGCACAAGACACAAATTCACACATCCTTCTTGCAATCCCCTCCCTAATGAGGTCTATGTTAAAAAGCCCAGTCATTCTTGTATCTTCATCATCCTTCTCGAGAACAAAATGCATAGTGTTTGATGAAACAAGTAGAATGCATTAAGACACAGTTGTTTACAAATGACAGTCTCGTGAAAGGCGCAGTATAATCAAGGAAACCATGCATAGCATTAAAAGTAAACAATTAAGTAGAATCTGTGAAGACGGTGGATGATGATTAATAAATGACTATGCGCTCCTCTAGTAGCATCACATGGCACAACCCACTTGAGTGCATTACCACTTGCAAAATTAGCATACATTATCTTTCAAGTAAAAGAAACTCAAGAAAATTCAGTATAATTATTAAACTTTAATGAGACTCCACATTAGATGTAACAACCAAAAGAAAGACACAATTGAATATGTAATGATCACATTGAAGGAGCTAAAAAGCTCTCTTTGTTTACATGCTTATGCAGGACTAATTGCAAGTTCTTTTTGCACCATTTATAGAGTTGTTTATTATCAGGTCCAAAAATCTTACTGTATGTTCAGATCATCCACATCTTCTAATCGTAGTGCTTTTTGGCACCAGAAGGCATGCAATCATTGGTTTGTTAACCAAATGTATAAGTCACGTCAGACATAATAAAAATAGAAATGCCCCTCACAACACATTTCAGGCAGTAGACTATATAAAGCTCAGGCTGTGAATATCTAAACCAGTAAGCACAAGGGGAGTAGTCCACCGCACTGGTTGATTATCTGTGGCGATAATCTGAAAAAGGAAAAATTAAAACATATTGCATAAATCCATCACAATTGAGGACAGATAAATTTCATTGCATTACAGAAATTGTACTTTTGCACAGTCACCAAGCCAACCCATTATTCCACGCGCAGCTTCAAATATCTCTTCAAGGGCGGTCAGTGTTACCTGCAGAGAGTGACCTAACTTCAATGCATATTGTAACAAGAAAACCAAAAAAAAAAAAAATACTCAAACTGAAGCAGAGTGCATAAGTCTTTTTAGTATATTCAGGAATTTGGATTGCACAACTGAGAATGATTCTACAGCAGAATGAAATGCACCAGTCCACTTGAAAAAGAAGAAGAAGAGCAACACTGCTTGATTCAGCATTTCCAATTGAGAAAGATACCGATAAAGGCTATATTATCAGAGAAAGCCAGTGCAATGCCAGCTCAGGCCACATTACCATACACAAGTGTCATGCAACCAAAGATACTGGTGAACATCCCAAAGACATTCAAATAAATTCAGCCTAAGCTCTTGCATTCTCCTCAAGTAAAATGAATTGTGCTTCTGGCTTTGATTCAGCTTCTTCACAGGAATATCACAAGATCACCCACAATGGCACAACCAACAACTCAAACATGCACTCAACAACATATTCAGATGAAAAAACCCAAGAAACAAATGCAGAGAAAACCATCTTCCATGTACCACAAAAGCAGACTCAATCACATACGTGACCGTGAATGGTATCAGCAATCCACTCGTACATGTTGTTACACAGATCTTACCACTACACACGAAGTTCAATTCTAACTAAAAAAAGGACATGCAAACGATTAAGAACAGAAGAGTACGAAGTCAATTTAGTTTTCCTTTCTAGTTTCTTTTATCATATAGACAACAATAATCTTAGGCAAAGGAAATGCAGAAAGATGTAGTCAACTGAATGAACATTGTAAGAGAACAATATTATTATCTGGAAGGCGTGCAAACTCTGAGTTTGATGAGGAGTCTCAGCAGGCAGCTGAGCTTGTGGAACCTGACGGAACAGGCTTTGCAGCATTTCACTAAAAGTAACCATATGACTCCATACAGACACCCTACTTCTCGAAAATAGATTTGGCAAAGGCTTACTTTAGCAGCATAGCATGCAGCAGCAAAGAGCAGTCTGTCATCACCAAGTACACCCTTCTCCTCTAGTCTTCTTTTTATCTGCTCACGTGCCCCAACAAAAGTCACTCCATATACTGAGGTCATCACTGTCTGTTTCACTAATTTCCTATCCACCTGAAAGGTTTCCAAAGATAGAACCATGACTGAAAGTACAAAAGCAATGTACTAAACGAAAGGTTCTTTCCAAGAAGGAAAATTCAAGAATAAACTTTGTAAGACCCAAAGAAAATGCACCTGGCCCAGCAGCATTAGGATGAGTAGCAGGGTCCTTGTTGCTGTCCCTTTTCATCATGTCATGTACCCTAAACCCCCAAAGAGAAGGTAACCAAGACTTTTCATGTCGCATAACTTAAAGTATTCATTAACCAAGAGCATGCACAAAGAGGAAAGAGGGTCTGCACAGCAACAAGGAAATTTGCTAAAGAATAGTATGACCCAAGTCTTCTAATAAGCATAATTGAAATAGCAATTCCACCATTACCAAATCCATTTCTTCTGTGGAGTTGGATCCCTAGCACTGCTAAGAGAACTGTTCTCTTGTTCTAGGAGATATAGGGAAAGGAAGAGTCACGTGAAGACAGCAGAGAATATTAGAAGACAGATAACTTCTTTTTTCTACACATATGACTGGAGTGACGGATATCTTGATTCTTTTTATTTTCATATTTTGGAAAGATAGACTGGAATATATGATGCTAGTCTGCTGGCAAGCGCATAGTAGTTATTTAACACATATAACTACCTTAGTAACTGTCCAGGCAATAGTATAACTCTTAACATTCACACTGAGAAAAGCAATGTAACGGTATTTTGCAAGTCTAACTACACCAAAAATGTTTCACCATGGCCATGTACCATACCTTGCAGCAGTTTCTGAATAAACATCAGCAGGTTTCTCTGCCGCAACTAGATTTACTGCAGCAGCTTCCATCTGGAAAATGAATACAGTGTTGAAAATAAAATGAATGCTCATGAGAAATTGAAATATTCAGTTATACAAAATTTGAGGCTCCAGTTTCATGAAATTAATTTGGATGACATGCGAACTCTGCTTAACATATATATTATCATGTCAACAGTTGAGATAACTGATTCATCATCTAGACATTGTCAGAACAGAAACAAAGACCGGCTAGAGATTAGAACTACATTTCCACAACAGAAATTAAGGAGATTAATCAATATGAAGAAAATATCATCTCAGATAAGCCATACAATTCAGATATCTCTCAAGAACTACAACTGGAAAGGGTCCTTATAGACTTTTCTTCTAAAAACCCAATTGGTGTAGCATTTACCCTTCAATGTTGGAGAAAACAAATACGGAAAGACAAGAAGCAAATTTGAGCAAATGGTGAATGCACTCCGGAGTATTAACCACCTATTATCAGCTAAGTACCTAAATCATTTTTCTGCATAACAGCAGCTTTTGGGTCATTCTTTCATTGCAAGCACAGGGACACAGTGTTGTAATTGAAATGAAACGCTCAGATGGTATAAACTGCAAATTTATTTCTTGACTAAAAAGATTTAGTTGCCAAGATTTGTGTGCTATTCTTCCAAACAACAACTTTTGGGATGATTCTGTTGTGTAAATGAAAACTAGCTGCAATCTTTCCAAATGATAAGAGGCCTTCAATTGGTCTGGCAAAGAAACTTGAATTTACAAATGCCAACATATTTGTCTACTAGTATAATTAACTGGGTAAGTAAGATTCCAAAATATGCTTCGGGTGTCACAGTTTCTAAAAGTATTGAAAAACAGTCAGCTAAACTGCTTGTTACAAGGAGAAAGTACCCACACTGTCTCTTCCCAAGGCAGCATAGTGCTGAAGGCCATTGCAGGATTCATCCTGAAAATAATGCATAGTCACTAATTCAGATGGTAGAATCTCAGGTAAGTAGGGGTGTGTGTGTGTGTGTGTCTCGCTCTCTCTCTCTCTCTCTCTCTCACACACACAAACACACACACAGACAGAGACAGAGCAGACAATCATCTTGGCAGAGAATCCTCCATCCTAGGAACGAAAAATAAGAGAATAATAAAAGTTCACTTATGATCAACAAGGCCATAGCAGTGAAAACCACCTTGCATAGTTGACTATTGTCATTCAGAGCATATGACTACAATGTAATTCAAGTTTGCTAAAAGGCAACTCATAAAGGTTTTAAATTATCCTAATTCATAATAATCTAAATTTTCCATGTCAATGCTAGGCAAAAAAGACTCTTCACATAACTTCCACTGGAAATGGAAGAGGAAAAGCTCTAATGACAAAAAAGATTTTCTCTGTTAGTCTTGCAACTTTTCTTTGGGTTTCATGAAAAACACCCTAGTGAACATGTCTATAGCTTATGAAGGAATTTCTTAGCTCCTACTTGCTTTTAGAATGATCACTTAAAAAATCAAATTTAAAGCAAATTATAATACATGTCGCACCCATATTAATCAAAGTGCTCCAATAACTAAGTATAACTAGCAAAGTAACTAAACCTACCTTTTTTCATATGTGTGTTGCATATGTCTGTGTGAGTACAGAATATACAAATTGTCCAGGACAAGGAGCATGATTTCATTCCATTTACACCATTGACACAAGCACCACATATGTTGTGCTGGCCAATTGTTTTCTGGACAATCTGACACTTACCGCTAGATGCAAGATAATTGAACCATTGGTTCTAGCAATCCCCACTAGATAGATCTACTGATATTAGAGGGGAGTATAACAGATTGGTTTGAGAACACAAAATCACGGGAATCATTATACATCTTATCTCCAATGGATTATCCAGCTCCTTTAAAACAGAATAACAAGATCATAGATTTAACTTTTTAGAAATCATTTGGCTCGGCAAGGCAAGGCACATGAGTTAGACTTTAGGAGTCACTATCCTCCATCCCAACAACCAAGAAGCAATAAAGCAAAATAAAAACCACATTTGAAGTTTTACCAAATCTTGGAAACGTACAGTAGATCTAAACTACCTTGAATTGACATGTCTTGGATAACACACGTTCAGATAAGAGAGCAGCGGATGCAGGTACATGACAATTTTTTAAACAGTCATAAACTCGTTCATGACATAGCCTAGTTCGTATGGAGCGGGACAAATCCCATGCTCGAAAGGCACACATCCCATTCTCAGTAATAAAACAGCAATCAGAAGAACGAGAACAACGTGGGGGTGTGATAACTAGGAAATAGCTGAATGGGCCAGAGAAGAAATACTGTTGAGAATCTGAATCATCATTCCGTGCGCATATATCCAATTCTGATGTGTGTGCGCTCATCTATTCACTTGTAAGTAAATTTCCCCACAATGTTAGTTCTATTGTGATCAAAAGTCAACCACCACCAGGGTTATACAAAAATACAAAGAAGCATATGCTAGCACAAATATGTATAAAGAGGTGCATTTTTGCCAGACGACATACAGATTTTTATGTAAATACCTGAAACCTCTTCGAATGTCACAGCTTGACTGTGGATCTCAGTGAGGAGAGACTAAGACAAGCTCAGCAAGCGTGATTAAACAATGAGCACACCTGCTATTGGTAATTTCAACGCTGCTTTATCCATGACAAAAGAGCCCCTTGATTAATTAATGTCACAAACATATTACAGTCATGACAATGTATATGCTAGAGAGAATCGCCTGCACTACTTTCTTTACCACACAGCTTCAGAAATGTGGAGAGCAAATGACAACAGAGATTTGCTGATTTGTTGTGTATGTTGAGTATCTACCAGTGCCTGAAAGCGATTCAGAGAGGCAAATTGATCACAGAGAATTGGGAAAGTAGGGAAAAGGGCTAGCAGAACGTAAGTATTTATGAGAATGCCAGAACAATACAAGCAACAGAGGAAGCATCAACTGCTTCTCATTCAAGTTGCCAAAGAAATAATTGGTTTAATTCTTGATATTGTCAAGTTCATTCCAAGTGTAGCGATGGGTGCTTATGGCTTAAATCAGATAAGATGGATGGCAGGTAGCTCACTGTAAGAGATGCCATCTTTACTTCAACATTTAATTTTAAGTCATTTTTAAGCTCTACCATGTCAGACAAAGCCCCCTGAATAAAGCATACTCCATTGACGATCGTGAGAACAAATTAGACTGAAAATAACAGGTATAAGAATCCAGAAAAGGCAAAGAAATCCGACCACATTCTACATTTTTGCACATTTTGTTAGTGTGGCTTGAATAACTCAATGTAGCATACAGATACCATCACCAAATTACTTTTTACAATTATAAAGCAAAGAAAAGCTTATACTTTCGCATGAAAACGCTAACATATACAATATCTCAATCACAATATCCTTGTCAATTAGTTTTCGTGCTTCACCCTAAGGCATAGTAAGACATACTTCCATAACCCTAAAGAAATAGCCCAAAAAAAAAAAATGCAAAAGTACTCAAAAAATAATAGGACATTGCAAACTAACAATAACTTTAATCTTTCACAATAGGCTAATCCACTATAAAATAAATACAATAAAAATAAAAAAGGCTTAAGTTACAAGACTCGATACATATTCATAAAAAAAGGATCTAACTCTTTAATGGTCCTTTCTTCAAATGAGTATCCAGACATGCCTTTATGTCCTCAAGTGTCATAAAATTCTGAAGACTCGACTTCAATAGATTGGATGCATCTAGATGTGAGGCAGACCCAGTAAAACCAGGGATTCCTTCCAAATCCTTAACCTTCCCTTTGAGATGCTCCATCAAAATCATCCCTATCAAGCACCCGAAAAATTAAATTAAATAACTAAGTCAGAATGCATATCTTGAACCAAACATTCATGCATATGAGCTACAAAATTTACTAAAGACTGCAAGAATTGAGACATATGAACGACCCATTTAAGTCAAGGCCCACAATGGCAACATAACATGTAATGTCAAAGAGCACCTGATGCAGGAACATAATTCAACTTTTTTAGTATTCAAGTGTATTTTTTTACTAAGTCTTTTATCAAATTATTAAGTTAATAAGCAGTAATGTAGTAGTCATGCAACTTTTAATGAGCTGCAATGATTGAGATTAAAAGTTATTATGTTAGATCAAGGGTGCAAAATAGGTCTTTTACTCACTTTGTCATTAGTTTTTCCTCATTCCTTAAACATCATTGATTTTTATAAATCCTAGAATAACTGTTCTCTGCTCCATCTTCAAGTTTGTTTTAATTCTTGTTGCTATCTTTCAATTCTCAGACCTCGTAAAATTGTATTAGATCCCCTTGTTATGGTTTTCCTTTATCAATTGGTATCAGAGATAATAAGATCCTAAATTAAAATTACGCTTTTCATTTCGACATGATGGTTGGATGTGGAAGAGGTCATGGAAGAGGAAATCAAGCTCGACAAATAGAGATGGCTGAGATGTGATGCATGATGAAGACTTGTTGCGGGCTTTTCAAGCTCTGCTGTGACAGGAACCTGTGAAAGCCCATATGGAGAATCCAGAAGGTCACTGCAGTCATAGACATATGGGAAGGTGGTCTTGTGGATGATAGTAATGACGGGTTTTTAAAAAATTCCCTTTCATGATGCCAGACCACAGAACGGTGGATTGGAAGAGCTGCTGCATCAAGCCTTAGATCTTGATGAAGAGATCTATCCTTTCCGTGAAGATTTTAAAGATGAAACACCAACAGTTATATCAGATAATGACAAAGTCATGCAACCATTGTTCAGGATGACTGGTGATCAAGACAAAGTGTTTGCAATAAGTTTACTGGCAGAAGATGGAATTGTCGAAAGTATTGATGGTTCAAGTGAGACAGGGAAAATTCTTTCTAAACAGTCTGATTTAATTACTTATCAATATGCATTAGGCATTAAAGAAGAAGATGAGAAAGTACGTGAAGCAAATGCTGGCCAATTTAAAGATGTATAGTGAATATTGTTCATGTTGATGATTAATTTTGTTATTCAAGCTCATTTTGAGGGTTTAAGTGAAAGTTATTGGCAAGCTTTCGGGATGCAAGAAATCTTTGATTGCTTTGATGATGGGATTCAATTAGTGATGATAGAAAGGAATCCTTTACATCAAAGCCAAGTTTTCTCCAACTGGAGAAGAACGACGCTTACTAGGAATGGTAATATGGATAGAAAGTTCCTAATGAAATGGTCGGGTAAATCTGGTACCTTTCTACATGGATTTTAGTAGAGGATACAAAGAAGATTGATCTAGAGACATGCTTAGTTTGTCAAAGTTTTCAACACTAAGCTTGACTGTTTCCAACCCAGGAAGAATGATGTAGGAGCAACTTTTTTGTATTTTAAGTGTTTTGTTCTTTATTGAGTCATTGAATATGTTATTAGGCTAACAAACACTCATGCGCCAGTCATGTGACTTTTAATGAGGCCCAATGGCATAAATTAAAAGTAGTTATGTTAGATTAATGGTGTATAAGTAGGTCTTTAGTAACTTTGTTATTAGTTTTCCCCATTCAATAGTTCATTATTTTGGTTAAAATCAACTCTATTTTAGCCCTGATTTTGTCCCTTTTGCTTCTCCAACTACAGCTATTATATCTAAGTAAACTTTAAATGTCTCTAGCAATTAAAGAACAAAGTAGAAGGACATAGCATGTGCAATAAGCATCAACGTAATGGTCCCTGCCCAAACCTACGAGGAGAACAAATTTTAAGAAGTGTAAAAGAATAAAAACTCCTCCCTCCCTCCCTATAAGCACCTACATAATGGTGCCTACCCAATCTATGAGGAGCACAAATTTTAAGAAGTGCAGAAGGATGAAACTCCCCCTCACTCCCTCCCTCTGTGGTTTGCTCAGCACAATTTTGCATCTCATTTTCAGTTCTAAGACGCATATTACTCACTTTAACTTAGAACCAACATCCATCCGCAACTCATAAGCACCTAGAGTAGCCCGCATATACGAAAGCAAAGATAGCATGTGGCACTAGGGAGACCCGAAACTAGCTGCTGATATATGAGAAAATAAGAAACAATCTTGACAAGAATGGATGCATGAATTCCTGACATATAAATGATCAAGACATGAACCATGCCAATCAATGATATCCCTACCTAACTCCCTATTCACAGATCCTCCTCAAGATCTATCAATGTTGCTGATGGATTGGAAAACATGACAACAGGAAAACATTGCTGACAGGTTAGGAAACTCAGGGATCCAACATCAAAAAATCATTGAATAGACAGTCAGTCCCTCACTTCAAATAAACATTTTGAAACTTCTTCAAGTAAGCTTTTGACTTGATATGAAGTAAGAAGAAAATCCAATACTAGAGGATGACATATGGCTACAAAATGTGGTTTATCTTTCCAGGAACTATTAGTACAGTTACAAAGCTGCACCCAACAACCTTAAAATACCACAACACGAGCACATAAAGTATTGGGAACTTCTTGTGAAACAACAGGACATCACCACAACACGAGCACATAAAGGATTAGGAACTTCTTGTGAAACAACAGGACATTCCATAGAAGTTTGTGGGGACAACACGTTTGTCATTGTTTCCTTAAACCAAAAATACAGATCGACATTAGTTTATATGCCCGGGAACTATATTTGGAGACCATAACATGGCGCATTCACATCATCAACTATGGCCATTACACCACATTCAGCCAAACTTAACCTGGATTCAATTCCATCAAATCAAGGGAGAAAAGCATGACGTAACATTCACGCTACAGCCCAGAAAAACTCATCCATCATATCCAATCAACTCCCTAGCCGCCAAAGATGAAACAGACAAAAAATTCCTCCTTTCGGTCGCAGAGGAAGAAATCCGTACCTCCAAAATAGCTCATCACAAAACCCAATTCACTCACAAGAGAGCGAGCAGAAATAGAGCACGTAACGTACCCATGGCTCGGAGAATCTTCAGATCGAACTTCTCGACGAGATGCTTCCGGCCGATCCCTCGCGCTCGTTGAAGCGCCAGCGTCTTCAAACTCATCAGCAGATCCTGCCAGAAACAACCCCACCGGGGGAATCCCCGTCAAAATATTCGCAAACGAAGAGAAACAAAAACAAGGAAACAGAAGACGTACGAGCTCCGATTCCGACAGAGAACAGAGCCAAGCGACATCTGCGACGCTGTTCTTTCCCAGGATGTCTTCCTCCGAGGCCATGGACGCCACTCGACTCCGCCACTTTCCGCCTCCGAGTCGCCTCCGCCGCCCGCCTCTGAGGCTCGCCTCCGCCGCTCCGTCGAAGGTCGAAGAGCTTCGTCACCCACCTCCGCCGCTCGCCTCCGCCGCCCGCCGCCGAGGCTCGCCTCCGCCACTCGCCGCCGATTAGAATTAACACTAATCTAGTAAAAACTTACTCAATATCTAATTTTTAATTTTTTCCTAAATTTCTGAAATTTTTTATTTAATCATTATTCCAAAAATGGGGGCTCGGATTGGGTAAAGAGACCAAACCTTGGGTCGATTTTGTAAAGACAGGTATTACGTTACGTTAAGCT
Organism: Eucalyptus microcorys; assembly: GCA_014182515.1. Lineage (NCBI taxonomy): Eukaryota > Viridiplantae > Streptophyta > Magnoliopsida > Myrtales > Myrtaceae > Eucalyptus > Eucalyptus microcorys. Next base: position 3,272,305 of record CM024565.1, on the reverse strand, counting down.
TGAATTTTCTGTTCTCGGGAGCCAAAAAAAAATAGTTTTTTAGATTTCTTGTTCGTGTTCCAAATCTGTTCCTTGGCCACCAATCTATTCCGGGCCTTAATGAGTTCTAGTAACACTATGTAGATAGTGAGGGAGAATATGAAAATAGCGAATGATCAAATTTCATCATACAAATCAAGTATGGTAGTGCCTGATGATGCTAATAATGATGGTGATAATAAGGCTTCTTTGCGCAATATCTTGGTATTAGACCCCTTCGAAGGAAAGGAAATGGAATAAGTTATGGAAAACTAAAATGTTCAAGTGAAAAAAAAAAAAAAATCTATCAAAGGAACACTCCCAATACAAATAGACAATCGAGGTAACATATTATTTTGATTAATATGATCAGTTAAATTTTCCGTTTATGTTGCATGATGCTAATTAACGTATTTGTTGCTTTTAACGTAGAGTTGGTTGTTCAAGCAATACATAGTGAAACTCATTTTCCAAATTATTTGAGTAATTCGAATCAGTTTCAAAGTATCTTTTATCCCAGCAACATTGATGGTCCTACCGTAAATTTTCTTAAGCAAGTATGTTGCTCTTAGCTTTCCATTTTTATTTACATTTTACTAATTTGGTAAAAAAATTTGTATAGATGTAGCAACAACCATACATCACGCCATTGGGGATTATGAATGGATTTTGCCAATTTCCTAATCAAGTATTGAATAGCTGTGTATAAAGAGTTTAATTGGTGATCAATTAGTTTGTACATTTTACTATGCCTCTTTATAACGGTAGAAAATACTTTCTCAAAAGTTACAAACATTATGATAATTTAATTGCATTATGGTAATAGGGTCATTTTTTTTAATGTAGATGCAATCATCATATATCATGCCGCCAAGCAATTTGAATAGATTTTCTCCATTCACTAGTCAAGTATTTATTATGAATTATTTTATTTGTTAGTATTATTTCAACTTTTTGTTACAATTGTAATATTTACTATTAGTAGTTTATTTTGGATAGATGTTGGAGTACCATAATAGATATTATGGAATCATTTTGAGTCAGGTATAATTTGTTGTAAAATATTGCATTGCAAATATATAATAGAGAGAATAGAGAGAATAGAGAGATTGAGTAGAGAAAATTAGACACCAGAGATCATAGAGAAAGTCAGAGGAGAGAGTTTTATTTCCAGTTTCTCACAGTTGTTCTGTTTGTGATTGTTGTTCTGTTGTACATCAAAACTAAACTCCTATTTATAGGAGAACAAGAATATATTTATCATTAATATCAATGTATCAAATGATACATGTACTGGATAAGGGAAATGAACATTTATTGTATAGGGAGATGTACTTAGAATATATGATACAAATGTACTATAATAAGTACATTAGATAAGATGAATATAATGAATATTCATTCATGTATCTCATTCATTCATGTATTTCATAACATAATTTACTTTTTATTGATATGGAATTATTTGAGACATATTTATCTAAGCATATTATTTAGTTCAATATTAATATATTTTTCATTTTCTTGTATGGGTCATCAAACTCTTTTCAACATCTTGGGATAAATGAATCTGGAGACCCCTCTGAAAGCACAGATAATGCATGGTCGTAACATAAATAGCCTAGAGGAACCCTCATATAGTATGTGCTTTTTTGGCAACTTATATATGTTAGGCCACTAAAATTTTCTCTCATGATAGTCATCTGTAAGAGAGATCAACAGTAGACTGCATGAACTTTTAACTTCATTCAACTGACGGAGAGCCACAAATGGGTGAGCTTTTCACTGCAGGGAATAATAAGTGAAGAGCAAGTGGATTGCTTCAACATGCCATTGTATCCTGCGTCTCTGGCAGAGATTGCACGGCTAGTCAAAATGGACGGTGGTTTTCACATAGAGAAGATGGAGCTGCTCAACACCCAAACGAGGTATGACGGTGGAGTCCATGCACAGGATATTGTGATACACCTAAGAGCAGGCTTGGAGGGGATCATAAGCAAACACTTCGGAAGCAAGATCATCGACGAACTCTTTCGACGTCTTGTGGAAAAGACTCAGGATTTTAGCCACCTATTGGAATCGAGCTACAAGAAAGGGACTCTAATGTTCATGGTTGTCAAATGCCATTGATGCATCTTTTGAAGATGACTCTATTGCCCTAAAATTCAATTAACTAAAATAAAATTGCCAGTACCTAAATTACTCTGTTATATCATTTCAGTGTCAGTATTTCCATTTCAATATCAATCGTTTGTTGAGTCGATGAATGCCTTAGGGAATGCTTCACTAGAGATTCAAACCCTATTCTGCAGTCCTAGAGAGAAACTAAAGAAATGAACAATGAATATCTCAAGAATTATGGTAAAGAAATCCAAAAGGGGGACAAAGAACATTCGCTTGAAAAGATATCGCGACATGCATGCTGTTTTCATTGAATAGACTAGCACCAACACTGGATCGTTTGCCTCCATAACTACGACACTGAGATAAAAAGTAGTTCCTCATATATATTCACACATAAAAGTAATACACAACGGTACCAAACATATTACATATTGACATATATCACAGACAGTACTATTAGGATTGTCAAAATCATCAGGACAATCAGGACTAGAATCCATTTCTGCTGCTTCGTTTTTAAAGAGAGTCCACCCCTTGAGAAGACTTTTGCAGACTGCAAGTTCCTTCTAACATTCTCCTTGAATAGGGGATCCACTTCCAGCAGCATTAGACGCAAATGGGATTCCCTTATCCCACGTGTATCTAAGGACATCAAAAGAGCATCAAAAGCCTGCAAAAAAAAGAAAAGGATAGAACAAAGATATTAAATACACAACCTGAAAACCCTAACAAACACCTTATTCAGAGAATAAGGTAACGATAATGTTAACCAAAAGTCAGATATGACAGGACAAAATGTTCCTTAATCACTACTTTTAAAATCATATGGCCGCATTTTTTAAAAAGTGAAGGTGACATGATTACCCTCAGTAGCATACCTTCAGCTACATTACTGCAGTTTTCTTTATTTGGAAAAAAGAACACTCGCATACATACTAAAATGATCTTGGTTTTATGGTACACTCCTAATGTGGCTTTCGGAGCTTTTGGCTCCAGTAATTCTGTTTTATGACTCACAAAAGCATTAATAATCAGTTTAACTTGCTAAAAAATCAAAAACATGATTTTGTCCAGTTTGGATAACATAACCGATGGCCAGTTGAGACAACCATTAAGCAGGCCACCCCGAGCTTGTGTTTACCTTTTCCTCTTCCTCTCATTTCATATGCAAAATGCCATTTGCACCACATGGTGTCATAATTAAGGACATATACGTTCTTAGAGATGAGTGATAAAATATTTAATTGCATACACTTACCTCTTCTGTATCTTTAAGCCTCCAAGAATTGTCATGTAGCTCGACAAATATCCTGCCTGAACCAGGATCATTTTTTGAGGCAGATGCAACAAAACACCAATACTGATTTCTCCTGCGATCCTGACCAAGAGGCAAGGACCTGTATACATATATCTCTTCAGCTCTATGAGCAATGTAAGACTTCAATTGAGTGCGTGACCTTTTTTGAAGCATGTCCATATTGCATAGAGAAGTTATCAGGACCTCCAGGTCCTCCAGCAGAATCCTGAACAGCTGAGAATCTTTCAGTTGGAACACTGCTCAAGTCATTCTGGAGACCTTGGGGACCATGCAATGAATTTTGGTTTTTCTACGGAAACATCATTGTTTTTATTATAAGCTAGAAGCCAGGAGCTATGGCCGCCATCCACCACAGAATTGGGAAGCTGAAATTCAATTTTGCTCCCTAATAAGGACAAGAAATCCACTTTAGCAATAAAATCATCCTTCAGGCGAGACTTATCCAACTGTGCCTCTACCCACATTTGCTTTTTCAGAGCACTTGCTGCTTCCAGCCGGTCCTGCAAAAAATTAGACAGTTTTAGGAGAGAATTCCTTTTTTTTCAAAGCAAAACTCTTCAGTAAAATGCAGAAGGCCGACTACCTCAAGAACAGCATGAATTGAGTTCCCCTCATTCGCAATACCAATTAAAGCAACAAGAGCATTCAGACGCTCCTCAACACTGAGATGAAAATATTCCCCTTCAGTAAGTCCACGAACTCACGATTCACCTTACTTTCATCAATCTCCACACTTTCTTGATCATCTTTACCACCACAAAAATCCTCAGCATCCTTATGTGCTCAGTGGCAGTGCTTGGATGACACACATCCACGGAACCAGCAATAGTGCAAGATTCTACGTCGCCTTCAATCTCATTTTGCAAATTTGTATCATCAGAAACATTCTCCTTTCCAATTTCTGGACAAGCATTCGCTTGACCACATTGGTCCACATCAATGTTACCACTCAATGTGGTGCCTAAATCATCGACTTCAAGATCCTCATCAACATCACCTTCAAATTCTTCATCTCTTTCCCCTTCATCCTCTCTTTCCACTTCATCAGCATCTTCTCCAGATAAAATTCCATTCTCGAATATTCTTATTTTCTTTCTGGCTTCTGCCAAAATTGACTCAGCATCAGCTGGATCCTTCCTATAAGCAGATCTGACACGATAGGTTGAAGGAACTATTCTTTCAAAAAGTTTAGTATCCCTTGTCAAAGCAACAGAAATGGAAGCTTTTGGCATCTTGCTTGTGGTGAGATCCCGCGGTCCAGATTTCTATAAATAATGGGCTAAATCAGATTAATAGTGAAGAACCAATCACCACCCTGACCGGAATCTATTAAATACTAACCTGAATCTTGTCTGCCAGTTCTAATACAGTCAACCCCTTGCTTCCTTCAAGTGAGAGGACATGAAATGCGGCAAATTTGACAGTTCCAGGTGTCGATCGGTGCCTAGATCTCCTAGGAAGTAACAAACCTTTATCTCGCCTGATGGTGAGCGCTTTCTCTGCAACTGAACCACTGCGTAAAGTAGAAATGACTTCTTCACAACCTTTAACCTGTAATCACAAGTTTCTCCATTGAAATTCATCAAAGCAAAATATAACAAATAGAGAATGTCATTCTAGAATCCATTCGGTATAGATGCATGACTACCAGAGAATGCATGCGAAGTGCATTTCATCGTCATTCTTAGCAAATATAAACACAAGTTACAAATAACAACCAAATCCACATCCTTAATGAATGAAGTATGACCAAAACAAATCGGATTTTCTTCAAATACCCAAAAAGCTACCAGCAACAAGGTGAAGCCTGTTGCCTAAAAGGTTTTGAGGAAATTGTTGGCCTATATTCCAAAGGTGCTGTAAATTCAGCAAATAGTAGTACATCAAATGTGTTTGTTACATAAGTGATTGAAATGTCAAGCAACATAGTAGAGATTGATGTTGCACTTCATCCACATGCTGTATTACGTGCCACGTCTGCTTTCTATTCGTTTCTTATGGATAGTAGATGGAGTGACCCAATAGAAATGTCATTATTGGAACTTCGAGTACACTATGCTGGTATGCTTTACACATGGAGTTGAGAAGTAATGTGATCATGATTTTATCTGCTTACAGATGGTTTTCTAGGATGGATGACATGGGTTTGTTCATACAATATCTTTTGCGCACCCCAGTTACATGAATGTTTCTATCTACATAAATAAATACATGACCAAACAAAGAAAATGCTGATACGTCATTCAGTTCATTCACATGCTCAATACTCTGTCCTTGATAGCCTTGAAAAAATATTTCTCATAAAAAATTTTGCACGTTGTCAACACCACCTTGGTATCTTTATGAACAAACTAGTGTACCCTCCACCTTTTTATAAAATAATCACAATTTCCAAACAAACCCAATCACAATTTTCTTATGCATCTTACGTTAGTCTTAGGAAACCAAAGGAAGACATATAACATAGTAGGCGCACTTTATTGCCATTTATATGAAGGAAACAAGACCTAAATTTGCATTTAAACTTCAATAGGGAAAAAAAATCACAGAATGTCAAACCTCAGACGTGAAACCTATTACAGCAAACAAGTCCTAAAGTGCTTGCTCCTAGACTAGCTAGCTCGTATAAGAAAATTCTACAAAAATCGCACGTCGTAGCTTAAGGTTCTTAAAACAACTTTCAAGAAAATAAGTTCATCCAATACTTAATGCATTTGATGACGGAAAATCGGCAAACCAGCAACCTCAATGAGCTTTTCTTCCCGGACAGACCAACCATGGACTTTAACGTTTGCACTCAGCCACTCCTAGCTATTTAGTTCTCTTACGAACCCCCATTTGAGCCTCGACCGCACATGCACAGCACCTAAACAAGCATTGACCACTAGTGATTCATCACAAACAACTCGAAAAATCCATCCAAAGCCACAATTGAACTCTCGACCTTCCCAAGTCAACATGCAAGCTCGTTTCGTAGCTCATCCGCCTTCCCTGCCCAGCAATGATGAACCACAGCTTCCCTCTCGCCTCGACCCACACCATACCATCCACAAGCCTTACATGCAAGTCACCGAGCACCCATCCAAACCCGCAACCAGCATAAACGAGCCCAAAACAGAATCATCAGAACAAGAATCGCTCTCGACTAACTCAATTTGCACCTCTCTCGACAACCAACGGATAACCCGAGCTCAGCACCCCATCGTTTCCTTACTTGGTGGTTTGGGTTGGCTCGCTTGTTGTTTGCTCTCCAAGGAACAACCTTCATAGCTTAGAATCGAAGAGGAAGATGCCGGGGATGAAGAGCGGCTATTCTGCTCGAGCCGAGAGAGAGAGAGAGAAAGAGAGAATTAAGAAGAAGGAGAATGGAGAGAGAGAATATGGGTCGAAGGGGGTGCGAAGGCAGAGGAAAAATAATTATGAGAACGATGTTAGATATTTGTTTATGAATCCCACTGAAAAACAATGATGGCATGGTGATCCCTATAAAGATTTTCAGCAATGAAGACGGCCTTGAGAAAATGGGGTACACTACTTCTTGCATGAAATTTCCTTCATGCACTATACTTGGCGTCCATAGGAAATGTTGGGGTTGAGTTCTAATCTTTGTCATGATTAAATCATTTGTTTCTAATGTTTTTCACTTGATTTCGTGCCTAACCGCACAAATTTTGGTCCCCTCAAATTTACAATGGTTCATTAGTCCATACGAGCCTCATTGACATGTTAATGTCTTAACAGTAGCCTACGATCGAAAATAAAGAAAGAATCGCAATAAAATACTAAGGTTAATGTTCAAAGGATCGTAGTATGCATAAATTTTACTAAGATCCTAAGTCAAATTCATGTACAATTAATCTAAAATCTTAATCATAAAAGTAGAGTTATTTTTGCTCGATTCGGACCTCACATACGCACTATTGATTTCGCTAGGTTCATTCCACGGTCCACCAAGCCTGAACCACATATTTACTACGCTCAAATCTCTGCCCATCCCATGCCAAGCCCAACTTATAGCCCATCATTTGGCCCATCAAGCCCACGCTCGTGTTTTCATACAACCCATTAAATCTTTAAGTTCACATCTTCCTTATGGCCCACTGGGCTCGTCATTTGGCCCACTTTCAACATTCTAAACCTATATTGGTCCGTTTATAATTATAGAGTCAGAAAATCTAGGATGTCCCAAATCCTAATGGATGGAGATAAAAAAAAATTGTTCAATGGGAGAACAAGAATTTCCACAAATTATAAATATCTATTTAGAGACAAAATGAAACATATCTCATTGAGGGAGAGATGGTTTAAGACATCTTGTAAATTTCTTTATGCTATTCTTAGTCTTAGATTCCCCATAAGTTATAAGTATGTGAAAATTTGCCCATAAGTTATAATTATTTGAAAAACTAATACTTAAAACTTCAATTCTGCAGAACAGTGATGACTAGTTTGGCATTTATACTAAATGACAAAAGTATATTTACCTTCCATTGTCATTAGTGCTTGTCATGGAGATATTGAAAAGATGAACATGATGAATGATCTTGTCTTGCAAATGATGATATTTATTATGCTTGTTTATTTTCCTTTTCGCCATCACATTTACTTATCATATATATTAAATTTATAGTTCTTGTAATTGTATTCCTTGTCAAATGGCTTCACCTTCAAGCATGGCTAGTAGCACTTCAAGTACACAACCACTTACATTTAGTAATGAAGATTTAAATAAACCATTTTGGAGGTATATATTGTTAAGTAAGCTACTAGGAGTGAAGCGGGGGAAATTTGGCTTGGAAATGTAATTTTTGTCAAAAAGATGTTGGGAGTTTATACAAGAGAGTTAGGGCCATTTGTTGATGATAAGTGGAAAATGAATTGGAAAATGCGCAAAAGTTGAAAAAAAAAAGATCTTTGGGAGATAGAAATATTCAATAAAAATGTCAATATTAGATTAATAAATCTTGCGCCTACAAATGTACATTTACCCCTTTCTAGTTTTTATTTAGTAGCGGTGGTGGTGGGATGGATTAATCATTTGACTCCAGAAAAAAGAGGAAGATTGGAAGGGGGAGTGGAGGATCCATTGAGAATGCATTCAACATAACTCATTGGGAACGTTTAAATTACGAGATTGCTAAGATGTTTTATTCAGTGTACTTGTTGTTTACTTGCTATTTAACCTAGTAAGGAACCAATCCACTTTCACTTATGCCGCTAATCATAATATTGCTGGGGATGCACCACCGAAATATAATTTGTTAAGAACCACTTTGTTGTAAAAAGAGAAGGTAAATATTAATAGATTGTGCACTTATTAGAAGCATGTGCAAGAATAAGTGTATAAGTATTTTGAGTAATGGATGGAGTGACTTACAAAATAGATTATTTAATAATTTTATAGTGATGTCGATGGAAAACCTATGTATATAAAATCAATTGATTGTTTGGGAGAAACGAAGAATGTGCATTTCATTTTTAACTTATTGAAAGAAGTTCTTAATGAAATTGAACATGAGAATGTGATCTTAGTAATTACAGATAATACTTCAAATCATAAGAGCGTGGGATAACTCATTGAACATGAATTTCCATCTATAATTCAGATATCTTGTGTGGTGTACACTATCAATCTAGCTTTAAAGCAAATTTATGTTGCAAAGAATATGGAGATCAATAAAGTAGTTTATAAAGAATATAGTTGGATTTCAAATATTATTGAGGAAGTTATACAAATCAAATATTTCATCATGAATCATTCCATGAGATTAGCACTATACAATAAGTTTGTAAGCTTGAAGTTGCTTTCTATAGTGGATACACGTTTTGCTTCGATGATTATGATGCTTGGGAAGTTCAAGTTGATAAAAAGTGATCTTCAAAACATGGTGATTTGTGACAAATGAAATATCTATCAAGATGATAATTAAGGGAGGGTTAAGTTTGTCAAAGAGAATGTATTGGATGATTTTTTGTGGGATTTAATTGATTATACACTTTCCTTCATGGTTCCTATTTATGACATGCTTAGAATTTATGACACCGACAACCCTTGTCTTCATTTAGTTTTATGATACCTGGGATTCAATGGTTGAAAAAGTGAATAAAGTTATATATGCACATGTAGTGAAAATGTTAGATGAGGAGTTAAGTTGCACCGGCACCAACACCGATTCATGACATGACACAATACAAGACGTCGAAGTGTTTGGCATGAGAAGAAAGCTCTCAAAGAGTATCGGTGCTTCATAAATGAGGAGTCTACATTTTATGAGTTGATTTATACAATTCTTGTGGATTGTTGGACAAGGAGCAACACTCCATTTCATCGTTTGGTACATGCTTTGAATCTTGGGTAAGTTTTAAAATTGTATGAGATTATTACTTTATTAATTATTCTTTCTTTAACATGATAATATAATATTCCTCTTACTTATTATGATTTTCTATTTTTCATTTTATTTTATCAAATAAGGTATTATAGTAATCAATGGCTCAATGAAGATCCTACTTGATTTTCTCCATATAAAGATAAAGAGATCAACTAAAAAGATTAAAATGCCTTATGAAATACTTTCCTAACTAGAATAAGCGCAACAAGGTAAATTTGGAGTATGTAGATTTTGTGAGCAAAAATGGGGATTTTAGAGAATTTGATTCTATTTAAAAAGTTTGGTGAATTAATCATGGCATGCTTTAAAGAATAGCCTTAAAACTTCTCACACAACCTTTTTTCTTCATCATGTACTTAGAGGAATTGAAGTACTTACTCTTTTGTGCACTCGGTAAGATGAAATAAGATAACCTCAAAATGTACAAAATATTTTCTTTTCATTTATAGCAACATTCATCTTCTATCAAGAAAAAGCCTACAATATGCAAAAGGAGAAACCAAGATATGAGATATTGGCGGAGATGCATTTGACAAGTTCAAAGATGTTGGGGTGCTTGAAATTACAAGTCTTTCACTTGATGAGCTGTAGATAGAGTCTATTGTTTTTTTAAGAGAAAATGGATAACGTAAATGAATGACTTCTTAATATATTTAAAGGTGAACCTTTTTTATTTTTGACTTTTTGTTAAATGTTAAATTTAATAATGAAATGTGGATTGCTTGTTTTTTCTCTAAGTTTTATTGATTATTGGAATGAAACGTAGTTAAATTTATCAAATTGAAATAATGAATGATATTAACAAAATGGTGGATTATTGTTTTTAGTGTAAATTCATTCTATACTCCTTTTTTATTAAATTCAAATAATCATAAAAATGAAAATTTATCATGTATATATATAATATGTAACAACGTGTCGGAATTCTTTATTTTTTTAGAAATGACGTGTTGGCGTGTCGTGTTATATAGCGTGTCGCGCGCCGATGTTAGTGTTACTTAGATTGTCGATGGGTAATTAAAAAGTGAAAGATAGAATACGATAGCCACCAAGATATATAAGACGTGTCATCAACCAAAGAAAAAGATCGGGATAGACGAAATTTACCACCAAGGCATGAAGGCCAAGCCACCTGCCAAGAATATTGAACTTCGGGATAAGGGAAGCTCACCACCAAAACTTAAAGAAAAACCACCTACCAAAGATAAAGTGTTTTTAGCTCACCACTGAGAAGTAATCTACTTTCCAAGGATAAAAAAAAAAAAAAAAAAAAAACCAATATAGTAGTTATCCACTCTCCAAAAATATCTCGCTTACATAGAGAAAAATCTCATGTATTTTCATTCATCAATATTTAAATGGGAAGAGTTCCAAAAAAAAATCCAAAATCTATTGCATTAGTATCAATTTAGTCTTCAACCTTTCAATCCTAAACATTTTCACATGAATACTAATAGAGTCCATCCAGTTAGTTTGGACCAAAAATTGCTTATATGGATGCTAGTGGTCCTATGTGACACAGGCGTTAACGTGGACAAATTTTATAATTTTAGGTTTTTTTAGACTTTTTTTAGACTTTTTTTATTTTTTCTTTTCTTTCATTTTTTTTCTTTTTCCTTACCCTTTGGCCAATGTCAACGAGGTTGTTGACCGACCATTGATAGCCATAGGCTGGTCTAGGAGAGGACCTCTACGCCCTCATTGGCCACTAGCAGGGACCGACACGCCCTCGCCCATGACCGACAAGGGCGCAGAGATCCTTGCCTGGATCTAGGTAGAGTCCCTCGCCCAAACTAGCTTGTGGCCAACAACCTTGCTAGCACCAACCAAAGAATAAGGAAAAAAGAAAGAAAAGAAAAGAAAAGAGAAAAAATTTAAAAAATTTAAAAAAAAAATCTAAAAAATTATAAAATTTGTCAACATCAAAGTTGGTCATGCCACATAGGACCGCGGTGTCCACATCAGTAATTTCCGACCTAAATTGACCGGATAGACTCGATTGGAACTAATTTAAAAAGGTGTAGAACTAAATTGGTTCAATTAAAAGTTTTAGGACTAAATTTATATCAATATAATATGTTTATGACTTTTTTAATACTTTTTTTCCATTTTTAAACAAATTGCTTCAAGAGTCAAAGCTCTAAATTCCTAAATCTTTATTATGCTTTCTAGTTCCATGTATACTTATTTTTTGTCTATTTCTTATGTCGTATTCCTCCTATAAATTAAGGAAGAGTTCTCAATTTTAAGCAAACGAATTTGATGAATGAAAACACGTTAGACTTTCCTCTATGTGAGTGAAATATCTTTGGAGAGTGGATAACTCCTATATCAATTTCTTTGTCCTTAGAGAGTGGATTACTCCTTAGTGGTAAGCCAATAAGCACTTTATCCTTGGCTAGTGCTTTTCCTTTAAGTCTTGGTGGTGAGCTTATCCTATCCCGAAATATACTATCCTTGGCGGGTGGCTTGTCCTTCATGCCTTGGTGATGAACTTTGTCTATCCCAATCTTCTTCCTTAATTGGTAGCATATCATTTATACATTGGTTGTGATCGTATTCCATCATGCACTTTTTGATTACCCATCGACAACCATTCCCCATACACACCATTCTCATACACTTAATTTGAAAATTCCCCCATTTTGAAATCACTCACCTAGCACGCATCATTTCGGGGTTTCACTTCCATTGGGTTTCATTAAATACAAGTTCAGTTTCGAAGGAGATTAGAGAAGTTTTGTGAAGGTTTCGCAAGTATCAAATTTGTGTGCATTCAACCTTGTTACATTGAAAAGCGATAGTATTTGGGATGTCGAACCTATGCATGCACCACCAAAAGGCAAAGCTATACTAGATGTAGGCTTGCCTAATTGCATAGCAGGTTCTCAAGAAGATGAATTAGAAAATAGAAATAGAGAGAGGAAAATAATGTGGGCCGGGTCGGATATTGGTCGAGTCGGATTTGGGTCATAAGAATTATTCTAGATGAAAATAGGTCAATGTAGATTAAATGGTGAACAAGGGTCGAATCATTTTCAATACGACTTGACCACCCGTTTGACGAGTCTAATTGCCATCTCTTAGCCCTCAGGGTAAACACCCCCAAACCAATCATTTGAAGAAAAGAAAAGGCAATGGAAGAGCTTCCGTAAGAAGTCTTCTGATTAACGTATCAATCTTTTGGCATTTCCTTACCCATCACCCAGCATTCAAGTCCCTTTAGATTTGCCCACTTCTTCTCTCACTTGCTCAAGCTTAATGGCATAGCCCGCGCGCACAACACAATTCCTCTCTTACAAGAGGAATCACATGCAAACCCTTGTGACAAGGTCCTCAACAATGTTCATATTAGACAAATGTTCCTTCTCTCGAGAGCCCAAACTCCAAAAGTTACGAGGGTGCCCAACCATTTAGACCCTTCAAGTTCCTTCTCTCTTGTCAATGCTGGACTCATCTACCAAATACTTAGCACAAAGTTTGGCTTGGTCGGTTTCGACAAAAAAACTCGTTTGATTCCCGACGAACCATGATCCTACTTGGAAATCGGTTCAATCAAGCTGGAGCTCGAATTGAGTAAAATTGATTTTGAACCTCATTAAAGAAAAAGTTTTGACTCACAATGATTCTAACCATGGTCCCCAATGCAGGAAAAAGCACCACTGGACAAGTAGTAGTTCTTATGTTTAAAAAGACATGACTTTTATTTTTAAAGAACCAAAGGTTTCAATTCACGAGTCACTAGGATGGTATGTAACGGATTCATCAATAATGAAACCCAAGAGTAAATTATTACTTGTAGACAAAGTTTGTGGCCAAAAAGATATCGTGATATATAAATATGAATTATTATTTCCCCTTAGCAACCTATGACCTCAAGTGATATCACAAATAACTCGCGGAACTTATATAAAACATTGTCCCCACAAGTAAATTTACATACATATAAACTTGTACATGTATATAGTTTTATATATAACATAGACAACGAAACAACAATAGAATAATTACTTCATAAGAACATCTCAATCCACAATTTCCAACAGTAGGTCCTCCAAACTCCCTGCTTAACGATCCCTTCATCCACCAAAATGATCAAACTCTAGAGGGTGAGCAAGAACTACCTCAGTAAATCAATTTTGAAGAAACAACGTAGGAGGATCTTCTCCTACATCAATGAAATTTAAGTCCAGTCAAATACAATCAGTCATTTAAACAGGCACAAGTCGCTAAGCTTCAATTCATAAACTCCTGGATCACTAATCAGAGCCACTTCATTTCGATTCACATGATATAAGCACCAAACGGTCTCATGTGAATCACACAACGATCAAATGAACACGTGACAATGCATCATATACCACTTAGTAGCCGATCGAATTGAATCTACAGAGATGGGGTTTAACAGTTCACTTGTCAACTAACGAGACACTCATCTCATAAAGGGGCATCGCCCTAAATGCGGTCGATACGATTTATCTATATGTAATCCTTGGGAAGTCATGATCCACTATCATTTTTATTTATGTAGCACAACAAACTGACTTTCTGCGAAATTGGCGATAGAGAAAATCTGACGTTGTGGCTCTTGCAATGTCATATGTAGCACAACAAACTGACTTTCTGCGAAATGATACTTATGAGCAAGAAAACATATCTAAAATTGTCAATGTAAGTAAAATTGATCGAGGATGTTCAACTAAAATTGGCGATAGTTGAGATGCGCGATTGATTCTCTAATGAGCATGCCCATAGAGATAGAAACTCCGTTTGCTTGGCGAACAATGAATAATTTAAAAAATATTTTCTTAAAAATATTTATTTCATTTTTTAAATAATAAGTCAATAAAAAATATTTTCCCTATTCATAGTAATTTACGTCCAAACATTTTCCTGGACAATAAAGATATTTTTCATTTATTCATGTTCGCAACTGATACAAGAGATTATTTTAAGGAAATTGTTTTTCAAACCATTCATTTTCTATGAAATAAATGTATCAAAGAAAATATTAAAACCATAAATATACTTATTTATAGAAGTCTAATGAAAATATAAAAATTGTATCTTTTTTTTTTTTTAATCCAACACGAGATGGGTGTTTCATTGTACCTAAGGTATAAAATAATCTTACAACCATATGATATACGCATCTATGAAAAATTAGTATGGCAAAATATAAAGCACCAATGTAAATAATGAAGGGGATTCGTCCATTGGGTAATCATAGACATCGATGAAAAGATAACCAAATGTGCAAGATGGTCCTTGATACGAAAATTGACCGATATGATTTTCTTAAAACGTGATTAACTTGAGTAAAGTCTCAATTATCAATCCAATCACATTTGACAACAAATTCAGACTCCCCTTATTTCGTAACATGCTAAAGTTCGGAATTTCCAACACTCTATAGAGATCAACATTTCCGACAAACATAGAAAGTAGGCGGCTCAGTCGTTTAATTTGAACTGTAAATCCCACATTTGAACAAAAAGAAGACAGTAGATCTGCTTTTGTATTTGTTGAGAATTAAGGGTTCAAACTCCTAAAAACCCCTGATTTGTTAGTATATGCAGAGAACCAAAAGAGCAGAAAAAAAGGATGACCAGAGTTACAATGCTGACAAGCTGTAACTTCGCATATGGCTAAAGCCTTTGCTGTTGCTGCACTACCAGAACAGAAGAACGGATGTCGAGATCGGTGGAGGCCAGTAGGTCCCCTAAAATCCCGAGCTCTGGGAGCTCAGTCCATGCTGAGAGCCCTGCAGTCTGGGTGGATTCGATCCCGTGTCGCCTCCCGACGATGATCAGATCGAACTGTTGCGCCATGGACCTGACCAGCCTGGCTGTCTTTCGGCCGTCCTCCATAATCTCCTTCCGGTACTCAACGTTCTTCCCGAAGAAGCCTTCCTGGAAGACCTTCAGTGCCTCCCTGTCGATCATCTTGTCCCAGCTGATGACGCACCCCTCCTCTTCGTCGACACCCAAATGCACTACCATCAGATAGAGCTGGAGGTCCCTGGCCATCCGCCTGCCGAGGGCTAGGGCCTCCCGGTCGTCATTCCCGCCTAGGAAGAGCACCGCCACTCGGAACGGCTCATCGGAGGCAGTGCTGGCAGCAGCATTTGGACGTAACCCACGATCAATGAGTATACCCACCGAGCAAGGCGCCGACTGGAGGACGCTGCAGTTGAGGCTGCGGATGTGGCTGTCCTCGGACACGATGGAGCCATCGATGGACGACCACCTCTTGTGGAAGGGGAGGAGGATGAGGACCGTGTGGTTTTCTAGGGCGGTTTGGCATATGTCCTCGTACATGAGCTTCGGAGGCGACACGGCAGTGAAGATGCTGGCCCGGACTGCCCCAGGGTTGCTACGTGCGTAGTGGGCAAAGGCAAGGATGACGTGGTCTGAGTAGGACGTGCCATCGGCCACCTTATTTTGGAGCTGGTGAGAGACAAAGACAGGCATGGCCCGTCCCACCAGCTTGATCAGGTGGAGCACGTAGACCCCAACGGGGCCCTCCGGGGTCGGGTAGAAGGCATCCACGAGGTCTATCACAGGGTTGATCTGATCGGCCCGATGGATGCAAACCAGGACTGGGAGCTCCGAGTCGGGCTTCAGATGGACCACATTGCGCTTTTGGTAACCCACATACTTCCTAGAGTTGTTGAATAGAAGCTTCACCAGGATCGGCATGAGGCTCGCCGAAGCGAGCACGGCCATCAGGGCGAGCCCCATCCGGTGCTCACTGAAGGCACCCATCTCATGGAAGTACCGATATAGGCCTAGCTCGACGACCCCTTTGCAACACAGGATCAGGGCGAGGGCCACCGAGTCTTTGATGGGCATCTGACAGAGCAACGGGGGCACGAGGCATGCCACGAACTTAGACACGAACACGATGGAGATGAGGATCAGCTCGAGCTTCAGCTTGTCGATGGAGTTCACCATTACCTCCAGGTCCACCTTCACGGCAGTGACCGTCACGAAGATCGGCAGGAGGAGGCCAACGAAGAAGCAGTCCAGCTTGTTCACTATAGCAGACCCCAGCGGTGGACCGTCGGGGACCACGAGCCCTAGACAGATGGCCCCGAACAGAACCGACTGGCCAAAGTAGTTGGACGCAAGCGAGGACAGCAGGAGCGCAGCTAGGACCGCACGGAGGTAGCTCTCTTTCACGGGTCTACCCTCGGGGGTCTTCCGGATCATCCAACGCATTGCGGGCCGTGCAAAGAAGATGATCACAAAGAGGAAGCCCGCGGTCATGACGACGCTTTTGAGAGCGTCCTCCATTTTCATCTTCGTCAGTGATGTAAGGAACACGAGCAGTATCCCAAGGACGTTACTCACGAGGGACGAGGACAACGCAAGGCGGCCCAACTCGGAGTTCTGGATCTTGAGGTCGTTGAGGAGGCATGAGATCACGGGGAAGACGGTGATGGACTGCATCGCCGTCAGGGCCACGATCTCTTGACCATCATGGCTACGGAGGTCGACAAGTGCTAAGAGGGCCACGCCGCCTACCACTAGCGGGGCTACGACGGCCGCAATACCAGTCGCCCATGACTTCTTCCCAATCTTGCTTACCATCCCCATGTCCGTCTTCACCCCGCTCAGGAACAAGAACAGCGTGTACCCAAACAGCTCCACCGCATCCAGGATCTCCTGTGCCTGCGAATCGTCCAACCCAAAGTTCGGAAACAGGAATTTCCTCATCTTCCTGTCCTCACCGATCATCGAAGCCCAGAGTACAATCCCTGCCTATTTTAGTTCCGCCACGAAACCAAACAAAGTTCCGCACTCGTTAGTAGCATCTAAACAGCGAATTTCGTTCTTTCATTAGGAAGGGGGAAACAAAAGAGGGGGGCGGCCGTAGCAGAGAAGAGGAAGGAAACCGTACTAGGATCTGCGTGGCGAAGGGAGGGAGGCCAACGCGCTTCAGCACGAAATGGAAGACTTGCGTGACGGCGAAGATGAACACCACCTGCAGCTCCAGCTGAGGCATCTCGTACCGAAGCACGCCGTGTTCCGTGTAACCCTTCACTTGCATCCCCTGCGAGTTGATCTTCGGGGGAAGCGTGATACAGTGATCTTTCGTTGGCTTCGAATTGGAGTTCATCAATGGCGAGTCCACCAATGGCGATTTCATCAATGGCGAGTTCATCAATGGCGAGTTCTCCAACGTCCAGTTCATGTCGCCTCTCTCTCATATACGTCGATCTTGTTCCTTAACCCTCAATCCCTCTTCGACGTGCATGCAAAGACGAAGGACTCGGTTTGGATTCATGGGCTTGTGTCCCTCGTTGCTCCAGTATTAAGTATCTTTTCGTTAGAACAAGAAGCCGTTAAATCCCGGTGTGCTCTGCTGACGTCGGTAAAAGCACTTTTGAATGCTGCCAAGGTTAGCGGGCCACATTCATTTTGCTCCATCCATGCAGTTAGATCGTTACTGCTCTTACGTTAGGATCGTCAAAACGGGTCTACAAGCTCCCGAGACAGGAATGCAGAAGATAACGATAACCCCAAAAAAGCAGAACCGACTAACAAATTCGATTCGAGCTTATACCGGAACTGAAGATGACATCAGCTAATTTTGGTACGGGATGACACATAATTCGGCTAATCCCATTCCAGAGACGTCGGCAAATGGATTTGATTATTTTATCTTATTGAAAACCTACGATAAATGTTTTGATTGTTGTATAGATAGACCATTTGCCATATTGTGCTTCTTCGATGTCCAAAGTGATATCGGCATATAAGTTGATTGTTTGTCTCTTTGAGATAGTATCGAATAGCAACCAAGGTATCCAAAGCTCTGAATTGTCTAAGTGAGTTGTATGACTTTTATCGTATGACATTCCGTTGACATGGATGTCTGCGAGTGATGCCTTAATCATCGTCAGTGATCGAGAGACCCCGCGAGGCACAAGTTGAGCATACCGAACCGGGAGATCCCACGGCCTATAAATAGAAAATGATATTGGATCACGACTTCCCGAGAATTACAGATAGGGAAATTGTATCGACCGCATTTAGGGCGATGCCCCTTGACGAGATGAGTGTCGTGCCAATTGACAAGTGAATTGTCAACCCCATCTGGGTACATTAAATTCGATGGGCTACTATGTGGTAATTGGTGCATCGTTATGTGTTCGTTTGATCGTTGTCTCATTCACTATCACGTGAATCGAAATGAAGTGGCTTTGATTAGTGATATAAGAGTTTATGAATTGAATCTAAGGGAGTTGTGCCTATTTAAATGACTAATTGCAGTTGAATGAACTTAAATTTCATTAATGGAATAAGGTAGGAGAAGATTTTCCTATGTTTTATCTTCAAAATTGATTTACTGAGGTAGTGCTTGCTCGCACTCTGGAGTTTGGTCATTTTGGTGGATGAAGGGATCGTTAAGCAGGGAGTTTGGAGGACGTAGTGTTGGAAATTGTGGATTGGGATGTTCTTATGGAGTAATTGTTCTATCGTTGCTTGTTGTCTATGTTATATATAAAACTATATACGTTTGCAAGTTTATATGTATGTAGATTAGTTATGGGACCATGTTTTATACAAGTTTCACGAGTTATTTGTCATATCACTTGAAGTCATAGGTTGCTAAGGAGAAACAATTGTTCACATTTATATATCACAATATCTTTTTCGAGTGAGAGGAGAAGTGGGCAATTCCAAAGGGAATTGAGTAACGGGTGACGGTCAAGAAATGCCAAAAGATTGATACGTTAATCAGAAGGCTTTTGCGAAAGCTCTTTCATTGCCTTTTCTTTGCTTCATATGATTGGTTCGGGGTTCTTTATAGTAAGGGTCAAGAGATAATAACTTGATCTCAAATAGGTGAGTTGGATTGAGTTTGAGTCGGATTGAAAATGAGCCGACCCATATTGACCCATTTCCATCTAGTATAATTCTTATGATCAAAACCCGACCATATCCACATTACTTTCCTTCCTCCATTTCTATTTTCTGATTCATCTTCTTTTCACCTATTATGTAGTCAAGCGAGCCTACATCAAGGGCCCTTTAGTCAAGCTTGCTCGTCTGACAACTCACCAAGTCTGCGAAACGCGTTGCAAGCAAGTCAATGCCGGCATCTTCTCCCGCTGCCTTAGTCACGCTCGAAATCGCCGCCGCAACCTCAAACTCAAAGCCACGCAAGTCGCTTTGTTGTATCCTGCTAGATCCCATCGCCTCGTGATGGTTTTTGAGGAATGTGAGAGGTAGGGAATTAGCTTATGACTAGAGAGAGAGAGATGGAGATTGCATCTCGTAGCGAGAAGCAAAGAAATGCGAGAGGTAGGGAAGATCTCTCTCTCTCTCTCTCTCTGAGACACAGATTGCATCTCGTGGCGAGAAGCAAAGAAATGTGAGAGGGAGGAAGGAACACTGTGATGTGTGTGTGTGAAGAATATGACGATGAGGATAGATTATGATTTTGTGTTATATACAATGAATTTAGGGCTCGCTCGAGTCAACCAACCAAGCTCAGGCCCAACGAAATTGGACGAGTTGCAGCTGGGCGAGTGGAGGCCAAAGGCAACAATGACGACCGAGAGCAAAGGTATTGGTGGTGGAGACATGTAGCTAGGGCTTCGTGGAAAGTAGAAATCTCACTCTTCTTTTCAAACTTTTTGGTCAGTCTATAAACTTATGGGTCTAAGATGAGTAATCAATAAATTCTAAATGAGCCTAGGATAAACCCATTAATAACCCATTTTTTAAATTGGGCTTTGATGCAATAAACTCAATTCAATTCCACGTCAAAGCTTCAACTAACCATTCTCTACTCAGTCGATTGAATGTGAGCTAAAATTTGGGGCAACCGAATAAGATTTTTGCCAACGGATGGGGTTTCATCACATGTCAAGAGCACACGAGTAAGCAGCTCAATCATGATTCATGAAGGCATGGGCTGACATCAGCCCAATGGAAAAGGGTGAGTCGGGATCCCGCCACTAATCTAAGGTTGAGCCTATGGAGACTGCATGGGCCATGCATGGGCCTTCGTTGTGTGAGACTTTCCAAAATACCCTTCAATAAATCTTTGGGCCTAAACCTTTATTAATGAACTGAGGAAGATGAAATAAATACAGTGCAAAAGAATAATATCCCGACAGAAACACGCATTTAAAAAAAAAAAAAAAAAATCGATACCGAAGCTTAATTGATTATGCAAAAAAATGTGACATTTTTGAAAAATATTTTCCAATAACCAAGACACGATAATATTTTCTTTTGTACAAAGACATGCATTATTTATGTGATATGAGGGATACACATGATATAGCGGATTATTTTTTGAGTACCGAGGACCCTAGCTCGAGCATTCTGGATTGGGCCCTAGCATCAGGAGACCTAAGCTCAACTACCAAGATTCCCAAGCCCCCAACCTGGGAACGATATTGAGATCAATTAGTTCGATTCTTCGGTGGATAGGGTAGGCTTCCTATTCTAGGAATTGAGAACCGACCCCATCAGTTCGGTTCTCAGTTCCAGAGTAGGAACCGACTCATCCTAGAATTGATTACTCCTATAATTTTGGCTGGAAATCAATGATGTGGACACAAGTTGTTCTACATGACACAATCGATATTAAAGTAGACAATTTTTATAATTTTTGTAAAAAAAAAAGGTTTTAAGGGCAAGTGGAGTTGCTTGGGCCATGATGATGGCCAGCGACCCTCAACAACATAGGCTAGCACTCTATGACTCTTACCTGTGGCTAGAGATGAGCAGTTCAAGATTTCTTACAGGTTATTTATGAAACCTGAAACTTACCCTCGGGTACAGGTTGTTCATTTTTTGAAACTTGAAACCTACCCGTCAGAATTTGGAACTTGGAACCTACCCTGTCACAGGTTCTATGATCAAATTAATGAAATTCCATAGAATCATGTACTAAGGTAATTTGACTTCTTCTTTTTTTAATTAATTACTCTAAAGACTAATGTTGGCTTTTTAATTATGATAGTTGCATTTTCATTGACACTAAAACTCAAAATTTCAATTCGATCAACCAGTAATACAGTCAAATTGAGTTTTAGAAAAAGTGAATGCTTGCCCCGCCCCTTCAAGTTAATTAAGTAGCAATTGTCCCACATGATGAGACCAAATAGCCAATCCAATTGCTTAAGGGATAGAGACCGCCATGAAGGAACAGTATCGAAATCGACAAGGAATCTCACTATCAGGACGTAGACCGATACCAAGAACGCGACTTATTCTATTGACTAGGGCATCTCTTTAGAAATATCATCGAATAAGTCTATTTATTTACTTTTCGACCAACCCTACTCCTGAAGAAGGGACTAGCATAGCAGCCACCCAAGAAAGTAGTGCCAATCCGGGAATTCAGTGCCTTTGGATAAAGGCAAGTGACAGCACAAGCGTCGTGGGGAATGATTGTGTAGTGTGCTTTTGAAGACTAATTGCTCCAATCCCTCTGGATGTTGCCGGAGGGCGTGGGCTGGCTTTTTTATATTTTAATAGCGTTACTATATGGTGTAAAATGCGGGAAAAACAGTCACCAACAGATCAGATGTTTCGTGCTAGTTTGTGCCAAGCCACGACTGTCCTGGATTCATTTGCTCAACAGATGTTTCGTGCACTTTAGCAAGAAGTGATCTCAGACCAACATTCCCTTTTATTTTGCAGGACCAATCTAGTTTGAGATTCTTTGATTAAATAATGGTTGCCTTCTGCGCGTGGTGCCGGTTGCTTTCGTGCTCTTTTTTATGTGCCCAATGAAAAAGAATGTCGATTGGTATTGATGACAGAAAGAACTTTTATGGGAATGTGAATGATCAAATTGAGCAATGCATGGATCACGAAACTATAAATTGAAATGTAAAGTTCACAAAAAGGCATCGTGAAGAAAGAGGTGGGCGGTAATGCGTCCTTACCTAGAATTGTGGGCGGCTATTAATCTTGTGGATAAGTGAATGAGTGACGCAAATTAGTGGGTAATGCATTTCTCCAACCTTTTTTATTTTTATTTTTTGTGTCGTGACATGTATGGTGATCATGCCTCAAAGTAGAGTTCATTTATTTTTGGAAAATTTATATTTTTCAAAAAAAATTCCTCATTTCTAGAATTGAGATCACTTAAGAAAATGAGTCGACAAATAATCTTTTCATGGTCAACATGAGTCGACAGAAAATATTTTCATAATTGGCGGAAGGCTTATCCTTAAATTCAGGAAAATGGTCCGCAAGGCTGGGTGAAGCACCGCTGAAACCTCGAGCTCAAGATCATCTCAATTGGGTTCCAACTCCGACGTCTGTGCCTGAATCCCCCAAAACTGGGCTTGTTCTCTAGCATCCAAGCCTAGGACCCTAGCAACCATTCTTACACCCCATCCACAAGTCTTCGATGCTTGGGCACGAGACCCCCGCTCTCATGCTTAGGTACCTAGCAGCCAACCTCAAATCCTCGGCGCTCGAGCCTAGGTCCCTCGATGATGGGATTGGGACCTCCACGGCTAGGTCAGGACCTCGGTGCCCTAGCCCAAGTCCCCAGCTTTGTGCTTGGGATCTTGGTGCTTGGCAAGTGTTCGATTCCGTGCCCCAATTGCCAGCACCCCTTCCCAAGTCCACTAGTCACGAAAGCTAGGGTTACAATTGAGACTATTCTTCAAAAGTGTGTTCTTGTAACAAATGTTATAAATGACTTCCAATTTATTGCAAAATACAATCACTTATAAAGAAATTTGTTCGAGTAATTTTTCCAAAGAAACTTTTTCTTGAAAAATTCACTTTTCATGTAGCCATAACCTCCTTTTTCCTTTCTTCATAGGACTTGTTTGATTGGCTTGATTCATTGGAAAAAGAACTTGAAAGGATTTCTCCAAGTTGGAGCATCTTGAGGAAGGGGCTAAACAAATCACCGCACACTAAAGTAGACAATAAAATTCCTATAGAGTGAGCCAAAATTTATTCTCGAATCTCTCATTTCTCCGGACATTAAATGACCGACCCAATGTGAAATGAATAAACTATATCAAAGGTGATATATTCTGATCTATGTTTGATTGTGCAGGTCACGTTTTGTCTTCTAAACCGAGCTGGGCCGTTTGTTTTGGACTATTTTTCTAGGCAAAAAGGATTGCTTGTCGACTTTTTCCGTCACAATATCAATATTACTTATTTGGTTATTCAATAGTAAGAAACTATATGGTATTCTAGATGTCACAATCTGTAAAGTATATAAAATTTGTTATCTAATAAATTGAGAGATAATACCAAATCTCAAATTAGTACACCCATGCCACATCTAACCTTAACTAATTTTCATGTCAAAAAATCTTAAACCAGTACACTCGTGCTACATCTACCACAAACTAACTTTTGTGTCACAGAAAAGAACAAATTAGTGTATCTATAACAAATCTACCATCCGTTAATCTCCTTCCTATATCCTTGCCAAATTGTTGAAGTAAAAACACACGTGACAAACAACTCAAACAATCGACGCATGATGTGGATTGGACTTGTTAGATGAATATCCTAGGAGACATCGTTTTGGAGAAGCCAAATTTACAAAAAGTTAATTGAGATTTGAAAATTTTGCTAATTTTTCCTTGAGAGCTCCCCCAAGTATCGAAAATTTGCTAACATCTCTCATTTGCCCCAATTTTGTTTTAAGATTTTAATAGATTTGTCATGAGTATATTAATTTGGGATTTTTTGTGACAAGAACATTAGTTTAGGGTAAATGCGGGCACAAGTATACAATTTGAGATTTTTTTTTGCAACACAAAAATTAATCCGAGATAAATGCGACAAGTATATATCAATTTGGATTTTTTTTTTTGGCAGTAATAACTTTGAAATGATACTCCGCTCAAATATATTCCAAGGTCTTCGTAGGCAAGCATATGCCAAACATAGCAAGGTTGATACACATGTAATGCTCAGACCCCTCTCAACGATTGCCGCCTATTCCATCTAAAAAATCTCACAATTATCAGAGGTTTTAATCTTCAATATGCTCTATCATCGTATTATGTGTAATTGTTATTTTAAGAATTGACTTATTTGATAATAATTGTGCTTGACCAAACTTCTTGAGGTACTCTTCATCAAACATCTTAAACTACTAGAACGGTTAGCTGTAATCTTACAAAATCTATTATGATATCAGAACTAGAGATTATAAATTCGAATTTTTCCAGACCCCATTTGTCTTTTCAATTAAATTCTCACAAGACCAAATTAAACGTGAGGAGAAATGCTAAAACATTTAAATAATAAATCACATCTTCATTTATCAACTTAAGCTTTTAGAACATTTATATGTAGTCCCATAAAATCTCTCATGAAAGTAAGAAGAGATAAATGTATTGGAAATTCTAGAACTTATTATGAAAGTGCAATTAAATCTTAAAACCCATCATGAAGTATAACTAAGTTCTAAAACTTTCAAAAAGTACAATCAAGTTCTAAAAATTGTCAAATTGATTAAATTAAGCCCTTCCATAGATTGCACTTTTTAAAATTTTAAAAACCCAACTACACTTTCATAATAAGTTTAGGAGCTAATTGCACTTTTTGAAAATTTAGATATCGATTGTACTTTCATAACAAATTTTAGGATTTGATTAAACTTTTTGAAAGTTTTAAAACTCGATTATATTTTCGTGATAAGTTTTAGAATTTTCAGTGCATGTATCTTAATTAAGAAACTAGGCTAGAAACAATGGCTACCAACTTTGCGTTACACGATTGACAACATCTGAGTCAGCTTGACAACCTAAACACGAGATTATCCGTAATATGACCACTGATGTCATGCATTATGACCTATAGATACACTCCAATCCCAGGCTACTTTTAAATCAAATCCGTTGGATTCAGGCCGGTGGATTCAATCCAATGCCTTCTTCAAGAACCAGCCGACCGAGTAATAGTTTCAATGACACATTCACACGCATTTCGCTATCAATTTATTCCCCTTTGAATTGATGGAGAGGAATGTGTTGAATTTTGATTTGAAACTTTGGCCTATTCTTCTTTTGCTTTCCTTTCGGTAAGATTCCACATTAATAGAGTTGGAGATTCTTATTCATTAATCGAAATATCTTCGAATTATTCCACGTGCCACCTTCCACACCCTCAATTTTCGAGCTTCATCTCCTCACTCACAACTGTAAATGAAGTTTCCCACGTGCCCCTCCTTTTTTTTGTGTCTTTATTTTTATTTTTTTCAATTTTCAAATCGGGATATTCTTGCTTTTTACATCTTTCAAAAAGCTGTGGAGATGCTCAAGTTCTTACATTTGGGGCAATGAGTTGTCCCGTATATTGCTGGTGCTAGGAATCGAAATGAAAAGGACATTTAAAGGATCAAAGGGTTTATGCTCCTTTGCTTTTTCTTTTAGTTTTTTTTTTTACTTTAATAAAATTTCTCCCAATTAAAAAACATATGGACAAAATCTTCTATAGGAATATTTAAATAATAGACCAAGCTTTCATCTAACAATTTAAGTTTTTTAAAACAGTTAGCAATGGTCCCATAAAAATCTTACATGGTATTAGAATTTGAGATTATGAATTTAAATTTTTTCATAGTCCATTTGCCTCCCCAATTAAATTTCCGAACAGGACAGTAGTATCACCAATATCTCACATCTTCAATTAATAATCACAATGAAGACCGTGTTTTCCTTTATTCTCGTTGGAGGAAACTTCCTTCAATTATATCTCTCATCTATATGGGTCACAAGCACAAACATCACCCATTTTTATATTTTAATTAATTTTTTAATGTTCACAATGAAGACCATGTTTTCCTATATTCTCGTTGGAGGAAACTTCCTCCAATCATATCTTTTATCTATGGGTCATAAACACGAACGTCACCCATATTTATATTTTAGTTAATTCTGCATATAAATTGTGCACATAATTCCACCAATTAGAGAGATGGAAAAAAAAAATCTTCAATTAAAGATGGAGGAATGTAATCCTTTCAATAATAACGTGTCTCCATCCAATTTGATTTTAGAATCAAAGCAAAACTAGGGTTTATGAGGAATTTATTTCTTTATGCAAATATTCTTGACACGAAAAATATGTGTTTACTCCCATATTAAGTAATTACTAATGATTGTTTGATCAGCTAAGTAACTATTTATTTTAATATCTTGATTTCAAGAGTGCTTGCATAAAAAAAAAAAAATTAGACTATCTGTGTGCTTGTATGTTTGTGTATTTATAGGCTCGAATAAGAAGAAAAACCCTAGAGCTACAATGGTGGAGTTGGTCAACTATTTATAAAACATGCAACTTATGAGAGTTCATCTAATTTATATTTTTAGTATACATGAATGATTCCGAATGGATGGGGAAGTATGTGTTCAAACTGAAAATGGAGATTACGTTCTCCAGAATCTTAAGAAAGTAGATGAGAATGAGATGACCTTTTCTCCCCTTTATATATATAAAGGAAAATTTTGGGGGAATGGGTAAAGGGCAAACCTCAATTTACTATTTACCAATAAAATAATTAGACAAACGAAAAAAAAAAGAGGAAGATAAAGTCGCATTGGATTTGACCTAGACTTAGACTAGACCGTGGAGAAGATGTTAGAACTAATCTAAAAGCTTTCGAGCTGTGATCACCATCACACGTGCTTTCCCTGCAATTCGTGGAACGCGAGACGTGGAGCTAATATAGGCTTTTGTCTTTTTGTATAATTGGCGAAACCCTAACGAAACCCTAACGAAACCCTAACGGAAAATATTATCTTTTTATTAATTTATTTACCCTTACATAGGGCATATATATACACACACACGCACAAGTTAGTGATCTCAATAAGTTTTGGATGATGATCACAAAATCTAATAAATATTGAGAAAGTATTGTAACATGACTAACAACATGTAATTCACAAAGCTTGCACCATTTTAAGAGTAAAATGTGACGGCACTAATCGATGTTATCGATGTTTTATATTGATTCGTTAGGGTCAGAAGAAATCGACATCATGTTATAGTTTAATATACTGGAAAATCATGTGAATCAATATGTATAAATTGAATTTTGAGCCAAATTGGATTGCAAAATGAGAATATGGCATAGGTTTCAAGAATAGACTAAGGATAACTATGGTTTCTTGGACTTCACACGTATGCACTCTTGAATTTCAGATCAAATTAAATCAAATCAAATCACAAGATAAGATTCGAGAATAGATTTATATCGCAAGCAAGAGTTTCTTGCATCATCACCCCGATTAGTTCGAGACAATATTTTTCACATCTCCTCGTCATAGTTCCTTCATTATTATTATTTTTCGGTCAAGAAAAGCATCATGGTACTCGATTGATTATTATGTCGTTGTTATCAACTCCATTTGCCGCCGGTCCTCCCTTTCTCTCTAGCCCCTCCTCTTGTACGAAAAATGCCTGTCCGAATCAAGGCTCCAAAGCCACATGACACGATCAAATTCTGACCATCTAAAACCCGCATATGAGATCTCACGCAATGCAAATGCAAAGTCAAGATGGAAAAATTCCCCATTTTTCCATCCATTTCCTTTTTCCTTTCCCTTTTCCAAATTCCAATGTGACACGGAGGTCCATATCATCACCTTCAATGGAGGAAGGTGGGCTACCGCACCATATCATCATCACCTTCAAGCAAGTAAAACATGTTATCAATTAGCAAAACAAATATTTTGTAATTTAGAAAAAGGAGAAAATGGAGCTTTTGTCCCTTTTACTTTGTCTTCCCTCCTAATTTTTTTTTTTTTATTCCTATTATATTTCTATTAACTCTCGTTTCTCAATTTTTTTTCCATGTCTCCTTACAAAGCGTGAAAATCGAAACCCTTTTCAAATTAAATCGTCCCTATTTCAATCCCAAAGATGGAGATTCGAACTCTCAACTCCTCATTCCATATTGGAAGGGTGGCCATCGACAAACTCAAATAATTTCCCCTTAATTTCAGGGGCTTGAGTTACTTTATTCAATTTTTTTTTTTTTTATAATTCAACATTTTTCTCTTTCCTCCGACCAAAAAAATAATAATAATAATTTTCCATCTCTTTCTAGAGAGAGAGAGAGAGAGAGAGGGCGAAGACCAGGACGCTCCCCGGAGACAGCTCACAAGTCCACGTCCCCACGTAACACCACCTTCTTTCCCCCTTCCTTTTAGACCCAATCGCGACGCGGTTGTGGCTTGCGAGTTTCTTTCTCCCTGAAAACACAACCCCCCCTTGGGAGAAATTACCCTAATACCCCCGCTCGGTCCTCGGAATCTCCGCGCGGCCCCTCCCCCTTCACCCCCACGCGGATCCGTCCAAATCGAATCGATCCGTGCTCTGTAAGCAAAAGCAACCCAAAAAAAAATAAAAAACGAAAGAACTGATATTATTCTCCCCCCTCCTCCTCCCGTATAACTACCCTCTCTCTAACCGAACCAGTAGAGAGAGAAAGCGAACCGCCAAGGAGATAGAGAGCTAGAGAGATAGAGAGAGGGAGTGAGGGGGCAAGAGAAGCGAGAAGAGAGAAACCCATTTCGCTGCTGGCGCCGGAGTGCCGTGATTCGGGAGCAATTCGAGGCGGAATGAGGGAAGAGGCGGCGGCGGCGGCGGCGGAGATCGAGACGTCGGCGGCGTCGGGGGCGACGGTGGCGGCGGCGCCGGGGCCGGGGGCGGGGCGGGGCGGGGCGGGGGCGGGTGCGGAGGCGGGGCGGAGGAGGAAGAGGAGGTGGGTGCTGTGGTCGCCGAGGGGGGGCAGGGTGGCGCGGAGGGAGCGGGCGGCGTCGTGGTGGGCGAGGGTGAAGTTCCTGGGGAGCGCCTTCCGGTGGAAGCGGGTCAACATCCAGCTCTCCTTCTTCGACAACGTCGTGTTCAAGCTCGTGTCCATCCTGGAGGCCGTCGTCCTCGTCTCCACCCTCTGCTTCTTCTACGTCTTCTGCGGCTGCCACTTTTAGATCCCGCCCCCCGCAACATCCATTTTCCGTCGACGTCAGTTTCTCGACTCTCTCTCTCTCTTCTCCCGTTTCGAATCCTTTTTGGGAAGTGGGGGGTGTTCTTGTTGTGTGTAAAGTTCATGTATTTGCTCCTTTTTTTTTATCTCCATTAGAACTTCCTATTTGCACAGAGAGAGAGAAACAGAGAGAAACAGAGATGGTCGGCTATGGAAGATTGGAATCTGGTGTCGTGTCGATGAATGCGATCTGCGCGATGGTGGATCGGGGTTGTAATCGCCGGCAAAATTGTGAATAGGAATAGCTTCAAGAGCTTCAAATCGCTGACTCTCTCTCTCTCTCTCTCTCTTTCTCTCTCAAGCTATCTCTTTCTGTGACCAGTTTACCTTGCTGATCACTGAGTTTTCGAATGACCATCATCTTTAGCTTTTCATGGCGAGTCGAGTTCGAATTCGTCAATTCATGCGATTTTAAATCGAGGGTCGTGTTCAACTTCCGGTGATCTTTCGTTAAACTCGGCTTAATCCGTCGATTTCATAAGCTATTCAACCAACCCTTTTGGGGGTTTTAGCGACATGATCCGTAATTAATGACGGGATTAGGGAAAGTAAACCGCACTCTCTGTCCGGGCCCCGACGGCGTCGTCTTTGTGGCGGAGAATGTGCTGTCCGTGCTTCTCGAGCTTGACCAAATGTTTTTCTTGACAAGGTCAAAGTAGAAGTTTGAATTTGGGACCTAAGCGTCGCATCCGAGGAAGGGTGCATCTCCTCCATGGCCACCGTCTTGAAATATGTCTAATTATTTTCTCGTTTTATTTGTCCCCCATCTCGTAATGCTAGATGTGTACGGCAAGTCAAGAGAATCTCATATATATATAATTAGGGCTTTGTTTGAAAATGAAATGGTAATTATCAGTAGGCAGCTATGATGATTTAGGGCTTGCTCCTCATTGCCGAGATTGTAAGTTCGAATTTCCAGGTGCTAGCGTTTTAAGTAGGGGGTTATGGTGGTGATCATAATGTGCTATTCTCCCTCAAAGTATACGGGCCCAGTCCTTCGATGTTGTTCAGGCATAGGGACTTGTGGTAGAGTCCTTAGTTACGAAAAAAAAAATGGTAATTTGAGTTATTGTCATCCCATTCAATTATAGATTTGAGTGATGATGAGTGTCGTCATTCACTTTTTGATTGGGTATTCCATTTTAAAATAGAGGATGAGATGTGGAGTTTTCTATTTTATTTGTTGTATACGCAAAACATCGCCATCATAATACTCATCGCTATCTACCAATTGGTTTAAAAGTAGAATATCAAGAAATGTTGCTTGAGCACCTATTAAATGTGCATTAAGTGTACTTTGAAAATTTTAAAATTTCCTATTTAGAAAAGTGACTTTCTTAAAGTATGTAATTCTTCCATTTTGTAAATGTCTCGAAACATGTTGTTTTCATTTTTAGTAGAATTCACTAGAGCCATAGGGTATAAGTTAACTAAACCCAATTTAAAATTCCAAAAGAGGTAACACTCAACTCTTATTATAGAACTTTAAGAAATCCACTTTTGATTATCTTGTCTCATCAATTATCAAAGTCACATGATATATCCGTTATTACAACATTTGAAATTACCATGCTTGATTTCGTATGTGCTTAGGTCTTCAAGATCACTGCACGACCGTGTCTCATGTATGCTTTAGGTTAATATTTCTAGTTGCCCATTAATTATAAATTCACAAGTCACCACATTAGAGGCATAACAAAGCTGTTTTTTTTTTTTTTTCACCAAGTATATCGGCGTTGATTGCATTTTCCTTTTGCGCAGTTCTATAGTCCATTGAATGACGGATCATCAAATCAATAACCAATTGTAAGGGTTTAACTCTTTATTGCAATTTCTATTATAAAATATCATAAACATCAAAAGAAATTAAGAAACTTTACAGTCAACGGACAATATTTATCTATTTTTATCCTTCGCTGTTGAGGAATTGGAGTTCAATTTCAAAAATTTATTGAAACACCCTCAAAATCATACATATACATATATATGTATATGGTGCAGGTCTATTGCAATTTGTAGTCAACGGACCAAAACAATGTGATTATCAATGGGGGATCTCATGACTTCGTAGCCCTAAAAGATAAATAACTAAATAAATAAAATGGGGACGGCACAAACCGAACAAAGCAAACAAAGGAAGGGAAAAAGCCAGACAATAAAGACGACAGACGAAAGACAATGGCTCCTTCCTATGATTAAAAAAAAGAGAGAGAAAACAAAAGACATGCGTCATCATCATTGGTCAGAGAATCTAAAAGATTCTTCCTTTGCGTGTTTCAAGAGTAAAAAATAAGGAATTTTTAAGGGATCAAATCTTTCACTTTTCACGTTGTAATATCGTAAAATATAATTAAAATATAATTAAATGTCTTAGTAAAAAATATAATATCATGCAACATCTAAAATTAGTACATATATAATAAATTTATCATGAATTAATTTTTTGACCATAAAAATTCTCAAATTTGTACATTTATAACAAATTTACCTCAAAATATTTTTTTACCATTAAAAACCATAAATTTGTATAGTTATGATCAATTTACTCTCCATTGATTTTAATTTTGGTCAATATCAACAAAAACCACAATTGTCACATATCATCAAATTTATCAATTTGACAATAAAATTTAATGAAAACTAATAGGGGATAAATTTATCACAAATAAACCAATTTGGTAGTCAAAAAATTAATTTAAGATAAATTTGTCATAAATATAATTAAGGTTTTCCATGATATTAACCTTAGTAAAATTAGAGGAACCGTGAAATTCAGAGCAGCCATTCCTAAAGGTCGATCAAAGTCATATTACAGTTTGGTAAAAGAAAATAGTCAACTTGTTTTAAATTTATTCTAACGGTTTAGTTGGCGATTAGCATTATTCTATTGGCGGTTCAACTTCCCCATGTGATATGTTCAATCATTTAGCAAGAACCATACTTTTGCCTAAATCGATTGGTAGGCAATTGTCTCCGGACCATCCCTTAATTGATGGGTTATGCAATCAAGCAACCTCGACTTTAATCAGAGTGACATATAATTTTGGTATCTGTTAGTTTGCCATACTTCACGTTTTGTTTCTTATACTTTGTTTTTAGCAATTTTAAAGCGTACGGTCCTTATGAAGCGTTTTTTGTGCAATTTCAGTTTGAAATTCTAATGGAAAAAGAATTCTATGTCAGGAAATCAATTGTAATGAGCGACCTCTGCAAGATAAAAGTTCTATACAAGCATTACACACTTGGATTGCGTGTTGGGCTCTTTCAACTTCAATAATTATCCTTTGTTTTTGCATTTAGTTAGTATACATTGTAAGAGTTGAGGTGAACCCTCATAGGAGCCATCTCCCCATCTGATGAGAAGTCCCTATTAATGTCATTGTGGATTTTGTGTCACGTCAGATGCAAAGACTTTTTATATAACCTATTTGTAATTAAAATGAAAAAGTATTGTCCGATAGATCTTGAGTTGAAATTGTGGTTACAAATAGTAAAAATCAAGGAGATGGCTCTTTGAATTTGTTTGAAGAGCAGTCTTATGTAGCGACGTGAAGTGGGTCGGGCCAAAAAAAAAAAAAAGTGGGTCGGGCCTAATTGACCACCACGCAACCCATTAGTACCAGTTGGCCATAAGGAAAAAAAGAAAAAAACGTTACACTCTAGAACAGCACGACTCGAAGCATAGGTGTAATTCCAAGTACAACTTGCTCCACAAATAGGTTGGGCTAGTAGGGACTACTATAGACTATAGTGCCAAAAATAGAAGTCCCGCACTGGCCCGTACCAGACCGACCCATTTAGGATTGGGTTAATCCCATAAAAAAAAGCCTAAGTTTTGTTGCGTGAGACACTAATACCTCAAACTTTTTTTTGTTTCACCAATATCCAAGGCTTGTAGAGTGACCAAGAGTGTCTCGTCCCTAATGGGCATTTGATATCCCACGTGGTGTTGTCCACCCATGCTATAATGTCGATTTTTTAATCATCATTATGATTAGAACTGTCATAAGAGGTATTTTTGAATCGGCAGTATTTGAGGGCATTGGTAAGATGAAAAAAAAAAAGTCTTGGATATTGATTTCTATTGAGGAAAAGTTCAGTGTATATGAGAGGGGTTTTTCCTTCAAAATTTACTTGGACATATTCAAGCTAAGCACATATGTTCTAGCGGGGTTGATGCATACCTTGAATCATAGGATCCGAAAACCTCAGAAAACAACACCAAAAGAGTGATAATGAACTTTGGCTTTTGTTTGTTTGGCGAAAAATAAAGGATATGAAAAACACTTTTAAAAAATAATCATTTGAAATAATTAATTAATGAAAAATTTTTTAATTATCGATAATAATTTATGTCTAAACATTTTTGGTGACGATGAATCATTTTTCTTTAATATATTCTTATAAGTAATACAAAACGTTTTGGGTCGAAATAAAGACCGCATTAAAAAGTGAGAAATTAAAGAGTTTGGTAGAAAAACTTCGTCCACATTCGACGAAGAATTGTATTAAGTCCAGGAAAATGCTCCGCAGGGGGAGACGTTTGCTTCTTCACTTGAGGAGCATATATGCCTAGGAGAGGGGAGGAATGTCTGTTCAATTCAAGTAAATTTTTTACTTTGTTGTAACCTTACCATTCCCGAAGAAAGGGAAACAAAGATCTGCGAAAAGTACAAACCGCAAATGAGGATGGAAGTGATGATGGACCCGAGCCGAAATATCTAGAGACGCTTTTCTAGGAAACTGATGATGCAAAGCTAGCTGTCACCTCCTATAACCCTCCTTATCCAAAACCCTCCATCTCATTGAGTACCCATTGCACAGTGAGAGGCAAGGAGACTGGAACGGAAAGGCAGATGTACTCGTCAGTCCGCATGCCGATGTCTTCTCCATCTCAATCTCTCCTGAAGCCAAACCAGAACCCTCTTCTGGGTTCGACGTTTTCTTCAAAACCATGGTCGCAGTCCAGAAGGAGAGCTTCTCTGACAACCAGGGCAGTCCTGTCGACTTCCAGAGAGTTGGCCTTGAAGGGTTTCCATGAGAGAAGGGCCCTTAAGGTGGTGATAGGAGAAACACTCACTTGCATCTTTAGCTACGGATATGACTCTCTCTTGGGTTTGTTTTATTATGCGTGGACAATTGGTTGATGGTTTTGTTGCAGATCATTTCAGGTTTGCAGAATTTTGACAGGGAGAACGTGTCTTCGGTAGTTACTGCTGCTGATAAGGTTGGTTGTGATTTCTTCAATCTGCACTATGGCCTCTGGTTCGCTCACGTGCCACCACGCCAATCTTTTAGGGAGAAGACATGAGTCCCCGGCATTGAGATATTTCGTTGTTTGGGCTGTTTTCACGATGTTGGTCACTGGAGTGAGTAGGCAGAAAAATTGCTTCAGCTGCATTTCCCTTTGATTAATTCAAGTTCAAAATTTTCTCCGTTAGTATTAGTCATCGTGAATGCCTCCCAATTTTATGAGGAGGATGTTATTGGTTGCAGAAAGTGTTGTAGCCAAATTGACAAACCATTCCCATGCAAGGGAGCTTTTGTTCTAGATGTTACAGGCATCAAGGAAACCTATATTTCCTAAACAAAGCAAATTAATTTCTTTTATGACGAGAAATATCACTTGACGCTGGTATACCCAAAATTCATGAAATATTTCATGCGACAAATATGACATAAGCCAATCCCGAGAGAGCAGCCTAAAGATGGGATGGTTTTGCACTCGATAGAGTTGGTTGGTTGGATGGTAGACTTAATCCAAAAGCAAATGTCAGGTTCAATTGGTTTTGTTACCTGTGTAACAGTCATTCACACAATTAGCCTATCCAATGTTTTTTCTGCTGTTGGGAAAAAGAAATGAAACCTTTTGTTCATAACTAGCAAATCTAGTCTTCACAGGCTTGTGCATTTTGCGTATTCATATTGGCTAAGAGGCCATTCTGCTGGCAAATGAATGTATTTCTTCCAACTGCTCACCATGTCCGACCTATAATGCAGGGAGGAGCGACTCATGTTGACATAGCTTGTGATCCAGAGCTAGTGAGGCTAGCCATTGCCTTGACTTCTCTTCCGGTGAGCATTCTTGTTCAAAGTTCTTTGGCGTCTTCTCCCAATTTTGCTTCTTGAGATGAGCCATGTTCATGTTCATATTTCTATATCTGATATTCTAAAAGATGATAGTACAATCATCTAGTGATGAATAATGATAAGATGTGAGAGTAGCATTTGAAAGAAACAATACCTCAATGTTTAGTATCAACTACAGTAATGTTCATCACCAGACTAAATTTTGAACTTTGTCCATGGAGCCAAGTTCATTGCTGAACTGTGTTCAGATGCAGGCAATTTTCCAAGAGCTCATTTGAAATTGAGTGTTTAGGAAAAAAATTTCTTATTTAACTGGATCTCCTCTTTCAGGTCTGTGTTTCTTCAGTGGATCCAGCAGCATTTGTGGCTGCAGTTGAAGCAGGAGCACTTATGGTTTGACTTATCCATTCTTGATCTTCCAGCTCCTACTACTCAATTAAGGAACAAAAGAGCAATAAGTTTCATGCGGATGAGATATTCACTTAGAATGAGAAATTGTTTCTCTCTTATGCAGGTCGAAATTGGAAACTACGATTCCTTCTACGAGATGGGCGTGGTTTTCTCTCCAGATCAGGTAGTTGAGCTAGTAATGCCGCATTCTTCTTCTCAGTTCTTAATTATGTGGTCATCTTTTGAGTAAATGATTTATGAAACATTTCTGACCAAAGATAGCTTAAAATCATTTAGCTGGGAGATGACAATTTTGCAAATCTAGGGGGAAAAAAGGGCCTCAGCACAGCAATAATGATGTCCAGGATGTGCATTTTCACATAACGGAGGAACAATAAAAATTATGCGGCGATCCATCATCCTCTTTTCTTATAAAAGAGTGAAAATAGGAAATAAAAACACTTGCACTGTGGTTTTTCTATTCCATCTAAGATTATCTTATTTTTAGCCCCAGGAATAAGTGACAGTTTTTACAGAGGCAGAGAAAATTTTTCGAAAAGTTCATTTTGATTTTGTCTTATTTAGTTGAATGTTCTTTGCAGATTCTAAATTTAACTAAAGAGACTAGGAGGATCCTTCCTTCCGTGCCCTTGTCTGTGACCGTGCCTCACACACTAGGCCTACCTGATCAGGTTTTATAAGCATCCCTTTTGTTTCTTCGGATTGGAAATTCATGTTGGTCCATGATGTCGAGTAGGTAACAATTTTGAACAAACCAAACAGGTGAAGCTTGCTGAGTTGCTGGAACAAGAAGGTGCCGACGTAATCCAAACAGAAGGAGGGAAATGTTCTAATCCTTCTGTATCTGGAGTTCTTGGCTTGATTGAGAAGGTAAATT
Source organism: Eucalyptus microcorys (assembly GCA_014182515.1). Taxonomy (NCBI): domain Eukaryota; kingdom Viridiplantae; phylum Streptophyta; class Magnoliopsida; order Myrtales; family Myrtaceae; genus Eucalyptus; species Eucalyptus microcorys. Next base: position 3,235,056 of record CM024565.1, on the reverse strand, counting down.
TCAGAAGTATTAACCATTCTCATGTGTCAACACCTTCAATAGCATGTTTGATAAGTAGATCTGAATTCGTTGGAAGTTTTGGTGATGGTCTGTTTAATTTTGGTTTCGCGGCTTCACGCCATGAGATATTAAATCTGGTTTCTGTTGTATCATAATTTTAGGCGGCGCCCACATTAGCTTCAGCATATTCTATCTCAAGAGCGGTCAAGATTCCCGTGATGTGTTCGTCAGGTCTCAGCGCGGTTACGGCTCCCATGGCCATCACTGCCGGTGCTGCAGGAGTGGTATGCCAATCTCTACTCTCATTCCACTTTTTAACTAATGACTCCCTGAGATGCTTCAACTTTATTTTCCCCGTAAATGTTTTCTGTAATTGCCGAAATAAACAGAGTATGCCTTTGTTTTCTCAAGTTCTAAGAGTCAGTATGCTCATATTTTTAGTCATTTGAAAAATTGCAGGGTGTTGGATCAGCAATCAACAAGCTCAATGATGTGGTCGCGATGATAGCTGAAGTCAAGAACATCGCAGATTCGTTAAAATTGCCAAGCCAACTCGACATACGGAAAGAGAGATCGTTGAATTTGTAATAAGCTTTTATATGATTATGTCATATGGCGAGGATCAAGACGGTAACCTCGTTCTGGTGCAGTTGTGCTCCTGTTATAGCTCTTGCACAAGATGAACCAAAAATTGAGTTACATGAACTAATAGAGCCTCATTCACAGTAATAAGCATAAAAAAACTTATGTTTGATTCGGCGGCTTTCATCTTTCGTGGTTAGTATAGTTTCATATCGAATGCGGATCGATGACTCCCCGAACTTGCATGCTGGATTGTTTTGTAGTCTCCAAAACAATGAGAACTACTATGAGTATGGAGCAAAGTGGCTACTAATATCGAGAGAATTACCACCACGAAGTCATACAGAGAATCAAAAGAAAAAGCCAAGATCAGATCAAGAAAATTAATTCAATGCCATATCTACCAATTCACCAACCTTCCAAGGGGTCGCCAAAGGGCTGATGTACAATAAGAGCAATTGATAAGAGATAGATCCAACAGGGGACTACAACAGTAATCCAAAAACAGTAATCCAATAACCCAATGTCTAACTTAGATGCGTTCCTTATTTTAACATACCCGTGCCCGCACATCGCACCCCCAATCCCCGGGCTAATTTTTTTTCTTTCCAATAGGGTGGGAATACAGGAGGTGACATTCGGAAGTCCCAGCCCTTAGGGGTTCTTCCCTCCATTTCTTCTCTCTTGAGCCTTTTACGGACCTACTCGTGTCCAGAATAGTAGCTCAAAGGACAACTAACAAAAGGGAAACATCTCAAGAGCCATTCCTACATTCACAATCAAATTCCTCATTTTCTAAATTCTGGGCTTCAATGGAACATTCTTCTATTTTAGGGTGTAATGCGGCACTCTGGCTGTACTTTTGTAACTGTACTTAATCTGCATCGCGGCTACACAACTGAAAAGCTTGCCAACCCAACTAAAAACAAGCATGTTTGCAGCCTCCCACACATTTATTTTAGTTCATTCAGTTCTCAGCAAATTGTACAAACTTACATCAGAGGACACCCGAAAGTGCGTCAGCTCAAGATGCATATAATGCGCAGGGTAATACGCAGGTTATTGCGTTCGTTAATGATCGATAGAAGGAGAAGTTACACCAAATTGTGCAAGACTACATCGGACTTGACAAAATAGGGGCCAGAAATTGACGCTGAAGCATTGTTGAGAAATTTACTTTTCCTACACAAGAGCATGAGGATCTGAACCTGCAATTAACTCCAACTTCCAAGCACTAATTTACACAAATTGTGAGATGAGGATATTCGAATCAAAGAGCTACTAAAATTACTAATCATATACAATAGGCAGATTAATCACTTGATATCATGCAATCGTGTCCCTATTCAAAGTTGGAGTCATCCTCTGTTTCCTCATCTTCACCGCTTTCCTGAAATTCAGAGTCTCTTCTGAGAAAAACTTCATGATAAAACCGCAATATATGACTAGCATACACAGATGAAACAAACTGTACCTTTCTTTTGACGTACTCTGCCATGGCCTTGTCAAATTCTCTCCTTTTCTCAGTGGCTATATCATAATACTGAACCTTTTCCTATCAAAGGCGATAACAATCCATAAGAAACTCTGGGTTCCAAAAAGATAGATTCATGCCACAAGATGGGGTTCTGAATCATTGACTTGGAAAAGGCAAACAAGTGAGACGTAAATGCATCGGCAAAAAATAAAAGCAGTTATACATCATAAGGCGATTGGCCAAAGTGCCAGCCCAGCATCATCAGTCAATGGGTGAAAAAGTGCTCATGACCAATCATTAACCACACAACAGATAAAATCACAACAGGCTCATCTTGCCATCACAAGATGCTAAAATATATGATAGGGGTCCCTCTACAAGAACCAAGCATGATAACTTCAGATGTTCAGGCCATAATCGGCAAATTCCATGAACATAATTCACATCCAACTTCATTTTCTCTACATAGTAATGTACAACGTTGTATGCAACTGTTGTCTATTAAAACATTCAGACTTCACTTTTAGTTCCGCCACCAAACCAGGAAACCATCTTTTTCAATGAAAACAGCACCATAATTGGCATATTTTTATCCATAACTTGCCTGAGGGATCAACCAATATGTGACTATATTCTTGTTCTTGCTTTTGTTTTCACCCCATTACATTTTGGCTTTATTTGTATTGACCGAGCGAAATATTATCACAACATCATGATCAATGAACAGAGCAAGACCAAAAGGAAATGATAAACCTTGAATTACAATATTCTCAAACAATGGTATGCTGTAATTTGGTAAATATTTCGCTCTTTTAAGGGATGTACCTTATTGAATAGCATGGGGCACATCCTAACTATAGGGGTTAAGGACAAAGGGAAAAAACAGAACAGAGTACTTGATCTGATAGTACTTTAAGTTTTGTTGAAGCAACCTGGAGAAGAGAACCAAATAAAGGAGAGCCTAAAGACGACTAAACTACCGAAACAGAGAGAAGACAACTAAGTTTGAGCAAATGATGGAGGGAGAGAAAGAGGAGACAAGACGCTCAGGCAAGTCCAGTAGAGACAGTCAATGAAAGACCATAACTGTCATCTAAATATGGCAGTGCAGCTCCAAAAAATATCATTATCCTGAGGCAAACATTACTCAACTCTTATAGGGTCAAAATATCTGCTACATGAAAATTATCAGAGATCTCCCTCAAAACCCTCAAAACGATGTTGAGTGTCACAGGAAGATGAAAGATAGATATCTTGAACACCAGTTGGTACCCAAAATTTTCCTTCCCAACACCAAGCAGTGCCAACAAAAAGCTGTAGTCTAGATTATACTTGACTATTTCATCTTTACGTCCCCCTAAAGCACCCCATATACTACCCCACATTATGCAGTTAGGGTGAAAACCAAAACACCCATTTCAAAAAAGAAACATAAGATACAAATCGATCACAATAAACATTGTCAACAATAGTCCTCATCGGTTTGCAACAAAAATGATCATCCAGGTGGATTTGCATTTTACAAACTCTAATCAATAAAAAAATCCTAAAATGCAATCAGAATAGCAAAAGCGATCAATAGAAATAAATAACTTAAATGTCTGATCATGATAAAAAAATTCAAAGAGACCCTAATTCTAAACTTTTCAATCAACATAAGATGACCTCAAAAAATTTCCTGAAGAAAAGGCATATTTTCTCAAAGCGCCATGTAGGACCTACAAATACTCAATGATCCCTTATGAGCCTGGTAGTAGATTGGGCATAAAGAAATTCCAACCCGGCCCCTCAAACGGTTAACTAAGAAAAGTAGTCTCACCAGCCATCACCAGTCTAATCACTGTACTTGCAACCACCTTTTTGACATCAGCCCTCCCTCCCCCTCCCTCCCTCGTAAGTTAGAGATAGCCAGTTCTAGATCTAGACCGAAGCCTCAAGAATGAGGTATTCAAACTTCCTCCTTTTTTAAATTATCACTTCATAACCACAGCACTTCTCTTTAAATTTCATTTTTGTTTCTGTATTTCTTCTGTGGTGGTAATGCAGTAGACAAGATGCCAATATTGACTGCAACCTACCACTGCTCTTTCTTCTCCAGGTAGCAAGAAACTGCTGTGAGCTGCGGCAATAAAAACCAGTCAACGACCAGGGTTTGTCCTGCCCAGTCTTGAGTTTTCTTTGATTTTTTTTTTTTTTTCCCTTTGAAAATGGCATTGGCCTGGTCTCCAGGCTAGCCAGCGACCTGCTACCGCCTCTTTCCACAACTCACAGGCAGCAGTGGGAAGATGGACCTAGAACTGGACTAGACATTACATTAACCGACCTCATATCAGTTTTATTTCTCTAAACATCGCTATGTGTCGGAATATACTCCTCCATAAATCACATTATCAAGGCAACCACAACAATAAAGTAGAATCCAGATTATGAACCATTTAAGACAAGCCTGGTGAACTTAAAGGGAAAAATATCACAAACCTCATAAGTCATTGTCTTCCACTTCTCACCACAAGCCTTACCAATCTACAGGAAAGGAACAAATCATAGCATGAATGTACAGGGAAAATTGCCAAAACATATTGGTAGCAACATATGCAAAGGATTCAACTACCAAGCCACTGAAAAATACAAAGCACATGTCGTGAACATACATCCCGCATTGATTTGACATCTGGGTTCTGCTCTTGATAATCCTTTCGAAAATCCTCCCTTGAAATGCAAATAACAGATTGCGTCAAAAGATTTCATTGTAAAAGGAGAATGATGTAATGATCTCTTAAGAGTATGATGGTCATAAAAAACACAGAAAGCAGAAGTAAAACTCTGATTAAGATGCTCAAGTCAGGGTATTTAGTGGTTGTTTCCAAGCTAATGCAGAGAAAATAACTTCCAAACAATACTCAGAATTAAAAACCGGAAAATAAATAGGACTCATAAGATGATATCATGACAAAAGTAGCTAACCATATGGACAGATAAGATTTCGCATTAGTGGAACTTTGTTGAGGTAGGCTGGAAACTCAATGACTCCAACTATAAGAAGTATTCAACGATCTACCCAATCCCATTATTAAGACAGTTATGTCAGTATCAAACATGAATACAGATAGTTTTAAAAGGTCAAAGAGTTACTATTCAATTGAAGTTAGTTTTCAGTTTGGTGAAGAAAATAAGCTGGAGTCAGATCTTCATAATAGTACATCAAGTGGGTTTAAAAGCAGAACACCCCCTACCCATCTCTTTAGCCCAACCACCTTCCTCTTACTCTCCCTACTTGTAAGAAACTTTGCAAAGTTAGGCTGTACAACATCATCTATATTTGCAGGAGAGAGCCTTCCATACCACAATCTACAGCTTACCCCACCACTGTCTAAGATTCTAGCTAAGAACAATGGAGATTGTCCTCTTAATTACATTTGCATCATATCTATTCCCTTGAGTGCTCCTCAATTATGTATGGGACTCTTTTGCCCTGCCTTCAAACAAGGGTGTGACTGAGACATCTGGAATAACATATTTAGTTCCATGGGGAGCTTCCAAATTACTTCTGCTATAAAATTATATTTGTGATTTCATTTGTGTTTTACCAAGAATAGTGCAATATGAAGATAACTGAAGGCCCAACAATCTTTTCCTTGAGATTCAACTTAAACATTGAGTCCCCAAACATCAAACACCTTGTGGGGGGCCAATTTTAAACAACATGGATACATGACTCAAACATGACAAGACACGAGAAAAATTAAGTAATGAAAGTTGAATCCAACGCAAGGCAAACACAAAATCGATGCAATTCCCCATTTATTATAAAAAGCCCATCATACTGGAAACACCTTTAAGCTACTTTCATAATGACATGAAACATATAGAATTATTGACACGAAAAGTATTGCTACCCTCCTGTAGAGCGCTCACTCCTTGTTATCTAGATCCTAGGAATGTTAAATAACAAGAATAGCAAAAGGGACACTCTACAATGCACCTCCAGGCTAAAGAGGCATTTGACATAGTGGCATCTCCTTCTTTGGAGAAAGATGGGTCACCGTTCGAACCTCAGATTAAAAAGGGGTGGGAAAAAGTGATTTCAATGAAAAAGACTGAGCCATTGTCGAGCTGAACCAAAAAGTGAAAAAGAAAAATTACAATCAGATTGTCCATCTATTTGACTCTAGGATATCCAGATCATTCGCTACAACCACCAATGGTGACAAAAATGGACTAGCTGAATTTAGTAGACCAGTGATTTACTTCATTCACAAATCACAATTTGTTTCATTTCTTAATCATAGTACCACCAAATAAATGGACCAACTTATTTCACTAGACCGATCCACATTTTAAAAGCCCCTAATGAGAGGGACGAGTCAATTACACCACCCAAGGAGGGGACTTGACTCTCAAGTCTTAATCTCTAGAACAGTGTACATAACCCTCCCCCCCCCATGCATAGCTTCAAAAACTGATATTTAGTCTGACGAGGTATGCGATACATATAAGTAAAGAAATGTCACCAGACCCACTTGAAGCACCATTTGCATCGATTTAGCAGTTCAGAACAACCAAGATATCCACAGAATATATATTTTCAAATGTTCTCAAGATTGCGACAGTCACTCACATTCTTGCTCTTAAATGTAAGAAAAAGATGCTTGAGACAGCAAAGGGGTCAACGATCATTCAAGAAAACTATTTTAGGTGGTGGCAGGTATGTTGTTCACTTGCTATGATGTACCCTTAAACAGTCAAAAATCGCAAGTGTATTTCTGCTGCAGCAAAGAGCACCATAAGAGAAAAAGTAAAATTTCTTTCAAACAGAATTTAGTACGGAGAGCTAGAGGCCTTCTAACTACTAACTAATCACTCGATCAAATGGCATCGATCAGCTGGATGGAGGCATAGTGCGCCCAGGAGATAAAGCTATCTAGCAATTCGGACAATCCTCAAATTCAAAGGGACAAAAAGAAAAGCAAGAAAAATCTATACATGGTACGACCGCAAGTACTAGCGACCTATTTAAATTTATCAGAAGAAGGTTTTTTGATATTTCAGACACATCTAGCTCCTCCCTGTCTAATGCTCTTCATCTTCTCTCTTCCACCACAACCACATACCGTAAGTAATTGCACGCCAAAAAAACAAGCCAAGACGCTTGGCGCGACCAAATTGGTCTGGCAACACCACCCATTCATTAAACCGAGAGAAACGAGCCGCGAAACTCACAAGAAGTAGAAAAAAGCGGTGGGCGGCTTCTTGGGCATCTTCGCGTCGAGCTTGACATTCTTCTTCCCTCTCGCCGCCGTCTTGACGCTCCTCCCCGACTTGGGCCTCCACTCCTCCTCGCTCTCCCTGCTCATCAGCGCCAGCCGCTTCATCTTCTCGCTCGACTTGACCCTCAACACCATCCCGCTTCTCCTGCCCATTTCACAAGACCCGCCATTAGAACACTCCGCAGAACTCACCCTCCGGGGGGGGTCAAATTTCGATTTTTCTCAAGTGGGTCGTTCCAAGAATCGATAAAAAAGCGAAATTTGAGAGGAGAAGGGAGAGGCGTGTCGATTACTCGGTCGGAGCTGCGCTGACGGGCGGAGAAGAAGGGACCGATTTCTCGGACTTGGAAGGTTTCTTCTTGGGCATTGCAGCGGAAGCGACGCGAACTGCTGGTTCAGTGGAAATTGGAGAAGAAGAAGCGAGTCGATTTTCCAGCATAAATCGCTATTCGGGTGGCTAATAAATAAAGACTGTTATTCCAAAAACTAAATTCTGAAAATGAAATTGATCTAGATTCCTCAAAAAGTTATTTTTAACGTCGGACGAAAAAGTTATGCCGAAATTTTATCCGAAATTTTATTTGTTTAATTAGAAATTTATCTCGTGAGTTATAGAATTATGGAATCGAAAAAATAGGATACGGAGGTCCCATAGACTTTGATATGGGTTGTACTAATTTCATATTACTCCATGTAATTTTATCTCTTTTTAGGGAAAATTTCAAATATGGACTTAAACTTAATCTTATTTCAAAAATATAAAATATTATCATTTTTTTAAATAATGATCTAAAATAAATCTTATCTCAAATAAGAATTTGAAATGATTGTGTCCGTTAAAAAAAAAAAAAGCTTCACTTTTTACTGATCAAGAACATTTCAGTCATTTTTTTTTTTGAATTTTTTTTTTTTTTTTTCAGTTTTTCTAGTTTTGCTTTCTTCTTTGCTAGTGGCCAGCAATGCTAGAAAGGGCTGGGCCAATGTCGCCCTTGTTGTTCACTAGTAAGGGCTGGTAGGGCTTACAAGCCCTCGCCCACGATAGACAAGGGCTTGGTGACCTCATCAGCCACTTGTGAGGGGCATCCAAGCTTAGGTGAGGCAACCTTCACCCTAAAGGAGGTCGCCCTCATGTCCATCGACAAGATTGCCCCTCTCTAGATCTACGCGACGATTGCCGAGCCCTTGTAGGCCTTAGGCAAGGGTCGACCTCTCCCGCAACCAATGAGGGCTGGCAAGCCCTCACCGCCCTTACCAACAACCGACGAGGCTAGTAGAGCCCTTGACCCTTACCAACGACCCTCGCTAGTAGCCACTAGCTCTCGCTAAAAAAATTAAAGGCGAGAAAGGAAAAATGTCTTAACCGATTGGAATATTTAGCCGTTCAATGAGGTCAAACCCTAGTTTGAAATGACCATGGCCATTTCAGGCCCTTATTTATAACAATCATAGTCACTTTAGACTTTTATTTGACACAAAATCCACTTTGGGCCATTATTTGAGAAAATGAGGCACTTCGAGCTCTTATTTGGAATTTTCCCCCCTTCTTATATTGTCCTAAAGATATATATACATGATGAAGACTGTATTAGGCATTCATATCACTTTTTTTTTTTTTTTTAATATTTAAGATATAAAAATGTGTTTCTTTTTGTTTATTTTAATTAGTTGATTTATATATTAACTACATAGTTAATGAGTGCAGCGTATTAGCGAGCAAATAAAGAGATGTATGACTAATAGTTAGACATGACAAAATTGTTCGATGAAAATGATAATGTTACTATTAGGTGTAAAAATATAAGAAGTGTTTAAATATAGTTAAAACGGATTATATGATGATGTTATTTGTAAATGAAAACAAAAATAAATGTATCTAAACGGCACTACATGAACAAACATTTTCATTTTTCATTATATAGTTTTTACTACCAGTGAAACAAAATATTTTATTTTTCTCACAGTTATAATTATGAATGAAAACAAAATAAACCCAAATCGTCAAAGCTCTACTTGGCGTTTCAGACATCGTTGCTCATCTACGGCCCTCTCGACCTTGTAGACCATCCCCATGGGGGTGGTGAAGGGAGAGCCCTAGAATGGCTAAGTTCATAAAGGCGGAAACCTGATTCAAAATCGAGGAATCCGATACCCTTTCCCCTTATACACGATGTGGGGAAAAAGACTGATTCAACAATACATCATGCCTGCATTAAGATTGAACTGAACGTTCCAAGTGCATCCAGCAGGAATCGAACCTACGAATTTGCCTCTTTATTAGGTTGGTATAGGTTGGCCAACTCTTTCAACCGCTCAGACATCCATCCCCTTTGCGCTTCGCCCGCCCTATCTATCTGCGTGCTGGCAAACGGGTCACACGACAGGTGCACGATCGACTTTGCACGCTCCATCCTTCGTCCCGTCGCCTATCGGCTTGGCAGGCAAGCTACCTTGATCCGTCTTCGGCTTCGATTCGTTATGCTCAGCAGCTCCAACAAGTATAAGTATAAATAATAATTGTTAGATTTATTGCATATTTGAATGAATATAAAAAGGGAACCTTTCCTTTTAACTAGCGAAGGGGAAGAGGGAAGACAAGACCCGATCCCCTTTTTGTAGCCTAGAAATGGATGAGGGAGCGCTCTCGGGAAAGCAACTGTCCTTACTAAACTATGCGCTCATCTCTCTGGCCAACCCGAATAAAGTTAGGGGGGAAATTCCCCAGCAAGGCTCCATATCCCCTTTTCAATAAAGCACACTTTGGCGGGCACCTATCCCTCCATCGAAGCGGATGGCCAGACCCTCCTGATTATGTAGCTTGGCCCCTCGTTATTATGCACACGGCTAAGCTCTTTTGGGCAGAGCATTCTCAATCCAACCTTACAAATTCATAGATATTGATTTCACTCAAAAGCTGAATAGAGGACTGATAGAGCTGGGGAAGGTAGTGAAAAACGCAGACAGCCGCGAAGGATGAGGCAATCTCAGATTGTTCACGTTCAGACACTGCCTTTTGTTCATCACAGGCTTGAGTCTTGAAGATGAATGACCTCAATATCCGATCACCACGAGGATAGAAAGAAGATCAATTACAGTCCTGAGTTGACGAACTCCTAGTATGTCCTAGTTTTTTCCTAGGATTGCCAGGCAGAGGCCAGGGTGGTGGTTTTTTTATAACCCATAGTCTTCCTTCTATCGTCCATGGGCAGGCCTCGCCTTTGTGTGAAGGCTACATTCGATTTGGAATCGAGAAAAGGCTAAAGCCCTAATTTCACTATATCAAGAATCAAATTGAAAAGATTTGGAACCCCAACTCCAAAGGAAGGGAAAGCGAACCACAGATGTAGTTTGTCACGGGATGAACTAGGTTATATAAATCACAATCAGAAAAAATGCTAGTTCGCTGGGCTCGGGAAAGCAACTGTCCTTACTAAACTATGCGCTCATCTCTCTAGCCAACCCAAATAAAGTTAGGGGGGAAATTCCCCAAGCGCACTTCCCTTTGCCCCTTACTAGTCAAGGAGGTGTAATGAATAGAGATCTCCCGCTACAAGTCTTCTCTTCCTATCACTTCACTTTGTTCGATAGATTTGATCTGATTGGACCTCATGGGCCAGGCAATGATGTAGAAAATCATTTTTGAGGGAAATACATAATTAGTCTATCTTATCCAATGGAAAATTTTCTGTAAAAAAACTCAGCCTTAGAAAAGATTTTTTTTTTTTTTTTTTTTTGTTGACCTGAGAGCTGTACAGCCGGCAGACGGCGGCGAAAACCCGGGCGACCCGAGGGAACCCACCTCTCCTTCCTATCACTTCACTTCATTCGATAGATTTGATCTGATTGGACCTCACCGAGCCGGGCGATGATGTAGAAAATCATTTTTGAGGGAAATATAGAATTAGTCTATCTTATCCAATGGAAAACTTTTGTAAAAAACTCAGCCTTAGAAAAGATTTTTTTTTTTTTGTTGACCTGGAAACCGTCGTACAGCCGGTAGCCGGTGGCGTAAACCCGGGTGACTCGATGGGACCCACCTCCCCCAAACCGCGAGTGAGTCGCACAAGCGACGGCAAGGATTCGAACTCGCTCCCTTCCGGAAGAGGGATTGAGCGCAAACCACGTGACCACCAATGGGGTGGGTTAGAAAAGATATTTTGTATTTACTTACAACATTAAAATTTCCTTTCTCTACTGAGCCTGCTAGCTACTTGGAGGGTGACGCCCATTCTTTCTGGACATAGTCATCCAAGGACTTGTGTGCTGAGACTTTTCTCCTATCTTTCTTTAAGGAAGGGTTCCACTTTCATTCCCTTGGTCCTTGAAAGGAAGGTCTACAAGAGATAAAAGAGTGGGATACCCACGGCACATCTTGGATAAAAATTCTAACCTCTGGATGATCGAAGAACCAAAAGAGATGCTAGTATAATATTGGGTCTCCCCCCCTGCGGGATCAGAAAAGGTTGTATTAAAATTTCGATCGGTTAATAACATGGTAATTGCCCTTGCTAGTACTGGAAGTGATAATAAAAGTGAGAATGTTGTTGTCTTCCAATCCACTATGTCTAAGCCACATGACCCGTTTGTCAACGAATGCGTCTCGGGCCGGATTGACTAACCTAACCCTTACAAAAGGGGCCTTGCCAGGTGTTCTAAACTTTTATAAAATATTCAATTAAGACTTTGAATTTTTTTTATGCCATCGGGTTATTGAACTATACATTATATTTTTTGTTTAAATTGGTCTTTCTATTAAATACGTTAATACAATGCTAATGTGACATTCGAGGTCCACATCGCATCAATGGGAAAAGTTCCAAAAAAGTCATAAACCTATTATATTGGTACCAATTCAGTCCTAAACTTTTCAATTGGACCAATTTAGTCCTAAACCTTTTAATATTGGTACCAATTCAGTCCATCTGGCCAATTTTGACTGGTTGGCATTGACATGGGTTGCGAAGCCCTCGCCTGCCGTCGGCAACGGTTGGGTGAGGGTAGCGACCGGAGGTGCTCCCACCTGGCGTGGCAGTGCTGGAGACGAGCAGCAGGGGAAGACGGCGTTCGACGGCGCGAGGCTCGGCGATGGCAGCGGTGGCGGCGACACGAGACGGAACGGCAGTAGCGACCGGCATCGAGCTAGGGGACTTCAGGGCAGCCGGGCTTGTGGTTGGTCAATGAGGCGGCAGGCGGCACCACAGCTGGTCGTCGGGGCGGCGAGCTCAGCTCAGCAAGAGTCGCAGTTGGTCAACGAGGCTACGATCGGCGATGTTGTGGCAACAACAAGCGGCAACAATTCAGCTCGGGGACAGCGTCGAGCGGTAGTGACATGGTGGAGGTCCGGTAAAGGTGCGGATTTTTCCGCGATTCTCCTAGATCTTGCTCTCCTTTTATAGATTTGACCCTCCAGCACCCAGATCTAACCTTCGAGACCTCCTCTCCTTCTCTAGATTCAACCCTCTTTGGCCTCGACTTCTCCCGCTTTGGTCGACCTTCGTTCGGATCACATCGCCCACCGCCTTGCTCGCGGGGCAAGGGTGAGGCCGAGTGAGGGCCACAACCCTCGCCGGCGGTTGGCGAGGTCGAGCGGCCGCCCCTCCGCCCGGCAATGGCCGCCATGGCCTTGCTAGTCACGGGCGAGGCCGCTGGCGGAGAGGCCGGGTGAGGGCTGTGACCCTCGCCCGACCCTCATCGACAGTAGGCGAGGGCTCTACGGCCCTGGCCTAGTGGCGGCGAGCCTCACCGAAGGCCACGGCCCGAAAAGAAAAGGAAAAAGAAAAAAAATTAATAAAAAATTAATTAAAAAATTCGAAAAATCATAAAAATTGCCACATTAATGTCTAGCCACCGACAAAATGGCCGATGGACTGAATTGGTACCAATATTAAGAAATTTATGATTAAATTGGTCAAATTGAAAAGTTTAGGACTAAATTGGTACCAATGCAATAGGTTTATGATTTTTTTGGTACTTTTCACTCGCATCAATTATACTAAACTAAGCAAGATGATGAATATACATTTTCACTTAGTGTTGACATTAATAAGAAAAAAATAAAAAATAAAAAATAAAAAATATTTATGCACAGGGAAGGAGGGCTAGCTGATTGGTTAAGCAACAATGGCCATATCACCGAGGCACAACAAGAGTGGTCTTGTGTTTGCCGGCCTCTAAAGATCGTAGTGTGCCTTCATAACTCTGATATGAGCACATAGAGAATAATTATAAATGAAAACAAATAGACACGGGGTGTTCTAAACTTTTGTAAAATATTCAATTAAGGCTTTGAACTTCTTCTTTTTTGCCATTGGTTTATTGAATTATACATTATATTTTTTGTTTAAATTGGTCTTTCTATTCTAAGCCCACATCACATCAATAATGATTAAACTAAACAAGACAATGAATATACATTTTTTACTTAGTGTTGACATGAATAAGAAAAAAAGAAAAAAGAAAATAAAAAATATATTCATGCATAGGGAAGGAGGGCTAGCTGGTTGGTTAAGCAACAATGGCCATAATATCGAGGCACAACAAGGGTGGTTTGGTGTTTGCCGTCCTCTAAAGATTGTCGTGTGCCTTTATAACTCTGATCTGAGCACATAGAGAATATTATAAATGAAAACAAATAAATGCGGGGTGTTCTAAAATTTTGTAAAATATTCAATTAAGGCTTTGAACTTCTTCTTTTTTTGCCATTGGGTTATTGAATTATACATTATATTTTTTGTTTAAATTGGTCTTTCTATTCTAAGTCCACATCACATCAATAATGATTAAACTAAACAAGATAATGAATATACATTTTTTACTTAGTGTTGACATGAATAAGAAAAAGATACAAAAGAAAATATAAAAACCCTAACATAAATTCATGCATAGGGAAGGAGGGCTTGCTGGTTGGTTAAGCAACGATGGCCCTATCACCGAGGCACAACAAGGGTGGTCCAGTGACTATAGTGTTCGCCGGCCTCTAAAGATCGTTGTATGCCTTCATAATTTTGATCTAAGCACATAGAGAATAATTATAAATGAAAACAAATAAATGCAGCGAGGGCTCTAAACTTTTGCAAAATATTCAACCAAGGCTTTGAATTTTTCTTTTGTGCCATTGGATTATTGAATTATACATTATATGTTTGGTTTAACTTGGTGTTTCTATTAAAAACATTAACACGATGCTGACGTGACATTCTAGGTCCACATCACATCAATGATAACTAAACTAAGCGAGACAATGAATATACATTTTTTGCTTAGTGTTGACATGACTAAGAAAAAATATAAAATAAAATATAAAACCCTAACATATATTCATGCCAAATGAAGGAGGGCTAGCTGGTTGGTTAAGCAACAATGGCCATATCACCGAGGCACGACAAGGGTGATCTAACGTTTGCCGGCCTCTAAAGATTGTTATGTACATTGTTCATAACTCTGATTTGAGCACATAGAGAGAGAAAAATGGAGGTGCTGCCGTGGTTAGTGGAACCACAGTCAAGTTGAGTATGGGTTTCGGGTCACGCAATCCCAATGATGCTTCACCTCCGCCCTGGTTCATAGTTGCCTTCATCTCCCTACCTCTCCCCCATTTCACTAGTGCCTAATTCCTTGGGAAAAAAAAAAATCAATTTTATATCTAATTCTAATTCTATCCAAAGCATTTTTTTTTTTTTATCTATAAAAAAATCCCAAACTTTAAATTCAGTCCCAATATATCCAGAACTTTTTCTTTTGTTTAGAATAAAAATCATAAAATTTTATTCTATTCTCAAATTTGCTTCCATTAGCTCTTTGTTCGAAAATTGCTATTACTTGTCTCTAATTTTCATATCCTAGAACGGTTTTACTTTTGGAGATAGTTTTTCATGTCATGTTACTGCAGTGAATTTGTTATAAATTGTGGAAATGTCATGTCAAATTGCAACTAGATTACAAGGATAGATTTGATAATAGACCGAAAGTTAGTGATTTTTTTTAGACAAAATAAAATTTGGGACTAGACCTAAAATTTGAAGTTTTGCTGAGGCAAGAAAGGTTTAGGATTGGACCTAAATTTTGGGGTTTTTTCTGAGAAAAAGAGTTTGGGACAGGATTGAGATTAGACCTAATAAAGTTTTTTTTTTTTGGTTGAGGAACTGGGTCATCTCCTAAGTCTCTTTAAATAAAAAACCAAAATATAACACTTAATGAAAGATATTTCGTTATGAGATCCAAAATTAGCGAAACAGTAACCAAAATGGATATTCTCATGGAAATGAAAAAAAAAAAAAAAGAGAGTACCTTTTAACATAAAATCATGAAAGACGCTTACCAAAGTTCCTTTTGTTTCTACCTTTCAGTTTGATAATTATTTGTTTATTTTCTTATTAGGATAAGTGCATGAAATTCTTAAAATTTGTCAAAATTGCAATTAAGTTCTAAAATTTTTAAAAAGTGCAATTAATTCCTAAAATTTGTTATAAAAGTATAATTGAGTCTTAAAATTTTCAAAAAGTACAATTAAGTTCCAAAACTTATCAAGTTGTACAATGAAATTAAAACAATAGCCCGTGTTTAGATGATGTGGGATTAGAGTCATGTTTGAAATTAGGGGTGAGGATTGGTCACCTCTAGAACCAAACTAAATCGGCCTTAACTGGTTAGTTCTAGGCTGGCTCACCGAAATCAAGTAGGTTCTTCGGTTTTTTTTTTTTTTTTTTTTTTTTTAATTGGGGTAATAGCTTGATTGATTCAATTTTTTTTGTTTCATTTTGACTTTGAGCTGGCTTTTGGCTTTTTCGTTGTGCTTTGTTTTAAAAATAAAATAATAGATATATTAGAAATAAGTTTCAAATCACTTATGCCACACATTATACACATAATATATTTTATTAAAACTATAGTTATATTACTCAAAGATTGATCTACTTTGGGAGTCAACCCTAAATCAATCGCTTCGATTTCAGGCATATTCCTAAGGAACCTGATTTGATTTTCAGAACTAAAAATTAGAATTGGCTGTGTGATGAGGTAGATTCCAAATTCTTGTCCATCTATTCCAAAATCAATAAAAGAAGGAAAAAAAAAACATCAAGTCATCAGGATATGCCACTCCAAATTCTTTTCCATTAGTCAAGGTCATTAGATTAGGCTTGCAAGCATCGCCATTGAAAATGAACATAATCGGTGGTCCAAAAAAGGAGGGAAAGGCAGAGGCACCATTTTAGGGAAAACATCCCAGGAAGAGGATGATCAATCAAACTCCCCCAAGCAAGCCATCTTAGTTTACTAGATTCTCAACAGCCCTCCAATTTATTGAAACCCCATAAGGATCAAGTCAAAATCTACCATATCTACCGCAATCATACAAATAGTCTATTGTCTTGGGAACGACATAATTGTTGGTTCAATCCCACCAAAAAAATTTAAAATTTATCTATGAGGAGAACACCGGTAGTCCAATTTTTTTCCCTTTGCACCAATACCCCAAAACTTATACCAATAACCCAACCCTACCTTCTATGTATAGTCCGCCCACAATAACCTTTCCGGATCCTACGTGACATTGTCCAACACGGTGTCATGTCAAACGGTCATCATGGACGGAAGTTGCTTTTGGGTCATCAATACAAGTTTAGGGTATCGATCAAGTGAAAAAAACCTTGAGGCATTGATGCCCACGAAATATTTAGGATTTTTAGTGGGATTTTGCTAGGACCAACCTTTCTTCCAACAACTCCTCTCACTTTCAAGGAACCGGACCTAAATTGAAAGTGCCCTATATAGAACAGGGCTATCTCGAAGTTAAAACAACATAAAGCGGATATTTCACTTTCTCTCGAGGCCATACATGAGCAATCTTGATCAGAAGAAATCATTGCACAAATTGAGTATACGTACCGAACTGAATTTAAACCATCGAAAAATCGCAGATCCTGTCAGATACGGCAGTTCGGATCCGCTTTAGTACACGTACCGGATTTAACGACCGATCATGGACTAAAACTACTCGTCCGGCCCAGCTATCTCCATCGAGCTCGGCTCGGCTCGGCTCGGCTCGGCTTCCTCTCGGCCCGCCATGTCTATCGACCCACCCATCGATCAGGTCTAGTTTCGAGTTTCGAGTTTCGAGTCGAGCCATGCCGTCTTTATTCAATGCACAAGAATAACCAAACATGTCCCACCAGCACAAGGTTGGTCCAACGCCATGACCAACGTCACCTTCATAAATCCCTCTCTCTCTCTCTCTCTTCCCAATCTCATTTCGACAACAACTAAAGACAGGACATCCTGGTACACAGCACAAGCTGTTTCATAAATCCTCGTCTTCCCTCCTCTCCCTCCTCGTTCTCATCGCCACCGCCATTCTCTCTCTCTATCTCTCCGCCATGCAGTCCCTCCACTCCCCGTCCCTCCGCGCCTCCCCCCTCGACCCCCTCCGCGCCGCCGCCCCCGCCGCCGCCGCCCGCCCCCGGCAGCGTCGCCGTCAGGGCCGCCGCCGCCCCCGGCGCCGTGTCCGCCGCGCCGAAGCGGGAGACGGACCCCAGGAAGCGGGTGGTCGTCACCGGGACGGGGCTCGTCTCCGTCTTCGGGAACGACGTCGACGCCTACTACGAGAAGCTGCTCGCCGGGGAGAGCGGGATCGGGCCGATCGACCGCTTCGACGCGTCCAAGTTCCCCACCCGCTTCGCCGGGCAGATCCGCGGGTTCTCGTCGCAGGGGTACATCGACGGGAAGAACGACCGGCGGCTCGACGATTGCTTGCGCTACTGCATTGTCGCCGGCAAGAAGGCGCTCGAGCATGCTGATCTCGGCGGCGATAGGCTCTCCAAGGTTTTGTGGCTCTGGGCTTTTGATTTCGTTTTTCTGCTGCTGTAATTGCATGGTGGCATCATTGATATTGGATCTGAATGGTATCAGATTGCTCGATGTTTTAATGAAGCAGTGTCCTTTCTTTTTAGCTTTGAGCTCAGTGCGTAATGAATGAATGTCAAGCCAACGGTAATCTGTAGTTTCCCATTTCTCAAGTTGGCATGGTGGAAGTTAATTGGATGTTCTTTGTGTCCTTTTCTGATGTAGAGATCGTTTATTTACCGTTTCACTTTTCATTGTCTTCCTAGTTGAGCTAACTCCTGGAAGATCGAGTGAGTTCTCTGATGAGAAAATGGATACTGGTAGTAAATTTGTAGACAAGGGTGTACCACGTTTGCTGGCATTGCAATCATGGTGCTTTAAAAGTCGATCGAGCATTGTAAGTGACTTTTAGAATGGAAGTTTGAGACTTTGGGGTCTGCTCTTTCTCATTGCTAATTTGCACCTAGATACTGGGGACATCTTTTTCCCTTGTTCCTTTCTAGGAAGAACAGTTTGTGTCAGTTGATACTGACTGTTCAACCTTGTTTTTCCTTTGGAAAACCTCTTTATAACATGAATTCTTTTGCCTTCCCTTAGGCTATGAATTTTTCCTGGTTCAGATTCAAAAGTCATTTCCTGTCATTTATTTTGTCTTCCTTTTTTACAATGTTTGTAACAGCATCAACTGTGTTTCGCTTAATGCTCAAGTTCCTTGACTGTTTCATGTCTAACTTGTAGCCCAGCTCTTCTGGTTTATTCATTAACACACATTTGTCTGCCTCGTGTTTTGCAAAAACCAATGCATCAATTGCAATGTTAGAACAACAACGTCAAATCCTTTGCATCCTCTGATGTACACTTCCTCTGCTGAAAATGATGCCTATGAAGTATAAATATGATCTCACATACTCGCATACATTGATTTGATGAACCACTGTTTATTGAATGCAATTGTTAAGAATAGAAATTCATTTTATTGGTATCGCACTGGACCTGCAGTTTCTGCTATTTGGATTTCTCCTCTGCTGTGTTTGGGAAGCGAGGGAAAATGAGGGGAATGGAAATTGGTGTGGAAAATATAGAATAATATTAAATTTTTGGAGAGGGAGAGGATGGGAAATTTGATCTTTCGGGTATTTTTCTTATTTTTCACTTGTTAGCCTCCTAAACAAAGCCCGCTGCTTCAAGCAGTTATGAAGGCAAAGAGAGATGAGCATGGATGTCTGAGGGAATGGCCTAAACATTTTCTTGTACTTCTCTCATAGTCTTTATGTTGTGGGAGATAAATTCGCCAAACCCACTATTTCTGTTGAATAACTTGGTTTTTGGCCCTAGAGAATGAAAGAATGGGACCATTGCAAGTTCGGTGTGCAGATTACAGTGATTTTATTTGTTGCATTTCCTCCTAAGTAGCTTTTCTTGGCTTTGGAGGCAGTAATTCTGATGTTGCAATGTTAAGCCTCTGTCCAGGAATAGTGCCTTGTTCTTAATGGGCAGTGTTCTTTTTAAATGACAAAATCACTAAACTGCTGACATTATTCTTTGCAGATCAAAAAGGAGCGAGCCGGTGTACTTGTTGGGACGGGTATGGGTGGTTTGACTGTGTTCTCCGATGGAGTACAGAATCTAATCGAAAAAGGTCACAGGAAGATAACCCCCTTCTTTATTCCTTATGCCATAACAAATATGGGATCTGCCTTAATTGCCATTGAACTTGGTTTCATGGGTCCAAATTATTCCATCTCAACTGCATGTGCCACTTCCAACTATTGCTTTTATGCTGCTGCCAATCACATCCGTCGGGGTGAGGCTGATCTGATGATTGCTGGTGGAACTGAAGCTGCCATTATTCCCATTGGCTTGGGTGGTTTCGTTGCGTGCAGAGCCTTGTCTCAGAGAAATGATGATCCACAAACTGCATCAAGGCCTTGGGATAAAGATCGCGATGGTTTTGTCATGGGTGAAGGAGCAGGAGTTTTGGTAAGCTTTAGTATATACTCTAATTTTCCATATTGTCTATACTGCTTTGAGTGTTTTTTCTTCCTTAATGAAAAGCGCTTCAGTTTGTATCGTAGCAGTCTGCAAAAAGACATGAACTACTACTAAAAGTGCTTATTGTTAGAATTAGATGCTGTCTAAATATGGTGTGGAACAATTGATTATTGAATTGCTAGATCATTTACTTTTTAGTTTCAGAGAAGCATCACAATATGCATGTGTTTTTTCGTCTCCTTTTCTTCATATATGTCTTTTCCTTTTTGTTTTACAATAAAAGCACTTGTATGACGTCCATATGGGAGGAATATTTTATTGGTGATTCGCCCCTTTTAATTTTCTTAGGAATCCCTGTGTTCATTGGTTTTCACTGTGCATTAGGATTCCTCGTTTCATCTCTCTCTCTCTCTCTCATGCGCGCACTTTTATGTTTGTGTGCATGTCAACTGTATCAGCTTTCACCTTTACCAAAAAAAAAAAAAAAACTGTATCAGCTTTCACTATTGGTATCAGACTATGTCCAAAGCAAATACTTTTCCCGGACTTGTTTGTCAAGACTTTAATCCTCTGTCCAGGTATTGGAGAGCTTGGAGCACGCAATGAAAAGAGGTGCACCAATTATTGCTGAGTATTTGGGAGGTGCAGTTAACTGTGATGCTTATCACATGACCGATCCAAGGGCTGATGGCCTTGGTGTTTCCTCTTGCATTGAGAGGAGCCTTGAAGATGCGGGGGTGTCACCAGAGGAGGTAGTCCGTGCTTCCTTTCATAAAATTTTTATCATAGTATTACTTTCTTTCAGCCTTTATGTTGTGCTCGCCATTGTGGACTTTTGCAATTAATCTCTTTTCCATATATTGTTAGTTTTGTTAGACATCCTTGATTTTGAGGGTATTATGAATTGACTGAGGAATTTTACTGTTTTGTCACACATTCTTCCACAATTGAAAAAATTGCTTGTTTTCCTTATAAGTTTTAGCACTATAATCTTCATATTTACTTGGTTCCTTACCTTTCGCATAAAATATGCCTTTGCACATGCCAAATGAATAACAACTAATTACCAAGCCCTTTTCCAACTAAAAGGGGTTGGCAACATGATATGTTGTAGTATCTTCAACCTTGATACTGAAGTATTCAAGATCTTTATTCAAAAGCATTTGCCCACATTTTTTTGGCCTTTCCAGTTTTTTTAAACCATCTAGTTCTTAGTTCAATCCTAGTTCAAAAAGCATCATATTTGATGGGCAAAGATGTAGGTCTTTGTAACAACCGTGTGGAGCACACACTGTCTCTCCTCACTTCTTTGAAGGCAATCTAAAAAACATATCTCGAAATGTGCTCCCCAAAAAGCGGCAGTGTGTGCTTCACATGCTTGAGAAGGTATTGCTAATGTCAATCCAAGAATTTGATATGGCTATCTTTCCTCACCTTTGAAAAGAAATAGGTCTTTGCAGCCTTTTTGGTTGATGAATCTGCCAATAGCTGGTTGTGGCAAGTCTAAATTGACAACATAACAAGTGGCCCTTCCAAAACGTTGTGAGAGTATTTCTTTTGTGCCTGAGTTGCCATTAATAGAAGCAAGAAATTTTCTTTGGTTATGTAATTTAGGCATCACTCGATTGGAATTTTAAGCCAAATTATATGACAAGCTTTTAAGTGCTACAGATAAAATATGCTTCCGGAGGACTTGTATCCTATTGGCCAAACAGGTATACTGGAAAAGCACAACAATTCAAATGAACTGAAATTCAGAGCTAAAATTTGAAGGCATTAGGAGATCATTAGTACTATCATACTGTTAAATCATGAAGACACTGAAAGTTTTGTTGTAAGCAGTTAATACTTAAAAACACTAGGTTTTGTGAGTATTTACCTGTAGAGTGAGTGTGTGTGTGCGTGCATGCGTGCGTGCGTGTGTGTGTTTGTGTGTTGTGATGAGACTTTGTTGTCTACCTTGACAGTGTGGGTATGGAGAAAGATAAGCTCTAAATGTGTTGACTGAATTCATTTTAAGTGATGAATATGGCTTGTGCATTCTGTTGATTATTTCCTGATAGCTGCTCAAGCGATGTCACAATGTTTACTAGGAATAATGCTGCTCTATAATCGCTCATGAGGCAATTTAGATGTAAGGGCTGATGGCTCTAAACAAAAAGCTGTCATATTGTGAGCTGATCTTCGAATGGTGGATGCCTTATGTTTTAGTTTAAGGAACCCCTGTAGTTTCTAAAACATCTTTGTAATGGGCATATAGCCCTAGATTTGCAGAATCTGATGGTTGCCTGTCGTTATCTGAGGGCATGCCTGCCTTTGGAAATTGAGCATTTAAAAGCTACTTGGTGCCAGAGATAACTTGATTGTACAACTTCTTTAACTGTTCAGGTTAACTACATAAATGCACATGCAACCTCAACTCTTGCTGGGGACCTGGCCGAGATTAATGCCATAAAAAAGGTGTTCAAAAATACCTCAGAGATCAAAATAAATGCAACCAAGGTAATCTCTCTGTCTCTCTCTCTCTCTCTCTCCACCCTTTTTTATATTATTTTTTTTATTTTTATCCCTGATTGACATGTTTTGACAAAATTATACTGTTTCAGTCTATGATTGGACACTGTCTTGGTGCTGCTGGAGGTTTGGAAGCTATTGCCACAGTGAAAGCAATCACAACAGGGTGGCTTCATCCCTCTATTAACCAATTCGTATGTACTTCTACTTGATGCTCATTTCTAAATAGCTGTCAGCTCTGAAATGATGAATGTTGTTTTAACGAAAAGACCAATAGAATTCACCTTGTAATGAACATAAATATGTTTGGCAAGTCGTGTGAAGTTATAATCTACAAACTAGCGTGTAATCAAAACTACCAACTTTTAACACAAGAAAGTTACAGAATCATCTTTGTGCAGTACTTCAAAGGATGAGGTATTCCAAAAAGAAGCCTCAAGTGACTATTATTGTTGCGAAGAAATATTATTGCAGACTAAAGACATTTAAGCAAAGTATATTCTTTTTGTGGACGAGATATTACAAAGGAAGCAGATGACAAATGAGAACCATAACATTAATAGTCAATCAGTCAATTTCTTTGTTGATAGTCTTTCCCTTCCTATCTCATGCTTACAAGTTGCTACTTGTCTGTCTTGTAGAAGAACTTTGCTTTTGTAAAACAATTTGTCTGCTTTGATTTGTGTCTGTGACATTCAATTTTATCAATTTCAGAATCCTGAGCCCTCTGTGGATTTTGACACTGTCGCAAACAACAAGCAGCAGCATGAAGTGAATGTTGGTTAGTAATTCCCCCTGATAGGGTTGTTATCATAGGGACAACATTCTGAACTGTACATCTGAGGTTAATTGTGTGTTTGTCGTTGCAGCCATATCAAACTCATTCGGATTTGGAGGACACAACTCTGTGGTGGCCTTCTCAGCATTCAAGCCTTGATTATGTTGGATTATTGTTACGGGTAACCTGAAGATTCATCTCATTCATGGGAGATCTCGGAATTAATTTCTCATTGAGAGCTGCCTTATCTGCTAATAGTTTAGATTTGCCTGATGCCCTGTATGTCATTCGCAATTATTCAAAATTTAGTGTCTGCCAACTAGGGGAAGAACTTTTTATGTCATTTCTATATTTAAAAAGAAGCTATTTAATAGTTGCAAGAGATTTTGTTCAATTTTGGGTCATCTTTTGGCAGAGGAGATGCTCTAAGTTATGTATTAAGTGATGAGTTATGATTTTGCAGTTGTTACGTATCGTATACTGTTGTGGTCATGGAAGGGTATCTTTGCAAAAGTTCTCTATCTGTGGAAGAACTCTGTTTCGGTAGAAGTGTGTGTTCTTGCTCGTGTGGGATGAGATGTGTCACTGGTAAGTAAAAGATCTTCAATTTTTTGGCTGAGAAAAGTATCTCCAATCTTAGCATCACTTCTAAGCAAGTTTGGACCGAGCTTAGAGAGTGGTTGCTCTTAGTGGCACGCCTGTTTGCATTCAAGCCCGTTATCTTCCCCTTGCGGAACATTGGTGCACTGATAACGTGAAATTCTTTGAGCTGGTGTTGTTTCAATTTATTTAGAAAGGAACATTGCGCAATCTGATTACTGAACTTTAATACCAAGAAAGTATTGCAGCGAGACCAATCATTTCTTATCTGATTTTCATGGTGGTCTTTAAGTTGCTTGATGGTTGTGATATTAATTTTGCATGTTCAGATTGGATCATCAGATCTTGTCCTTTCTGTCGCCTACAGATTTGGTTGGGTTGTCTGATTGTGCTATGGAGGAAATATGAATGTGTTGTGCTATTCGATGTTCATAATAGCTACTTCTAGGAGTAGGTGCCTTTCCATTTACCATCTTTTACTAAAAATAGAGATCAAGAAAAACCTAAAATCTAGAGGATACAACATTAGGAAAAGAAATTCCTAAAGCATCGGTGAGCTATGAAGGAGATATATCAAGAAGTTGAGGCACTGGAGCCGTTGCAAATTTGGGACAGAGTCCTCCGATTCCGTAGGAAGTCTGTGGAGCAGACAGACGTGTTGCCTACTCTTCGGACGTGAATCATTCGTCCATCGCAATTTGTGTGGAGAGTGTGTTCGACAATGTGAAACGAAAGAAGCATAAGGGTGATCAGGGTCTGTTGGGTTGGACTTGTAACAATCGAATGACCACCTTCATCAAATGCACAAGTGATCTTCTTGGGTACCAAACCTCAGACGACTCAACTCAGCCACAGTATTAGAGCAAATTATTCCCAACAAGATACGTATGGGATCAAAAACCCAAGAAGCCAATTGCTCAAAGAATCATGATTAGGTAGACTATCTTCTTCTAGCACAACGTTCCATGGCATTGTTTAATGTTACTTCTCTGAACTTTGTTGAAAGAGTTTGCTATTACCTCAAGGCCAAATTTCTCGTGTTATAATTATAAGTGTGTTCTAGTAGGGGTGATCTAGTTCAGGGTGGGTAGGGTCTAGACTTGGACCCTGTACCCGACCCTGTTATAACCGGTTCCTCTTTCCTGGACTTTATATACGACCCTGTTTGTATTGGATCTTGTACTCGACCCACCTTGTTTTTCCTATCCGGTTCCAAGGTCAATCCTGTTTCTACTGGAACCCGTTTTGCAATCTCCCAATATCCTATACGATTTCGAATTTTATATTAATACGCGAGAAAATAACGCAATCCTCCTAATTTATATTAAAACATTAAGCACTTGTAATAAATAAATACATGAACTTTTTGACTAAACGAAAAATTATTATCATAAGGCATAGAATTAGCAACAAATATGGGTCTAATATTAGTTTTATTCCTACAACTACTACATGAAGCAACTCATTTAGCAAGCATAACTCTTCCTACAAAAAAGAAATTAGGTGAGCCAATCCATATAATTCACCTAAATTTGACAGCGACGAACATCGTCCGTCCATCGGATAGTGCGAGAGAGAGCCGGTGAGGGAGGGAAACAAGTGAGGAAGAGGAATGTCATCCTGTGTTTGAGAGAGCCAAGAGGAAAAATGTCGTGTAATTGCGGGGGTAAGAATAGAAATCGGGGGAGAAAAAAGGGTTTTGGACATTTACTTACAAAACTAGTCTGGGAACCGGTTCCAAAACCTGTCCAAGAACCGGTTTCTGGGTGGGTAATCACTCATAACCTGTTCCCGGACCAGTTTAAACCAGTTCCGAATTTTGGGAACCGGTTTCAACGGGAACCAGTTCCTGATCCTGTTTTCCAGGTGGGCCAATCCAGGAACTGGGTATACCCGGTCCGGTTGCACACCCCTATGTTCCAGTACAGTTGTGGTTGTCTCGATAAGGAAGGTTAGAGATATACTAGAATTGATTCTCGGAGCAAGCGAACCATATTAAACTTCACGACAAGAATTTGATAGTTCCGCTTTGTTTTATATTGTCGTAAGGTTTCCACATTTTTCTCATCCCTGATCAACAAGTCGAGAGAATGTCTCGTTGTCAACGTGGCTCTGAGCATTTACGCTTTATCTCCAGCAAAAAGAGCGTTGGGCTTTTGGGATGATCAACGCTTTTCTCGTTTTCTGTCTGTCAAGTCATCTTAGTCCAGTAGATACTTTTTGATTCCACCGATGGACAAGCCACATTGTCTGATTTCACGTT
The DNA here is from genome assembly GCA_014182515.1 of Eucalyptus microcorys. Lineage (NCBI taxonomy): Eukaryota > Viridiplantae > Streptophyta > Magnoliopsida > Myrtales > Myrtaceae > Eucalyptus > Eucalyptus microcorys. The sequence continues at coordinate 3,208,747 of CM024565.1, read as the reverse complement.
GTTGCTAAATTTCATTTTTTACTGCTTTGTGCATCCAGTGAACAAGGCCAAAGTAGATTACTTTTGTTACCCCCAAATAGCACTTAAAAAGTGAGCATAACACGTAAGGCCTCATGGTCTAACTTTTAGATCAAGTACTTCCCCCGAGTGGGCAGATACCAACAGGTAGTCCGACAACGAACTAAATGTCATCTCATTGTGTGAAAATCTCAGACATAAAAGCTTTCATTTGCATTCCATCATCTTCTTGTTTGTGGGGCTTCAATTATTCTAAGAACTAAGTACCTAGTTCCTACCATGGATAGTGAAGAAACACACACATGATATCCAGGTAAGCGTAAAGTGAGCTAACGATAATATGGAAAAAGCCAACATCAAGCAAGTCGTTGATCACCAAAAGTCGAAACAAAAATAGGAATTTCAAAGAGCTCGATGTCCTAAGATAAACGACAAACTTCTTGGACAAAAAGCGGAGAAAAAAGAGGGGCTGCTTAGTCACCAAAACTATTGACGATCCTATAGCTCAGATCAACAAATGCCGCGATTACATAAACAAATTGGGCCTTGATGCCTTGTAGGTGGTTTTCAGCTTCCTGGTTGGTGGTCTAACCTTCTTGAATACCAGCGGGAACTTGATCTTCGAGTTGTGGAATTGCTTGGTGCTCTCCCTCTTGCAAAGCTTTGCTGGAACAGTAGCTGTCTTGATGATCTGGATACATGGGAACCTGACTCTGTGGCGAGATGCCATCTCGGTATACATCTGCTCCACAGCCCCATTCAGTGTGGTATCTCTGTATTCCTTGTACATGTTGTGGTATCCAGTTCGGCTTTGGTAACGGAGCCATATCCCATAGTTATTGATCTTTGTTGGGTTCTTCTCAAAAATCTGCAAGTGACTCTAGTAAGCTAAAGGAAACAGAGAGGCTACCTCACATATGATTAGGCACCTCAGACCATATGGCATCACCCCTCGAGGTTAGACAAGTAATTCAAAGTGTAAAACATAGAACAAAGGATAACCTCGTCTTGTTCATTGGTCAAAGAGTTATGCATATTTGTGCCTATTTAAAAATCAATATACGAGATGCAACTAATTGCCAGGGTCTGTTGCTGCCAATGGTGCAAGCGTCCTACTTTTGCATGTCCATCATGCATTTGTTTATAAAGAGACTATCATGCATCTAGGGAGAGACATAATGAGCAAGTACAGTATCAGATATTGATAATGCATATCATATACCATAATCCAGCCTATCTGAAGATTTGCAGGATGCAAGTCCCAAAGAAATCTTCTTACAAAGGTTTGGAAAGGAAAGCACCTAAAAATAGAATAAATCTCACTGATATAAATCAGATCCTGACTATTTGATGGTCAAACAATAGTTGTTACCCATCGCAAAGGAAGGGATCGACGAAAGCTATAAGCTTTAATTAACTATGGTCCAATGAAAAATTTCTGTTCATGGTTACTAATTGGAAACTCCTAGTTCATATGCAACTTTTACACATTCAAAGGAAAATTTAGAGTGAAAGTGGATTCGGCCATACCATACAAACTGAAAATCTAGCTTTTGCAGATCAGAAACTAGTCCACAGGATTCATTCTGCCTTTGAAAGATGGAACTTCCCAGAACTACGAGATGGTTACATTCCATAGTTGAAAGGAAATCGATATAAAAACATGCAGCTTTCTCTTCATTATTAACAATATATACCAAGGACAGTTCCCAATCTAAGAGCAACATAATTTATGAGGGAAGTGTCCACCTTCTGTCTGAAAAGACTTCCAAGTGATGACTACCATAAATGATATTGAAAAAAATCATTTTAGCAATTAAGGAAAATGGGGTGAAAACCAAGCTTCAACTTCTGGTCTACAGACTAATGCATCACTCAGAAATATGGAAGCAAACATTCCTAAGAAATCAGACCATGCAGTTCCTATTATCATAAGAACATGGCAAATCAATTCATAGAGCAATCCCACATCAATTGACGAGCAACATACCTCGTTGATGGCGAGCACCTGGCCATTGCTCTTCTTGACCTTCTTCAGCTTCCTCAGGAAATACCTAACCCACATCAATCAACCCACTACTTAAGCAAATTTCTCAACAAAGACATTCATATTTTGTGGTATCATGAACATTAGCACAGTGCCCAAAAGCCAAAGATCTCATTACTCACGTACCAGAACTTGGACTTGGCACGGACCTCATTGGTGGCCCACAGCTTCATGCGATAGATCTTCGGGTGCTCATCCGCCCCGGTGGGCAGGGCTCTACCCACAACCTGGTACTGGTGAAACTGCAACGCGCAACATACAAATCCCCTCAGGACCCCAAAAAAAAAAAAGCACGATCCCCAAAACCCAATTTCCTAAACCGACAGAAATTCATGAAATGCACCCTACTTCTCGCAGTTGACTCGATGTTCCCACAATAACCAGCCATCAAAACCTCAACTTTATGGTTTCGCTCTCCCCATCCCCAAAACCCAATAACCAGCCATCAAAACCTCAACTTTATGGTTTCGTTCTCCCCATCCCCAAAACCCAATTTCCTAAACCCTAGCAACGCATCAATAGAAATCCATGAAATGCACCCCAGTTTTCGCAGTCAATCAGATGTTCCCACGACAACCAGCCATCAAAACCTCAACTTTATGGTGTCATTCTCCCTATCCGACGACGAGGAACACGGCAGACGGAGCACGGATCAAACGGCACAAGAAGCTAGATTGACACGCGCGCGCGACCAAGCCGTCGGATGATCCGAGCATTTTCGCCAATTGGGCAATCGATGCAAGCTTCGAAGTAGAGAGAGAGAGAGAGAGAGAGAGAGAGTACAGACCCTGAAGGTGACCATTTCGGAGGCGAGAGGGAGGAAGACGGTGGAGATCTGCGGAGGCGCGACGGTCCCTCTCTCTATGCTTTCCCTCCTCGTTGCTGGAAGTGGCGAGCTAGGGTTTTGTGTTGCTTTTATAGTCAGCGTGGTACAAACAGGAGATGCAAACGGCCCAAACCCTAGTGCTTGTTTTCTCTCTCCATCACTCTTTTTTGTTTTTTTGTTTTTTTACTACTTAGTACTTAATATAACCTTGGTGGAAAATATCTTTTTAGCACTTTCAAGTATTGATTAATTTGTTGTTTAGTTTTCGTTGTGGTAATTTCTTGTTCTTGGCCATATGAACCTTAACTCTTAGGAGAAATTCAATAGATAGGTCCGTATTTTAGTAGAACTCGATGAGCACGGGATTGATATTTTTATTGATAAAACCTTAACTAATAAAATCTTATCTGAGATTAATTTCACTCCTAATTATATATGAATTTCTATAGTGCAAATAATATTTATTTTTATGTGATCAATGATAGGACTAGTTATTAACCGTAATTAAGATGCAAAAGCCTCTCTCGTCCTGTCCTCAGGCACGTTGATACGGCGTGTCAATCATTGTCAAAGCACACATGTCCTTACTCTTACTAATAACCTATCATAATTGAGTGATTTTGGTGACTTCAGGTCGAGTTTTTCAAGTGAGAAGACGAACATTTTTTCGCTTTACAAGCTCCTCTGAATTTCCCCAAAGAGATGGAGAGGGATTATGGAATAAAAGATTCTTGAACTTATTAGTCTGTACAATGTCGAGGGTCTAAGGCCCTCTCCGACTAGTGAATCGGCGGCGAGGCCAGCAAGGGCTGCGATTGCCTCGCCAACCTCTCTCTCTCTCTCTCTCATGCAATTACAAACACAATCAACCGCAGCTGCCCTGCCCAGAATTAGGAAACCTCGTTCAATCGTGGGCAATGTTCAGACAGTCCCATCGCGGCTTTCAGGGAACAAAGACGAAGGCAGGAGGCAAACACAGCAGCTAGGTTAATCCAAACCTGTCGGAGTATCTGTGTCAAACCCTCTTATCGGTTCGATTATGCGCTCCTACAGATGATTAGAAGGGGGTGGCGGCAATGCCTGGTGCGAGCGGCCCTTGTCAATGGCTTGGCAATGCCCCCGACGACGCCTCCATTTCTGGCCTTCTTTCCAGTCTTCTAGTCTGCATCCTCAACTATTTGATGATAGCACTGATGTGCCGCCAACATGGCCACCATGTTAATCGGAAGTACAGCACCTAAATCTTTATCTTAAACCAACAACCCAAAATGATAATAGATACGTTCATCATTCACTGCCCACATCAAGACACTGATTTAATCGAAAATTGGTCACTGAATTAAGCTCTCGCCATGGTCACCATATCTCAAATTTGGTCGCCCAATGTTTGTCATACTGCTGCCGTTAATCTCTATTAACATCGCAACTGCAATAGATTCAGCTTGAGCCTGTTACGCCATTACTAAATCCACTCTTCGGCCACAGCTACAAACATTCATGTCCAGACCTATTTAAATATTCCGTTTAGCGTGTGAAGCTTGATATTGCTAGCACGTCATGCTATATTTGCAAATAAATTGAAATTTAGACTGACATGAACCCAAGATACTAGATTGCTGCAGTTTTTGAAGACGAAACCAGAACGAGACTAATTAAAAAATTTACTGATCCCCGTGGAATCATTGCAAAATTTCTTACCTGACTTTTGCAATTAACCCCAAACAAAGAGCACCAGAATACGACAACCTTTGTTATTACTCTTGCACCAAACTTAAAAATTACTTTACATCTAGAAGAATATGTTTAGATAAAACGACAGCACAATAGCAGCAAACTTTTCAGCAGTGTTGAAGCATCACTGTACAAGTATTGTGGAGTCCCGTGGTATGATCTCACCACCACCTATGAGGCCCCCTTGTTGCACCCACAGTAACAGCAAGAACAGCAAGGAAAGACTGAAATATCAAAAATAAGAACAGCTACATTAGTGTTAATGAACTTCTCACTCGGCGAGTGAAATAGACTTGTGATCACAAAAGTGGAAATTACACACTGATACAGGTAAATAATGAAATAAGCTCTATATGGGCCAGCTAATTTATGAACAGCAGTTGCAACTTGCAAATACTATCACTTTTTTCTCGAGTGAAAGCCAAGCATGAACTGCAATGAGGAATAAATATTTTCTCCAACTATTCATCAGCACGATTAGATTACAAAAGGTAAACTCTATTGGGTAGAGATATATATTTTTTGGACTTATAACTATCAACACTGATATTTCTTGGCAAGGCAATTACTGGGTGTCATTATCAGTCCACGCAGCTTGAACAATCAAGTTCCTCAGTTTCTCACTGAGTTAAAGTGCCTAGAAATAGTAACACGAGTAAAATAATCTGGTAGAAGCTCCATGGAAATAAGCAACAAGACAGGTTTATATGCTGGTCAAGTAACCCTATGTATGGAAGTGAAGGAAACAGATTTTTTTTTGGTGTTCCTGCCACCAAGCATGGGATCAAGGCATGATGCAAGTCCAATCAGAGAATTCTTAAAGTTCTAAGCATTCTCCAAAGTTGCTATGCCCAAAATTGAGTTGAGTTCCCAAACTATTGTCAGCAAGTCAATGTGAATAGATCTGGTAGTAACTCATCTATTAACACAAGGATGTCATTCTCAAGCAAGATAAAGTATAACGATCGAGTAAAGACACTTACAGCTATTGCACAAGCAACATATCCAGGCTTTTCTCGCCGATCTGGGCAAGTACAAATGAGGAGAAAAGTCCCAAGGTACCAGGGGATGCCACCGAGAAAGAAACCAATCAAGAACCTTGCAAATGAGATAACGTAATTAGCATCACTTACCAACCTTAAGTAACCCCAAAATTTTACAATTAAGTCCAACATTTTGGAAGATAAATTGCTTGTTCATTTACTTCCTTACAAGGCCCTTGAAAAAGATTGCTCCACCTCTACGTGACAAAATTCAGAAATTATTTGGTCTGAAGCTACCAACAGAATGAGAGATACAAAATATCTTCCAAATTTTTCATTTCAAAAAGTTAGGTTGCATTTCAATTTTCGATATCTTGCTCTGCAAATTCTGCTGTGGTTCCTAGAATGACCATCATTCCCAAGTTGCCTTTTATTATTCTTATTTCCTGTAACTATAATAACACTAAAAGTTGCCCCCCCCCCCCCTCTCTCTCTCTCTCTAACTATATGTATCTTTTAGTAGTACAATTCATCCCAGATTGCGTAGGCAGAATGTAATGTTAAGCTAACAACAATACACACTGGTCGAGGAAAATTGACCACGTAAAGAAAATCCTCGTTGCTGTTAACTGTCTGCTACCTAATGTTGATTAATACGTATTGGAAGAAAAGATCCACAGATCAATCAAAACGATGTCTGAAACACAAAACAACAGGTGCAAGTCTTCAGTTTAACCAATATAAGGTTGTTCTCTAAGGAAGTTCTGCCCAGCCTGAGGAGATATTATGATTTTTACCAGTAATATAGACAATTGCTTTCCATCCAATTGGCTAATTCTCAAGCAATGCACGCTTATGGAAAGGATACCAAGTTTGAACAAAAGCAAAATGATTTGTGCATGCAACAACGATGAATTTTTATGCACAACTTACAAATGAGAAGATAAATCAAGCAATAGATGAATTTCATCTTGCGCACTGTGAGAATGTAAGATGTCAAGATATTTAGTTCCTGTCCTCGTACAGTGTTACAAAGAATGCGTGCCCTTAAAACTTCTACTAAACCTTGATCGTGCACTCAGATAATTCAGGTGGTGCATTGCACAACTAGAAAGAGGTAGCTCATCAAAATTAACTTACAAGAACCAGCCAACGCCAATACCACAGCAAGGTAAGCGCGGCTCTCTAATGGGTGTTCCCTCCACGACTGCATAACCTTTAATGAACAAGAACACGCAATGAGATATAGAGACATTGTAAGCAACCTAAGTGTTTTAAACGGTCATCAAAATCACAGGAAAACAACGTCTTTCCCATCATTGCAACAGAACCTATCAAGCCTATCATATCTTCTGCATCATACAATCAAGAAGCAAAGCCGACTATATCAAGTGATCCACTAACTCTTACAGCAGACACACCACTAATTAACATGAAAAATATGAAATTTACGATCGAGAGACAGATTGAAGAACCAATACTTCAAAAAAAAACAAACGAACAGATCATCATGTTCTAGCTGTAACAATCACTATGTATGCCAAGATGAAGCTGCAATCTCCGCAGGACGTCGTAATTCTACCAAAATATACAGAACATCAGGAAAAAGAAACGGAATTCAACAACCCATCTCCATCGAAGGCGATTTCCAAACACGCTCACGAAAAGAATTCGCGAAATGCAAACTCAAAACCCCAAGAGAATCAGCACGTGCACGACGAGATGAATACCTCCGACGGTCTGATAACCGTAATGATAGCACTGGGGATATCCGGGGGAGCCCGGAGGAGGAGCCGGCTGCGGGAATCCGATCACCGGCTGGGGGAGCTGCGGCTGCGGCTGCGGCTGCGGCGGAGAAGGAGGAGGAGGGTTATAGTAGTTCGCCACGCCTTGGAACGTTCCGTAGTAGTTCGGGCTCTGGTACTGGGGGTCGCCGCCGCCGCCGATCAAGCCCCTGCTCTTGTCGTCCCGGCTCATCTTCGCGCGCCCGCTTCCCGCTCCGCCGCACGCTCGCGTGGTTCCCCTCTCCCGATCGGGGCGAATCGAAGGCGCGGGGCAAATCGAAGGCGATCGCCGGATCTCCGTCGACCGGCCGGCGATGAGATCACCGGTCGTCTTCTCCTCCTTCCTTCCTTCCTGATTGGCTCTGCAACAGAATCGGAGGAAGAAGAGGAAGTTGCTAGTTTATTGAAATCTCAATAATCAAATATTAAATTCTTTTTTTGGGTCTAAAAATATTAAAATTAATTTATAGATTTTTGCCGAATTTCGGGGAGGTTTCTTGCAGTTTTTAGCGGCGAACCGTTGCCCCAGTGGAGAAGTTGCTATAACCGAGAGACTGGTTTATTTTGTGAAGTATAAATAATTTAGAAAATATTTCTTAAAAATAATTTTTTATATAACTTACGCAACTGAGTGTAAAAAAATATAAAGTTTCACTATTCACGATTTTAGACACGTTTTGTAGTCGATAATGAAAAAATTATTGACTAACTATTTTAAACGATACAAGTTCAAATAATTCATTTTTAGTAAAATAATTGAGGCCTAAAATTGAGCTTAATACTTAAGGAAAAATTCTAAATAAAAGTCTGAAGTACTTTCATTTTTTCAAATAAGAATATGAAGTGAACATTATTTTAAATAAAAACTCGAAGTGATCTTATTTTCTCAAATAAAAGTTTCAAAATACATATATCAATTTCAAAGAAAAGTCCGAACTCACCAAATATGAAGGGTGATTTCATCTTTTTAATTTTTTTAAAATTTTCTTTAAAAAAAAAAAAAAACATGTAGAAGCCAAGGTAACTGACCCTCCCCCAAGCACTGATGACCTTGCCGGCCTTCACCGTTGCCTCATCAATAATGGGGCAGATGGCCATAGGTGGGAGGGGGCGCCCTTCTGCTTGTGTTTTCTCTCTTTTTTTTTCCTCTTCTTATTTTAAAATTTAATTTAATTTAATTTAATTTAACTTAAATTATTAAATTAAAATTTGATGAAAAATTCTTGATTAGTTGGAATTTTTTGCTAGCCGGCAAGTCGATAAGCCTAGGCCCTTATTTAAAAAGATCATAATCACTTTAAGGTCTTCTTTGAGATTGATATGGACAATTCAGGCCCTTATTTAAAACAAGATCTACTCAAATCTGAGTCCTTATTTAGAATTTTCTCCGATACTTAATTAACCTGCCTTTTATAAAGAGAAAAATGGACAGTAAATTAGTCGAATATCATGCAAGATAAAATAAAATGAGGGAAATTGCCTTTTTCATTCAATGAAAATAAATCATCGGTAATGCATGCATTTGAAAAAGTTAATTTTCATTTGCGGTAATAAATAAATAAAAAAAATCATTATTGTAACTTACCAATTATTGATCTAACGTTACTTTGGAAGCTTTCCAAACTGACGGAGTTTCCTAATGAGAATGTACAGACCGCTAAGAAATACTAAATTTATCTGTAAGTGAGTTGAAGTAAAAAAGAAAAAGAAAAAAGCCCAAAGAAATGGCAAAAATAAATTATTTTATTACTTTGTTTGGCTAATTAACTTAGTGATGAACTGGTGAAGGAATATCTGCGTACATATATAATCAGTGACTGCATGAATTTGATCCTCCGTACTAAACCTTAGGGAAGATCTTTTGTGGGACACCTTTACCAATTTTGACTTACATCTTACCTAAGACCAGCTTCCTCCTAATAAAAAATAAAATAAAATTACAATAGAGCATGATGGGATTTCTCCCTGTGAAGTCTACCAACGCCTGTCCGTTTGCATTGCAATGACGGCGGGCTGTTTGGATTCACTCGTTACATTGCTACGGGGACCGGCTCTTCACACCCCCAAGTTGTCGGAAGAATATTTCTCTTCCCTTCCTAATTGGGAATGCCGACAATTTTACACTAAAAATGTACTGAACGTTGACAACATCTCACTACAAGTCATCTCCACATCGAATTCTCTGTGAAGGGTCATTGAATGTATATTTGAACTTTTTGCTTGCCCTGGAAATTTTTAATGCCAATCAGCACAAGTATATTTCTTTTCCTCTTTTTTTTTTTTTGGCACTTTGTGCGGCAAACAACACATAGAGGACATCCTTTTGTGAGGCATTTTTATGAATTTCAACGCATATGCCTTATCTAAAACGAGCTTCCTTGTAATGAAAAACACACAGTCCATTTGAACTTTTTCGTGTTGCCAATGAAATTTTCAATACCGGTTAGCACAAGTATCCTTTTTTTTTTTTTTTGGGCACTTGGTGTGGCGAACTAAAAGATGAGACCTGCATGAAAAATGCAGAGCATTTGCAAAGTGTGTTGTGCATATGACTCTTTCTAAAAAGGGCTAAATGCTTGGTTGATGATGCTTAGACTCATCTAGCCCGCCAAATGAGAATGTAAGATGGGCTTTTGGAGAGAGTTTCATATGGATAGTGGGCCAGTCACAGAGGGGATTCAAAGGATGTCTTAGGGCATTTTCCAACCACAAAGGAAAGCAAGTGTTGTACTTGATTAACACGGGAAAAAAAAAAAAAAAAAAAAAAACTTGCTGTTGCTACAAGATTTGGGCTTTCAACAAGGGACGGCAAAGAAGCAATTTCAGTATATCCAAATCAATCATTGCATGTAAAAATACTTTGATTCAAAAAATATTAGGAAAACAGGATGCTTGGCTTGACGGATGACACACGGCATGTACTTTAGTTCCTTCGGAAATGATAAGATCTTCGATAGAGGATGTGAGACGTTCTACCTAGAGCGTGTGTATGTTAAGTGTGATCCAAACTCCGACTTATCGAAGGCGAAGGAGCGAAATAACATCTTTGCTTGGTCCTTTGTGCTATGCTACACTTGGGTGGAAGAAACATCCATGCCCATACTGATAGAACAAGCAAGCTCTTTAATAGTCTCGAGCCAAACACAGAAAATAGAGTTAGAGTCAGAAAGTGAAAAACTGGAAGCAAGTCGTCAAGCAATTTGTTGGCATGATTCTTGCAAGCCAATCAGTCCACCATCACGTTAGAGCTATTTCAATTAGAGTAGAATCAGGTAAAGAAGAGAAACGTCTAAAGTGCTTTTTTCTATTTTTACGAAAAGTTAATGATAAAAGAAAATAATTATTTGCAAGGAAAATTTTTTAGCTCTTGCTTGTTTTTTAGGGAAAGTAATTTCCTCCTTACCAAAAAAATAAGTTGTTTTTCCCTAATTTAAACTTGTTGTTTTTAGTTTATGGAAAACATTTTATGTAAATTGATTAATTATCAGGCATAAAAATACCAAAAGTTGGAACAAAAATTTCCCAAAAAAGGCTTCCATTCAAATAAACAGACCCCTAAAGTCCATCGTACTAGATACAATTACTGCCTATGATTTTATTTATTATATGGCTTACCCTTTTGTGTATATCTATTATAATGAACATTGTTATGATCCAGGCGCATGCTAAAACAGTCCTTTTGCTCCTAGATGTCCTATCAAACTTCCCAAAAAGCATCCAATGTGACATTTGGTTCGCGAATTGTAAGAAAGCTATAGCGGACTAGTTATTCCACGGGAACAAGTTATATTCTAGTTTAGTTTAAAGGATTATTTTATGAAAACGTCGTTATTTGGTTAATGGAATTTCGATGGGAATAAGCAAGGACAAATTAAGCCTTGAAGAGATACAATCAAACCTAATTTCTTATATTATCATATCCATAAAAATCATAACTTAAAAACAATTAGTACAATCTATAAGTAATCGTGATCTCTGATTTTGAATGACTATTATTCCGGTTTATCACTACAGTTTAGTGCCATTTGTTATCATAATTCTATTATGCATAAATACGTTTAAACTACCAAATTACTTTTCAAAATGTAACGTGCAGAAATAATTAATAACTTGAAAATAGCGATTTTTAAAAAATTACTGGTTTTCTAAACAATTATAAAAAAAAAATGTATAATTGTTTATATAAATCACTGTATTTTATAAATCATTTCATATATGATAAATTGTTAAATTATAATAAGCTTTAGAAAATTAGGTGGTGAATTAATTTTTAAAATAAGTAACTGAATTCTATCACTAACTGTATGTATATTCTCTATAATTATATGACTACAAATTATCATTTACGAATATTATAATTTAGCCAAAATTTAAGTTCTTAATTTATAATTATTTTATAATAACTAATTACATTAATGTGGTAACAATGAATTTCCGTTAATAATTTTGATTTGTTGTAAAAGGTAGTTAAATTATCAATAATGCAAAGTCATTTGTACAATGTAAAATCGGGAGCTATTTATGGTTGCATGGAACAGTTATTACTTAGTTGGTCTGCCCGAGAACTAACCAATCAAAACTTTTAACAATACTCATGTTATTATTAGGGAAAATTCTAAATAAGGACTCAAAGTGAATATATTTTCTCAAATAAGGACTCAAAGTAAACTTTGTGTCAAATAATGACCCGAAGTGGACCAATTATTTCAAATAAGGACCCGAAGTGAATTTTGAAATCAAATAAGGACCCAAAGTGATCAAGTTAATCTCTATTGATGACCTTAGTTCGTCAGCAGACATTTTCCGGCGATTAAAATAGGGGCAATTTTGTCATAAATTTGTGATTGGAAAAAAAAAGGAAAATTATAAATTAATTAAGTTTAGGTTATTCATTTAGATGTTTATGTTTTCTTCTTTCTTTTCCCCCATTGCTCCTCAACCAAATCGCTGCCCAGTCATTGTCGCGACTTGATTCTCGTCGCTCCTCACCTTGCTCGACCGGCGGAGAATTTGGGTCTCCACAAACAAAGAAAGAAGCATATGGTTTTCTTCTTGTTTTTCAATTCGTGCCTCAACCGGCCGAGAATTTGGGTCTTCGACTTTGTGGAGGATGGGTACAAGAAATGGGGAGAACTTTGGTCTTTGACTTTGCAGAGGTTGGGTACAAGGAATGGGGAGACCGTAGGAAACCTAGGGTTTTTTTGTTTCTGTTTTAGGATTTGTTAATTTTCCCTATATTTTTTTTTGGACAAAATTGCCCAAACTCCGGTTATCAGAATTGTCACATGCTTGATAGCCGATGAATATTTGGCTGACTAGCAAGCTCAAGTTTTTATTGGAATTGATTCAACTGCTTCAGGTCTTTATTTGAAATAATGGGTCAACTTTAGGTCTTTATCTGACATAAAGTTCATTTTGAGTCATTCTTTGAGAAAATTGGTCAACTTCAGGTCCTTATTTGGAATTTTCCCTTATTATTTTAAAGCAGAGCAGGAAAAAAAAAACTTTGGGATTGCTGAACCACACACGAGATAAGTGTATAAAAAGCAACAGAGTTATCACATTAATGGTGATTAGATCATTTGTTGATTTGAATCGGTTAAATTCTATATCTATATCATTTTTCCTTTTTTGGTTTCTTCATTGGAAATTAAAGGCCCATTATACAGCCGTATGCAATGCATAAAGGATATCTGTATGATCGTGCAATTCTTTATTATTATTATTATTATTATTATTATTATTATTATTATTATTATTATTATTATTATCTCTTTTCCTTACCTTGTTACGTGAGATAGAGGAACCGTTTATTCTATAATATAAATAATGATAATTTTTTTTTACAATAATGCCCAGAGGAGAAAATATGCCGGCTTCTTTCCCCATTCTTTTACTTAAAAAAAAAAATTGATCATTTTTCCCGTTAATTTGGCTACAACATATTTTAATCCTACAACCATCAATTTGTAATTTGTGCGGCATCACGTAGCATAAAATAAATATATATATATATATATTATTTTTGTTTAGTGATTTGGTGATATTTAGATAAGTTTTTGCATACCTCAATTGGTCCCCCCTCCTTGGGGAATCTTAAGAATGCACTCACTCGCGCGTTGGCCCTAGTATATTCAGGGCTTTATTTTTTTAGACACCGGCCAATGTTGGCATGAGCAATTTTTTAATATATATTTTATTTGTTCAAATTATTTTATTAATTTCCTTTTCTTTTTTTTTTCTTCCTTCTTTGCTTTTCTTCCCCCATAGTGGTCGGCAAGCCGGCTTGGGGGCCGTGTACAAGGCAGCTTGAGTCTCGTTTGCTGGGCAAGGGGTCTGGTACATAACAATGGAAAAGAAGGCAGAAGAGAAAAACGAAAACGAAAAAGAAAAATAAAAAATTAATATTATTAAAAATTATCTACGTCAATATCTGGCAATGTTAGCAACAGCCAGTCAAAATTAGTCAGATGGACTAAATTAACACAATTACAAAAAGGTTTACGATTAAATTGACAAAAAAAATTATGATTTAATTAATACAATTATAAATAGGTTTATAACTTTTTAGGTAATTATTCCTCTAAAAATGATCACTCGAAACATAATCAATGAAAAAAGTTTCATTATTGGTAGCCATTCATGTTTAAACATTTTCGTGAACAACGTAACTTTTTTTTTCGTTCGTTCTTTCTCTACGAGCAATACGAACGGTCATTTTTAGGAAAGCATTTTAATAATTAATTCATTTTTCACGAAAACAAAAAGCGCCCTTAATTTAATAAGAACTGCAGGGGAGCATCGTAAATGATATAACAAGTTTCAAAGTGCTGGTGAAATGGTTTGGAAAATCATTGGAAAGTAGCGCCGAGCTGCAAAATTTGCGCCGAAAATCACGACGGCAGCGAGGAGGAGCTGCGAACGAGTTCGAAACATCCAATTTTCGCGTCGTCAAACCACCAATCTCCTTGTCTCTTCGGAGACATCTGATAAAAAAAACCACCAATCTCCTTGCACTGTAGTTTGCGTCACGGAACAGGATGACAACTCCACAGAACTCAAATTTATTTCCCCTGTTTTGCTCCATCTGTCCTCTATTCTGTACCACTCTTGAAAAACCAAACTTGAATCCTTGGACGCATCGACTTGGTTGGGTGTTTCGTGCCCCACGCACCTCCTCAGTTAATCGACAATGCGTCAGTACAGATGTCACTAGCAATAGAGGAAGAGTGAAGGGAAAGATTGTCGAAATCCCACGTTGGAAATTGACTTCTTTCTTCTAAAGAAACAAGCAATAGAGCGCGCGCACGTTACCGTAGCGTGTGGAAAAAAAAAATATATGGAGAATCATTTGACTTATGGGGAATATCCTAGATGTATCTTTAATTTTCTTTCGAAAGTCAAGGTGACGTAACTTGAAATGATATAGAAGAAGTCAAATGAGTTCAGAGAAATCATCTTAAATTCTCATGTATCACGAGGTATGTAGTATTATAAAAATGACGATTTATTTTAATGTGCATCATGTGCTATTTGAATAGCACTTCGATTCGCATTAAATGACTATCCCATCATTTATTTGAGAAAAAAATTACATTTATTGTAATCGATCCTGACAATATGCTTTGCACTTGTCACCTCGTGAAATATGTGCATTAGATTTCTACTCCCATAAAGTTGTTCTAAGGTACGAATCAAAACTTGAAAATCAGTGACATTTTTTTATTGAGAAAGATAACAACTAGAGAAATTTGAAGGAACCTCCAAACCTAGCAAATAGCTAAGTTGCCTAATATCCTTCTTTTGTACCGTCGATTAAGATACTGTTGAACCATGGTAATGCCATTATGATCATCGCCAATTTACACGTTTGAACTTACAACCTTCATTTAGAATCTTGGGAGGATTTTGAAAAGGAACGCCTTATAATAGGGATTTGAATCCTTTGCTCCAAGTTGGAAGTTGAATCAGCAAATAAAATTTTGACATTTATAAGTGTTACAGTGACTTATTCTTCAAAAAAAGTACAAACAAAGTCTCAAACTTATTACATTATACCAATTCAGTTTTAAACCTTTCAATTTTGTCAATTTAATCTTAAATATTTTCACAATTTGCCATTTGAATCATTTTGACCAATTTTTATTGGAAATCATTAACATGGATGATAGCCATCCTACATAGCACGGCTAGCGTTAACGTGGATAATTTTTATAATTTTAAAAATATATATTTTATATTTTATATATTATATATTTTTCATTTAAGTAGGTTGCCAAGCCAAAAAAGGAAAAAAAGAAAGAAAAATATTATTAAAATATTATTAAAACGTCCACATTAGCGTTAGTCATCCTACGTAGTATGGCTGACATCTATGTCAATGATTTCTGGCCAAAATTGGCTAATCGGACTTAATTGGTAAAATATTAAAAAGTTTAAGACTAAATTAATACAATTGAAATGTCTATGATTAAATTAACATAATTGAAAGATGCTAGGTGTGATTCATACTTCTCATTGATAGAATAATACGGGGGGTCTTACTCTTGTAATTAAGAGTTGTAATAGAAAGGTAGGAGGTGCTAATTATAGTGGAATGCTCCGTTGGATGTAGCCTTAATTTGAGGGCAAATTAGGACAAAACTAGTGTCTCACTTTCTCTTTTTCGCCTTTACTTTTTATTTCATTGTGTTTCTGCGTATAATTCTAACAAAATGTTTAGGACTGAATTTGGACAATTGTAATTGATCTGAAACTCTTTTGTACTTTCTCCCTTTTTTTTTTAGTTAGTTCAAGAACGTAACATTCTTTTCATTGAGGCTCCTAATAGCCTTTACACCGATTGAGATCCAGATTCATTTGGCACGACCAGATTTTTGATGTCAGCACTTATCCCTTTGAACAGCTGTTGCGTCATGCAATACGACGACCCGACAGAAAGCAGTTCAATTCCAATTTGGCTTGGCAACTAAAATGTCCATTACGTTTGATTCTTTAGCTTTTTGAAATATCCAACTTGAATTTCTATTAGTAAATGGACAACCTGTCATCAATGAGATCACCGCCTCTCTCTCGTTCTGCGGATGAGCTAGACCACTTCCTGCAAGTACAAGGTCAAAGGGTTATCCAAATTTCATGTTGGACATCGACTTCTTTCTTTTTCTATCTTAAGGGGGAGATTCGATTGTCGAAAAGCGTGCGACGTTTAAAAAATCTTTTTTATTTATTAAACTATAGTATCAACTTTCAAATCATGATTTTTTTTATGTGTAAGCTAAGTTCGTTGCATCATCAATTAGCACACAAAATCTGGAAATATCTTCTTCTTTTCTGCACAATTTATATCCATCGACATTGATATCAATCCAAGAGGAACACTACTCCTTAAGCGTTAAATGATCAAGAGTCATCACATCAATCACGGAACCTACCGAGATGAATTTTAAGGATTTTTGTATTGTACACAACTTGAGACGGGGTAGGGGAGAGGTAAATCCAATCATTTTGGGTGAAAATATTGCCGCGGAGCTTGTGCATTATTTTAAATCACAATTTACTTTCGTCATCATTGCTTTGGGAGTTGTAGTTTGAAGGATTGACCAATCTATATCTAAGAATGCCTAGCCACTTTGGGGACTTTAATTCCAAAATATATCTTGTTTTTAATAAATATACCCAAATTATATCTTTTCATAAACTATTTACTAGAATGACTTCTTATTCCCATGTCATATTTGGAGATTGCCTAGTCATCATTTCTTTACCTAAATAACATCCATCTCTTTTAGATGATAGAAGGGTAGCGCAATTAGTTAAGTTCACTCCTTCCGGTGCATGGAAATCGAGGGTTCGAAATCCTGTGTTGCTAGATTTAAGTGGAGGGCTCTGGCGGTGGGTTGCTGGGCCAGCTCTCCCTAAGGTATAGGCGTTGTAGGTCCTCCATCGTGGAGGCCGTGAGACCCCGAATCGGCGTAAGCCGACAAGGGCATGCTCCGACGGATCCTTGGTCACCAAAAAAAAAAAAAAAAAAAAAATCGAGTGCCAACACTAAAACAAATTGGACATCTTTTATTTTAACCTCTATTAGCTATACACTTCAAATAAGTTTGTTATGTCAATATTCTTTTTAGGAATTTATTTTTTATTACGTGCCTCCATTTCTTAATCCGGAAATAAAACTATACAAACCATAGTTTAATTGTCTTTAAATAAGACGTAATTTTATTTTCCACTTTTCAAAATGCAGATTCATTGCAATCTTCCAACTAATCGAAATTTTAATTTTACGAGAACTAATTTAATGAGGAAAATTGTATAAAAAATTATAAAAGAAAGTTTGTTATTGATAGATGAAAAAAATCATGATATACACTTTTGGGTACTAGCTAAAGCCTTACCTAAGTCTGGTGGAGATCATATCCACTTTGGTATTATAGTATGTTGCTTTGAGACTTCTTCAAGTCTTTTTATTAAAGGGAAACAACGCCATTTGAGAGAGGGAAATGGTGTTGTTTTGCTTTTGGCATCCAAACAAAAATGTATGGATATACTAAATTGGCACAAATACAAAAAGATTAATGGCTCCGTTGAAAGGTTTAAGGTTGAAATAGATAAATGCAATATGTTCAGAATTTTTTTAATACTTTTCCCAGCATAAACGGGACCTGACATTTAGGAAAATAACTACTTTTGTCATAAGAAAACATGAAAATAAAATAAAAAGTAGACAATCAAGAAATGGGAGGCGAAAGAGAGAAAATTCGAGGACAGACGCTCCTTAGCTTTCTTCTACTTATTTTATGGATTTCGGTCGAATCTTGATTACAAAAGAAGGAAAAGCTTCATCGAGTGAAAAGCACAATGGAGACAACATGATGACCCAATGGCATTATAAAAAATTCAAAATTATCTCTCAAACATTATTAAATTGGGAAAATGACTAGAAAGATCTCGAAACCACACGACAAAAAGGAAAACTAAGAATTTTTTTTTTTGACGAGAAAAAAAAAAAACTAAGAAATTAAAAGGGCGAAAGAATGGAACAACGAGGAGAAAACGATGAAAAACGTGAGATATTACTTGATAAGAGAAAAAAAACGTGACAGATTATATATGGAATTTAAAACACGTGTATGTTTGAGAAATTATATGAATTCATCGAAATGCAAACATGCATTCGGTTGGATCAATGAAATTGGTTTATTTAGATACAAGAAAATTAATGTTGGACATTATCTTAATACGACACCAAATAAGAATGTAGTATCTTTAGGGCACTTCACAAATCCACAAATAGATAAAATTTGTAATGTTCAACATGTCGATTTTCTTTTCACACAATGTCTATCGATATTTAGGAAATTGCACTTTTCAGCCACTATTAGGTTGTGTTTATGGCTTCTACAAAAATAATCTTCTTTAATCCGTCGTAATCACATGTATTTCATCGTAATGTTTATGTGAAGTTTATGCGAAACCATGAACTTCTTCTTGAAAGCTTGAGGCCTCATTATTTTTCCTTCGATGATTTTCTCATTAAGTTACATGTTTGGTTGGAATAATTCACAATAGATTAGACATTTAAGGAGCAAAATGCAATTGACACAATAAACTTGATCTTGAAAGCAGCTAGACCAAACGTACTCACAATTTCCATTTCTATTGAGAAACTTCTTTTTCACGAACCAAAAGATAAAAGAAAATGGAAGTCAAAAGCAGTCTTTGTTCCCGTTTTTTGGGAAAGTTCAAAAGAAAAAGTCTTAAACTTATGGTTTGATGACAATTCAGTCATAAACTTTTTAATTATGCCAATTTAGTCCTAAACCAATTTTTTTTTTCACATTTTACTAATTAAATTCTCTCGGGCAATTTTGATTGGAAATAGCTGATGTGAATGTTGGCCATTGGTCATGCTACGTGGCATGATTGGTGCTAACATGGAAATTTTTAATAATATTTTTTCTTTCTTTCTTTATTTTTTTCCTTTCATTTTGGCTTGAACATCCTCTCCAGATCTGGGCAAGGGCTGTCTCCTGCAATTGGCAAGGTTCCAATAGCCTTGCCCGGGGCCTTCATGGCCGCGAGGTAGCCCTTGCCCAAATTTGGAGAGGGCTTGCCAGCTAAATTGATAGGAAAAAAAAGAAAGAAAACATATAATTGAAAAAATGTAAAATTTGTTTACATCAACGCCGGTCTTGCCATGTAGAATGACCGGCGTCCATGTCAACGATTTTTGACCAAAATTGACTAGAAGACTCAATTGACCAATTGTGAAAAAAAAAAAATTAGGATCAAATTGGTACAAATGAAATAATAAGAACCGAATTAGCATAAATACAATAAGTTAGAATTATTTATTGTACTTTTCTCTATTCTTTGTGAGAATGTTGGCTCTTGATGATTCTTAGCAAGATATCTTAATGCTCTTTGGCGATATCCTTTTTCTAAAAAAAAAGAAGAAAAAATAGGGTTTTAAGTTGATGGTTGAGATTTATTGGGATGCGTTTGGTAATCATTCTGTTATAAAAAACAATTTCCGATTAGAAATGATTTTTTTTTATTCTGTTACCGGGAACAATTTCTAAGTATTTAAAGACATTTGATAACTACCTAAAATTTTTATTCCCAAAATAAAATTGCGTTTTGGCATCGTCTTCAAAATTTATAATTCAAATCATTTTCTTTTAATATTTTGATAATTTTATTTATTTTTTATTTTTTTCTTTTCTCTCTCTTCTTTTTCAAGTTTTAGCCGGTCACTAGCCTTCTATTTTAGCCGGTCACTAGCCCTAAGGTTGGTGATTAGCTAAACAAGAGTCGGCGACCTCGCCGGAGCGTTGCCAGCCCCTTGCGAGGCCACACCTAGCCAATCCTCGCCGACAGTTGGGCGAGCTTGGTTGAGGCTTAGTCGAGCTCACCCAGTTGTTGGTGGGGTTAGACCTCGCCAGATCTAGGTAAGGTCGAGTCTTCCCTAGCCAAGGCTTAGCCGAGCTAGGCAAGCCTCATGTGAGCTCATTGGATCTCGCTCTGGCTTGGCGAGTTCATCGGACCTTGCTCAAGTTGTCGTTGACAACCGGTGGAGGTGGCTAATCGTGGCGATGATGGTTGGTGGCGGCAATGGAAGAAGAAGAGAGAATGAAGAAGAACAAGAAGAAAAAGAAGAAGAGAAAAAAGAAAAAAAAGAAATTTAAGTTATTTTGATTCTAGAACCATTCTTGCAAACAGAAAAAGTAATTTTTTTCTTTGATTTTGTTTTTTGTTTCAAATTTGTTCCAAACAAATTTTTGTTCAAAATCCATTTTTGAGAATAAAAAAATAAAATTAGTTATTATTTGGTAATTTATCAAATGCACTTATAGTGTCGGATCTAATGGCCCCATTAGCAAGTGGCCGTCGGTAGGCTCCTTTCTCTTAAAAGCTGGGAGGCCATGAAGTTCGAATTCACACGATCAACGGTCGAGCAGGGACATGTGTTTTTGGCGTACATAAGCGGCCATTGGTCGGTAAGCTCTCTCTGTCAAACGAAACATTTGACAACCGACAAGTCCTGGGGGAACAAGGCAATCTGGTGTGGGATCTACTGCGACTTCCACTGCCCAACGAACGGATCGCTTCCCATCTTTTTCCCCCGTCAGGGTCAAGCGTCCCCACCTCGGGAATAGAGAGAGATGGAATGCGCAGAATCGTTCGTGGACACGTTTCAAACATGGCTTAGCAAAACTGCAGATATGGTGATTTGAGAGAATCGAGGTACGCAGAGCTGGTTGGTGTCCGAGCGACAGGCCCCCACCCAACTTGCCGAGCTTGTTCGGAGATTAACGTAACGGGCCGCTTCAAAAAAGAACAAAACAGGAAAAAAAAAAAAAAAAAAAAAAAAAGGACTCCGGAGTTCGAATTATTGCGAGCAGATAACAATTGGATCACAAGAGATTGAAATGTCGGCGGTTCATTGAAAGCTTTTGATGTGTTTGTAAGGATTGACATTTTGTGTGGATGATATGATGGTAGATACGATGCTTTTAGGACGGTAGATCGGTCGTTCGAGGAATTATAGAAAATGCTTATTATAAAAGCAGTTAAGAAAAATTAAATAATAAGGGTGAGAAGTCATCCAGAAATGAGCGATCTTAAAATCCCGTGACTTTCTTTGCACAAATAGAAAATATCCCGTTATTCATAACAATATGATTTAAGATTTACTTATATCTCGTCAAATTCTCCTGATGAATTGAACTTACTTGAGATATTTCTAGTTTCATGAGTTTTCATTACATTGAGTATCCATTTTTTTTAGTGAAATTAAAATTGAACAACTAAATAACTCTTGGCGAATATAATTTACTCAAATAAATTATATAATGAGTGAATAAAAAAAAACTTTTCAAGTTGTCAAACTGGTGCATGATTAGCACAAGGGCTTTGTGCATTGTATGCAAACCCAATTGGAGATTGCTTTTAAGTATCAACCTACTTCCTATAATTTATGAGATTACGGTGCGCTTTCCTAAGCTACCTCATTTGCTTTACGAAATCAAATGTCCACACTCTCCAAGCTGGCAATAGAAAGCTGCACATGGAAGAGCAATTAATGAGAATGAAATATTTCTCCCTCTCTCTCTCTCTCTCTCTGTTTTTTTTGTTTTTTTTTTTTTTTTTTTAAGTTTACCGGCGGAGAAAATTATTTTGAACTCTTCCTTAGTATTCCTCTAAATTCCCGAGCATCAATTCTCTGGTAAATGCAGCTCTTTTGGTCGTTTCTTCACATGTACACATTCAAATAATGCCATTTGATTTAGCCTATTTCAACGGATGCTTAATTCTTGAGAAGATAACGGTTGAATCAAATGAGAGTATTCCTCAGTATTCCTCTAAATTCCTGAGCATCAATTCTCCAGTAAAAACGGCTCTTTTGGTCATTTCTTCGCATGTACACATTCAAGTAATGCCCTTTGATTGAGCATGTTTCAACGGATGCTTAATCCTTAAGAAGATAACAATTGGATCAAATGAGAGTATTTTTTTTCTTTTTTTGTCTATTGATCATACCAAAGTTTATATTACTAGGGTCGCATGACCTCATGTTGACCAACTTATTTTTTTTTTTCCAGTTTATATTACTAGGGTCGCATGACCTCAAGTTGACCAACTTATTTTTTTTCCCTACCTTGAAAATGAATCACAAGTTAAATTCAATGAACCTGTCTTGTAAAAATTTGTGCGACTCAGCATGCGATAGGGTTAGTTGGGGTCCTACTCAATGCCTCACCTAGGTTTTGTGGTCTTAGGCCCATAATCGACCAATGTCATGCAGCCCGGGGCGAGACAAATCTCATCGAGATCACGCCTTCTCCAAGATTGTTTATAAGAAAGCAAGGAATCACATCGCATCCATAAAGTTTTATTCATCAGATAATATATACAAGCAAGCAATGTACATCAAAGGACGGTCACAATATGTGAGTTTAAGTGGTTGAATCCCCTAAAAAGATTTAATGGTATTATCTATCATGGTAGAATTAGATATTACAGGTGCTCAAGATGACACAACATATAAATTGAGTACTTTTTTTTTTAAAGAACATGAAAAGATCGAAAATTCTCGTGCTACATGAGCTCATGCTCAGTCTAAGCAACCTTGAATTATATGCCACCGACAATCCTGAATCACAGTACCTAGGAGTGTGCATTGGTTCCGATCCAATTCGGGAATTGCATTGGTCCAAATCAAATCGGGTAGTTCTGGATGGTTCTAGATTCCAAAATTTTGGAATTGTGAATAACCAGTCCAGTTCCATACGTGGAATCGGACCGGCTAATATTTCTTCAATTTTTTTATTTCTTTTTTATTCTTAAATAAACTCTCAATAGTAAATTATTTCTTTCTTTTAATATTAGGAAATTCTCACTCATAGAGAATAGAATAAACAAAAATGAAGAAGAAGTAACCAATTCCGAGACCGACTATGATAACCGGTTCGGTCCAATCTGGTTTCATGACCAAGGAGGTTGATTCCTCTTTCCACGAATGGAGAACCAATCCTGTCCGGTCATCACTTTTCCTTCAGTCCCCTCACCGGATGGCAAGAAGAAGAACCAAAAAGGCAGAAAAATAAAAAAAGAACTTACGGACACCTGCCACGTCATCCTGCGGTCCTAGCTGGATCTAGTCAGCAACCCTTCCGCCGTCCGCCGCCGTCCTATTTATATCTCCGCCCCGCCCCTCCTCTCTCTACCCCTCTCTCTTCATTTTTTCTTCTGCACACTTCCATTATTTTCAAACGACCTCTAAACGGTCGTTCAACCTCCCTTCCGACCGTTGACCCCGACCGCCGCCCTCCGTCGCAAGCCATATAACCGCACCGTCGCTTCTCGCAGCCCGGAAAGCAAGAGATAGAGAGAGAATGACGTCCTCGTTGCTCGCTTCTCTCTCCTCCCTCGCGCCCTACCTCTTCTCCCTCCTCGCCCTCCTCGCCCTCCTCGAGCAGGTCTCTTACATCATCAAGAAGCGCTCCCTCCCCGGCCCGCCCCTCGTCGTCCCCTTCCTGGGCAGCGCCCCCGCCTCGTCGCCGACCCGACCGCCTTCTGGGACCGCCAGTCCCGCCTCGCCGCCTCCTCCCCGCTCGGCATCTCCGCCAACTACGTCGTCGGCCGCTTCATCATCTTCATCCGCGACACCGAGCTGTGCCACCGGGTCTTCGCCAACGTCCGCCCCGACGCGTTCCACCTCGTCGGCCACCCCTTCGGCAAGAAGCTCTTCGGGGAGCACAACCTGATCTACATGATGGGCCAGGACCACAAGGACCTCCGCCGCCGCATCGCCCCCAACTTCACCCCCAGGGCCCTCTCCACCTACACCTCCCTCCAGCAGATCATAATTCTCGAGCATCTCAAGAGATGGGTCGATCTCTCGTCGCCTCCGGCGGCGGCCGGCGAGCCGCCGCAGGCCATCGCGCTCCGGCTGCTCGCCCGCGACATGAACCTCGAGACCTCCCAGACAGTCTTTGCTGGTAAGACAGAGCTCCATAGATGATGTGATGGACAATGACAGATTATGAAAAAGGCAGTGCTTAGTATATGATTTTCTATCGACGATTGATTAAATCTATGCCAACTTTTATGTCCTGCCCTCGAGCTAAAAGTTTGCGAACTTTCTCCCTGAATCTTATCCCTACTAATTTAAGCTTTTGCGTATGTCACCACTGCGGACGTGGATAACGACATTGCAGCAGCAAAGTGCCCGTAACTTTCTTTTTTGTTCCGGTTCAATTTTCTCGACCTGTGATTGACTTGATGTCCCCCCTTCGCCGGATGGCAGGGCCGTACCTGAGCCAAAAAGCTCGCGAGAGGTTCAATGTGGACTACAACCTCTTCAACGTGGGGCTGATGAAGCTGCCCTTCGACCTCCCCGGGTCCGCGTTCCGGAAGGCGAGGCTCGCCGTCGACCGGCTGGTGGAGACGCTGGCGGGGTGCGCGGGGAAGAGCAAGGAGAGGATGGAGAGAGGGGAGGAGCCGTGCTGCCTGATCGACTTCTGGATGCAGGAGACGGCGAGGGAGGTCGGCGCCGCGAGGGAGGCGGGGGAGGCGCCGCCGCCGCCGCACTCGGGGGACCAGGAGATCGGCGGCCACCTCTTCGACTTCTTGTTCGCGGCGCAGGACGCTTCCACCTCGTCGTTGCTGTGGGCCATCACGCTCCTTGACTCGCACCCGCAGGTTCTTGCCAAGGTCAGCTTCTTTCCTCCCTCGGTGTTTTCTGTAACCGCAACGTCTAACGTTCGAAAGGGGAAAAAGACAGTTATGGTTAAAAAGAAGATAAAACATATTACCCCTTTTTGGGGTGTGAAAATAGTGATGGTTATTACTTGAAAAAAAAAACAAACCTCAAATTGATGCTAGTTTTCATTAAATTTTACTATTAAATTGCCCGATTAGATTATATGTGATAGTTAACAAATATATTAGTTTGTCATAGATATGCTGATTTGGGTTTTTCGTGATATTAATTCAATTTAACGAACACTAACTGATGGTAAATTTATTATAAATGTATCGGTTTAGGGTTTTGGATATTATAAGTGTATCGGTTTATGATTTTTTGTAATAAAAAAATTAGTTTTGAGTAAATTTGTTACGAGTGTACCGGTTTGGGGTTTTCATAATATTAACTCAAATATATTTTACTATATGACAACATGGCAACTTCTATGGTTCATCGAGATCGGATCATAATTTTCACCCATTGTAATTTCGTGTATTTTGGGTGATTGTATTATAAAATTTCGCAAATACATGGAATAATTCGAGAAGTATATGATCATTTATTTGATATGACGGCCATCGATTTCTTAAAAGATAGTCACTCGGACAAAGATGAAGTCATTGTTAGTAACAAGGTACATGTACTATATTAGCCGACTACATTGGTGTCATCCTGAAAATTAGCCGGTGTGTTTGGGATGAAAATCTACCACACGTGATAAGAGATTAATTAGTCGGGTGCTCAAAAATCTCCTCTAATCCCGTCGTCATACCATCAATTTATGGTCAAAGATATGTTTTTATCTCTAGCTGATGAAGACATAGAATGGAAAATAGATGCGCAATGATCATGGGTAGAGAATAAGTCAAAAGATGCTGCAAGGTTCACAAGTTATTTGATTTTAGACTTGTTAACATTGGCGCGTTGATTATATAGAATCTGAATAGGCTTTGTTAATATAACAGTTTTTGAACTATTATATGAGTAACACAAATTGGAAAAAGAGTGTATCTCATTGTATTTTTTAATTAATTTATTATTTTTTTTTAGTAAAAATTGTTATATTAACAAAGCCCATTCAGATTCTATATAAACATTTCTCCCTCAAATCCAGACATCTTTGATTTTAGTATTGGGCCTCGTTGATGATTAATCTTGACAAGTGTCATGATTTGAATATTTTTTATTATATAATATTTTCTGATAATTGGTGCAGCTTCTTGGTCAAACCCACTTTTTATCTCTAAGCTCATCAATGTCATCAATAATTTACGGTGACACCGCCATCGTGTCGCTTTCCAACGTTTCCTTCCCCTAGACCAATCCCCACGCTCTTCTCTCTTCTTGCGACAGGTGCGCGACGAGGTCGCCGGAATCTGGTCGCCGGATTCGGATGCGCTGATCACCGGCGACCAACTGAGGGAGATGAAGTACACGGAGGCGGTGGCGCGTGAGGTGGTGCGGTACCGGCCCCCGGCCACGATGGTCCCTCACATCGCCGGCGAGGAGTTCCCGCTGACCGACACCTACATGGTCCCCAAAGGCACCATCGTCTTTCCCTCGGTGTTCGAGTCCTCCTTTCAGGTAGGATTATTAGCGCCGGTACTGTCATCATCTTCATATTTGTCACGAAATACTTATTGAGCATATTTTCATTAAGATATTATATTTTTCATATAGTGATTACTTATGTCACATGCAAAAATTATAAAATTCCTTCAATTAGTTGATTAATTTGTACTTTTAGAGCATTATATAACAAAATTCCTTCGTCATTTAGTGACTTGGTCAATGCACCAATTCGTGTCTATTATATATTAATCATGACCGTACCAAATCATTTCAATTTTTTATAATGTGGTAGACAATTAACTTCTTGTGGCGTATAAGAAATTGATGACCCAAGTTGTGCAGGGGTTCACCGAGCCAGATCGGTTCGACCCGGATCGGTTCTCAGAGGAGCGACGGGAGGATCAGATCTACAAGAGGAACTTCTTGGCCTTCGGGGCGGGGGCCCACCAGTGCGTGGGCCAGAGGTACGCGCTGAACCACCTGATGCTCTTCATTGCGATGTTCGCGACGCTGATCGACTTTCGACGGGACCGGACGGACGGCTGCGACGACATCACGTACGTTCCCACCATCTGCCCCAAGGATGATTGCCGGGTCTTCCTATCGATGCGATGCGCCCGGCTGCCTAAGCTCTCCTTGCATTGACCCCAGGCCAAAAGGTCGAAAATGCCCCGCCGGCGTCAGGACCCTCCAAAGAAGTGTATAAAAAGCGGTTGGATTCGTGGGTGGTACGGTGATTGTTGGACTTCTCAAGGGTGTTTCAGTCAATTGAAGCTCAATGCTTTTTCAATTTTTTCAATTTTTTCCAATTTTTTTTCTCTTTTTTAATTGTTTATTTATTTAAGTATTTTTAATTTCGTCTCTAATTCTGTGGGCATGTACATACATTGCCAAAACAGGTAGGATTCTATTGGAGGGGAGTGGCGTGGTGGTATTGATTGGCTTGGATTGATGTGTGGGGACATTGGAATTATCAATGGAATTGATAATAAAAAAATGATTTCTTCCCCCCTTTTCTTTTTCGTATTTTAAATTTGGATAACATTGATTACATTTTTTTGGGGAAAAAAATAAATAGGAAATTGTAAGGCTGTCGACGCAACAGTCGTAGCTGGCAGCTCACAGGACGAGCTGTCATATGATTGGTCCGCTTTTAAATTTTTTTCTCTTTTTTTTTTTTTTGCCATTTTTGTTCTGTCGAAAACCGTTGGGAGGAGCTGACGTGGCTTTTGTCTCGTACCCTGTCGGAGAGCCCCACACGCCTGCACGAAACGTGGGAGAGCCCACGCCGTCGGATGTGTGGGGGTGGATCGCAAGGGGCCTACTTCTGTTTTTTTTTAACAGCGCTTTCCAACCGATACAATTATTTGTATTGAAAATTTCTCTAAGAGGAGGGAGAAAAGAAATACCGACATTTTGGTCGTTAAGGCCATCTTCCGGCCAAGTAGAATAAGATTTTTATTCTTTTATTTCATAAAATAAATAAAAATAAAAATTCATTCGATATATTTTTTTAATTTCCAAGAATATATTTGAAATAGAACCAATAAGTAAAAAAAAATCATTTCTTTATTTTTGGGAATAGCTCCAAAATCAAGCCCTTTTTTTTCTTTTTTTTCTTTTTTTTCTTTTTCTCTTCCTCTTCTTCTTTCCCTAGCTGGTTGCAACCACTGTGAGAGAGGCATCGCCCGACCGTGGTGAGACCGACCTCGCAAGGCTCGACCTTACGGTGGGCCGAGTGAGGGCGATCCTCATCGGTGGCTAGGTGCGTATATGTTTTTTTTTTTTTTTTTTTTTTGGAACCTACTTTTCCATTTAAAAGGTAAAAAGAAATATGAACATAGTTGTTGTCGTGCTATCCCATGTGACTCTTTGATAAAATATTTAAAATATGATAAAATATTAATTGTATTTAAGTATACTGAAGAATACATTTTTTTAGAAAGGACAAGAAAAAACAAAATATGACAACTCATTGTCGATGCCACTTGAAGGAGTTGAGGCCCCTCACCACTTGCAATAGCTGGGGGTGTGTCGTTAGGGTCATGAAACCTTGGCGATTAAGGATGAATAGTTTTGGGTTCCGTGCATGTTCCACCTGAAATCTAGAACCTATTTGTTTAAATATCTTCATCATTTTTTGGAATCTGGAATTTACTCTACATATCTTAATGACAATCACTTATTGTTAATCCTTTGACCGCAATTTATATTTAGATAAACGAAAAATATGAAACGCTTACAAAATAAAAATCTTAATTATAAAATGGAAATTCAGACTAACGGTTTCTTATTATACATACACTAATTATTGGACGCCACAGAATATCACAGGATCGGGTGAAGACATAAATGAAGAAAAACATAAAAACTTATTCTAGGTTCAAGTTCTAGATTTCATCAATCTAGAATTTGAAACCTACCTTGCATATTTTGAAACCTAGAACTGAACAAGTTCCCACCGATCCCATTCTTTAGTTCCAGGTTCTTACCTTGGAACCATGCTCACCCCTACTAGCGAGTGCTCGCCTAGGGTTGTGCACAGTGGTGGCCTCATGTTTGTGATAAATCAAAGCACCTCTTTCTGTCTGCATAAATGAAGGACCCCACAAATCTAAATGATAGAAATCCATTGTACCCCTGGTTCTGTAAACTGCCGTGTGAACTATTTTTTGTGTCGCTTGTCAATTAAGCAATGTTCGCAAAAGTCTAGCTTCCTGATATTTTTGCTCAATGGATTGGCGTTTCCTCAATTATCTAGTAAGTAAAGAACCGTTGGATTGGGAAAAGTTTCTTCAAAAGTGATTTTTGACATATACAACAACACTACAATTTTGTCCAAACTGCCAAAACATGATCCCCTAATTTCAACAATACGATACTTCTAACCTTTTCCAAAATATTAGTCTTTTCTTCCGCTTTCGTCATTTGGGGAAACTCATCATCTTCTTCCAATGCTAAATCCAAAACGCAACATTGCATTCATCTTAATGTACCACAAGTTATAATTGTTCCCCGCTTGGTAAATTTCTCCAACTCAAATTTCATAGAAGCTATAGCGATTATAGCGAACAGACAGAATTCCTGGAACAATCAATCAACAATAACCTTAGGCTCTAATATTAGTTTGTTACAATTAGCGTGGAGGTGTGAACAAACGAAACGATTTAAGTAGTAAATATACTGCACAAATAAGACCTGAACACAATGGATTGATGTGATTTTGTGGTGTCCTTATTCCATGGGGAGAAATTCAAAAGATGGTTCCATAATAAGAGGTAAAGAAGAGATTACATTCGATCAATCACACTTACTCATAAGTTCTTTCTCAACCCAATCTCAACTCTCTTAGATGACGGCTTTCAATGCTCTCTGTTCTCATAATTTTTTGCATATCTTTAGTAAACTCACTGTGCATCATAACCAAACTCAACAATGGAATATTTACATTCTAAAAACTAAAGAAGTCTTGTGGGAAACTAATTTCTCTTTTTTGCACCATCCACGATCCTACTGGTAAGAATTCAACCCGGACTTTTTAAATATAAGCCGGTCTTTCTTGCAATTCAATTATGCTTCGTATCTCAAATGACTTGGAATTAACTTCGAGTCATAATCAACACTTTATTCGCTAGTTACATGGCTTTGTAATTCACCAATCAGGGATATGATTGGAGAATTTTTTTTTTTTTCAACTAGAGATCAAAAGAATATATTGCCCATCTCACTAAGTACTTTATCAAGTTCATCTTCTTCTTTTTTTCATGCTCTATTTTAAGTACCCGCAGTATATTTGTAAAACAAGCGATTAATCAAATTCTAGGAACCACATTGTGCCCTATAAATCACCTTAAAATTTTGAAAATTGGCCGTGCTATTCACCTTAAGAACAATTATTGGTACCATTCATCTGAGCTTAAGCTAATGAAACGGAATACAGTCTTTGACAAGATAGATTTATCACTGTAGGCTTGGACTGTAAGATATATATTATAGACATCCATAGGGAAAAGTACCAAAAAAGTCCTAAACTTATTGCATTGGTACCAATTTAATCATAAACTTTTTGATTGGACCAATTCAGTCATAAACATTTTAATATTTGTACTAATTCAGTCCATCTGGTCAATTTTGGCCGGCTGGCATTGACGTGGATGTCGGCTGGTGGCCGGACGTTGACGTGGCAATTTTTATGATTTTTTTTAATTTTTTGAATTTTTTTTTCTTTTTCCTTTTCTTTTCATCTTCTTCTTGGCGGTGGATGGCGAGGGTCGTGGCCATTGCCCGGCCTCTCCTAGGGCCGCCGGTGAGGCGGCTTCGCCCGGATTTGGGCGAGGCCAACCTTGCCTACGGCTGGCGAGGCCATGGTGGCCATCGCTAGGGCGGAGGCGAGGGCTGCGAAGCCCTCGCCAGTCGTCGGCGAGGGTTGTAGCCCTCGCTTGGCCTCGCCCAGGGCCGCCTCGCGCGCGGCTTAGCCTAGATTTGGGCGAGGCCAGCCTTCACCATTGGAGCAGTTGGTGGGATTGCTCGCAGATTTCTGCTCATGGAAGGAGAAGAAGAGCAAAAGCCGGTGGTGACGAAGTGGAGGAAATCGAGGTCGGGAGCTAGGCTAAGCCGTGGGCGAGGCGGCCTTGGGCGAGGCCGAGTGAGGGCTGCGACCCTCGCTGGTGGCTGGCGAGGGCTTCGTGGCCCTCGCCTCCGCCCTAGCGATAGCCACCATGGCCTCACCAGCTGCGGGCGAGGCTGGCCTCGCCCAGATTTGGGCGAAGCCCCCTCGTTGGCGGCCTTGGGAGAGGCCGGGCGAGGGCTACGACCCTCGCCCAGTGGCCGGCGAGCCTCATCGGAGGCTTGCTAGCCACCGCCAGGAAGAAGACAAAAAGAAAAGGAAAAAGAAAAAAAAGAAAAATTAATAAAAAAATTAGAAAAAAAATATAAAAATCATAAAAATTGCCACGTTAGCATCCGGCCAACAACCGATGTCCACGTTAGCGCCAGCCGGCCAAAATTGGCCGGATGGACTGAATTGGTCCAATTAAAAAGTTTAGGACTGAATTGGTACCAATGCAATAGGTTTAAGACTTTTTTGGTACTTTTCCCGACATCCATAAGTTCATTGCATGTAAAACAACAATAGTCGAAGAGAGAGAGAGAGAGAGAGGGAGAGAGAGCGCGCATACATTTTATTTAAATAGGTCTCAAATCTATTGCATGAATGCCAATTCAGTTCTAAATTTTCTAATTTCATAAATTTAACCCTGAACTTTTGTTTGAAATTTCAATATAGCTTTTTCGGCAAAATTTTGCTAGAGATTGTTGATGTAACAGTGTACCATGTAGGATTTCAAGTAATGACTGGATTGCCACGTCAGTCACTTCCAATGAAAATTAATTGGAATGACTACATTAGATCTATGTGCAAGGGACCAAGGGTCAAGGATTAAATTAGCAATATTAAAAAATTAAGGACTGAATTGACATTCATACAATAAGTTTGAGACTGATTGGGAAATTTTCTCTTGCAGTGTAAATAGAGAGTGCTAATTCATTATTCTACAACTCCACGTGGGGGGTCAATATATACAAATTAGAGTCATGAGACAACTTACAAGAACGAGGGGGAAGAAAAGAAATATTAAACTACAAAAGAGACAAAAGGATTTAAAAAAAAAAAAAAGGAAGTGAAAAAAGAAACATGTAGATTTTGGAATTATCATATTACGTCCCGAACGTTCTAAATCTATAGAAAATATTGCCTATGTAGCCCTCATCTTTGTGCGATATTTCAATAACATCCCTTGATTAATTTTCATCGGAAATCGCTGATATGGCAATCCAGTCATTACTTGCTATCCTACATGGTACACCAATGATATGGCCAATTTACTATGTAGGATGGCCACCAATGATTGGATAGCAATGTTAGTCATTTCTTGTGAAAAATATCGAAAATATCACATTGGAATTCCGTGCAAAAATTTATGATTATATTGGTTAAGCTGAAAAGTTTATGAATGAATTGATATATGCATAATAGATTTAGGGTTGTTTGGATAATTTTCTCATGTTCAACATATTGAAATTTGTCGTGTCTGCTAAGCTTACTCAGCATTTGAATTCCAATCTTCAGAACGCACAGAGCTTTTAACTCACGAAGAGTATGGTCCAGAGCTACCGATGCGGGCACCGAATCGGTCGCTCTACGACCACGACATTAGCCTAGTAGACTCAAGGCTACTCTTAAGCATATGGAAGCTACGAACTTTACCAACCAAACTCTAGCTACTCTCTCAATCTATAACCCATACCAACCCCACCTCTTCCATCCACAGAGAGAGAGAGAGAGAGAGAGAGGGATTTGTACGGGATTGGATAGCGTTTGATTTTGCATCTAGTTCTACGTGATTTGTCGAATCAATAATTACTATAAACAAAATCCTCCCGGAAGGTATGTCATTCGCAAGTGAACCTAACAAAAAGTGGTTGATCCGTATCAATTCGATCCAACAAGGGTGGCGAGTGATTGTGGATCAAAAGGTGGGCCTAAGGAGCAGATTTATTCAATTCATTTCTGGTTTCTAAAAAGCCTGACCTTGACACTTAAACAAGTTCTTATTAATGTACTTATGAAGGGATTGTTTTACAACTTTGAAGATTGATAATGTGTTGACTTACATCAGAAGGGTTTTGATGTCTGGTCCATTATTTATCATAGCTATTTTGTAATTAGATTACCTGACTCATGATTCTCTCTGTTGAGAAGGAAAGAGGCATTTATTATTTTGAATTGTGAAAAGGACAAGTTCCTAGGAACTAAGTGGTTTTTATGTTAGTTCTCTTGTAGATGTTTTGGCGAATTTAAGATTGCACTCCACTTGGGCATTGTTATGGAGTTCGTGTTAGGTGAGTTATACTCCCAATCCTATCAATAGGATGGCATAGGGGTCCGGGATAATTATAGTGGGATATAATAGAGAGGTGCGAGGAGCTAATTATAATGGAATCCTTAGCTGGACGTAACCATAATGTAGGGGTGAATCAGGGTAAAAACTTATGTTTCGAATTCTCTTTCTCAGTGTTATTCTAAATTTTCTCATGATTGTATGCCAAATCCTAACAATTTGAAGACATCACAAAATACAAAGGCCACCGTATAGAAAACTTCCAAGGTTGTGAGTTGAAGTTAGTGAATTATAATGTAATTGTTGAGGCTGTTAATGGTCAAGGATACACACTTCAAAGTTTGTGGCATATGAAGTCCCTGGAAACTCATACTTGAGGACAAAACATTTTTTTTCTTGAGGATTTTACAATCCACTATGATTAGTAAATAAAATTCTTTTTTATTCTTTCTCAATTTAGATGCGTGGCAGTAACACAGTACAATAAATTTGTCGAGGGGGTGCAAACCTTACATGTTTCAAGCCAAGTTTCCGGACCCTCTCAAACTCATGAATCTCAAAAGTGAAGCAAGACAATTAATATGCAGGGCGAGTTAGATAACCTGTGCAAAGCTTGCTCAAGTCTAGTATGAATTGAGCTTTTACGAGCTTTCTCTAACTGGTTGTAATAGAAAATATGTTGCTAGACCTTTGTTGGCCAGTGTGAGCGAGCTTTTTCTGGCTTGTTGGCTGGTTGTGATATAAGGTTTTCAGGCAGTGCCGAATTTTGGTTTCATTGAGCAATGAGGAATTGTTCTGCTACAAATTACTGATGTTTGATACAGTAGGTATCGAAATAGTTTCCAAAGTTAGGCTTTGTTCTTCAGTATGAAGCCGCCCTCTTTGGGTAGTTGTATAATGTATTGTGGTTTATCCTTGTGTCTATGGCCCTCCATCGTGCGCGACATCAAGGCTTTCAAATGACGTCGATAATGCCAAAAGCAAAGAAGCACGTGCTTAGACTGGAAAAGATTGTCCCTGCAAACTAGCATAGTTTTTGAATGGCTTGCCTGCATCAACATTGGGTTCTTCAATCCAACGCGAAGAACATCAGCAGACGCATCACTCCTGTCACTAGAGGTATGGCTCTGTTATAGATCTTCTCATTTACTTCCAATCTTGCAACTTCCACCTGTAAGTTGTTACTGTGTTGCTACAGTTGTACCCAATCATGCTCACTCAGATCTTGCTGCATTTGTAAAGCATGGCCCTGCTACACATGTATCATCCTCGGTGCATACATCAACATGATGTCACGATTGAACAAGGACCAAATCTGAATGATATTTTAGCAGCCAAGAAATATAAGCAGAAAACAGCAAAGATCAACTGTCAATGCAGATGCCTGCATCAATGTCTCTTTACTACGTGCAGAGTTACCACCTGACGAGACAACTCCATGAAAGACATCTAACACAGCTTGAATTGTTTCTAGTTTCGAAACACATCCGATCGATTTTTCTCTTCATCTAAAGAGCCAAAAAGCTATGAGACAAGCCACACGTTGAATCCGGGAAGAGTAATTGCACGAATTAAACGAAGAACCAAAACAATTACAAACATATGGTGAATCTTGACAAGAGCATCTTTAATCGATTGAAGATTTGGAATAGGAGAAATAGAGGTCTATCGCTGGAAAATCCACCGCAAATTTGGAATTTTTAAGAACCAAGCTGGAATAAAAAATGAACTCTCACGGACAACAAGCAAAGACAAGAAGATCGAGCTACAAACTGCTTGGGATTTTTCGAGCTTAACAAACTAGCCAAAAAAATGATCTTTCACAGTCAATTGCTTAGGATTTTTTGGACAAAGCAGAACAAGTATGACAAACAAATTCGGGAGAAAAAAAAAACACAGACAAGTTCTAAACTTAATTAAACTGCGGACGAAGAAGAGTGCGCTCAGAGTCTTAACTGAGAATGAGAGGCAACTGAACAAGAGATGAATTTTCACATGGCCGTATCAAATCATCTAAATTGTTGCCTTGCATTAATCCACGTCAAGAATTTAAAAGAAAAACTTAATGAAAGTTAAAAGACGGTATAGTTCACGTCTATCAGCTAATTTTTTTCCGTGAAAGTAACCTTATTTTTGTGATAGGACAAAGATGTGACCTTGATCGTGACAAGATTTTGATTGCCATAAATTAATCTTCGTATTCCTCGCCCTGCGGTGGAGAGCAAACTTTCTAACACCACACATATGAAGAGACCAAAAGATCCACATGAAAACAAATATACGGTACTCTATTCTCCAGAACTTGTCAATCCATAATTGAGAATCTCAAATGCAATTATCACGAACCACAAATGCCATAATTCTCCAGAAACTTCCATCTGTAAGTATTCCAGCTAGCCGTTTTTCGGAAGTACAAAAATAGTTTCTAAGAGCAAAACTGTTCCGGCCCCAGAATCGAGGCTAATATGAGATACTGAAACACTGAAGCTTGATAAAAGGCGAAAGACATTGCCTACAGCCTTCTTCCTCTTCTACCGCCCTTTCTTCTGGTGCTATCAGTCGGGATCGGTGTCACGTCCTCTGGAAAAATATGAAGAACTTACATCAAGATCGAAGCAACAAAATCTTTACGCCAGCAAGGAGAAACCAATGTGGTGGGTGAAGAGCCCTATGGAACTAACAAGTGTATGAAAAAATGCTTGCACAACATGATGCCTCATTAAAACTAACATGTGTATTAACAGAATCTTGCTTCCATTAAAGATACGTCATAAAATATTCTTGTACAAGTGTGATAGAAATTTAAGGAACCCCATGAGACAATGAAATAAATGTGAACATGGTGTGTCATTCCTAGACATGACTATCCTCCACTCTCATGTACAGCGAACATGGTGGAACATTTTCATAGCTAACACCAACAATGCTAATTACGCACAAAACTCAAAAAACCATCAGTGAAAATGAGAGCCTAATCATTCCTCTACATGGCAACTAACTCGAATTGTACAGGAATGAAAAGCAACATCATACAATTAAGAAGAGCCGGTTATCCGACTTTCCCAGGCCTGCATATTGATGCTGACTGCTTTTACTCAAAAAGATTTGTGAAAGTGCAAACTACAACAGTGATTATCATATTGATCATAGAGCTAAAATTGGCCATCATCCAATAAAATAGTTGCCCTCATTTTGAGCGACGTTAACAAGATATTACTTACCTATGCGACCAATTTTCATTCCAGAACGAGCCAAGGCTCGAAGAGCAGACTGGGCACCAGGACCAGGAGTTTTTGTCTTGTTCCCACCAGTTGCACGGAGCTTAATATGAAGGGCAGTGACACCAAGCTCCTGCATGCAGGGAGATAAATAGTTATGCCAAAAAAGCCAATTTACTCCCATGTATCAACTCAAATACAAGTACTATAAAAAAGCCAATTGAAAAGGTTTCTATGTCATTAGAAAAGAGAACTTACAAGTAGAAGAATAACCCTAAAGTAAATACAAGGGTGCATGGGTATACTATGAAAGAGAGAGCAAGGAGAAAAATTAAATGCCTCTCTCTCCCCAGGTAACATTTCACATAAATGGGGGAATATTTTGGGATTTATAAAGAGAAACAAGAAGAAACCTTGCATCTTTGGGCAACATCCTGTGCTGCAAGCATGGCAGCAT
Source organism: Eucalyptus microcorys (assembly GCA_014182515.1). NCBI lineage: Eukaryota > Viridiplantae > Streptophyta > Magnoliopsida > Myrtales > Myrtaceae > Eucalyptus > Eucalyptus microcorys. The sequence goes on along the minus strand of CM024565.1, from coordinate 3,171,457 downwards.
ATGGAGAAGACTCATCTCTATCAGCTTTCACCTTCATACCACCTGTTATATGAAAGTATAACTACCCATTACACAGCAGTCAATTTTGGATGCAAACATGGAAAATTGCAAGGAGAAAAGGCAATAGATAATAAGCCTAAAGCTAATCCCTCAATATTGCTAAAGTAAGTCACTTTTGTCCTCCTAAAACTTCTAATGTGTATCTCTTCTTCAATGATCACTTTAGACTGGGAGAATGAACATGCATTTCAACTCAAAAGGGATGAGATGAATAATAGGAGATAATTAGCAGAAAAACTGCCAGTGTATATCATAGAGAACTTAGTCCCGGAATGGACACTGTTTTCCAGTTCCAAGTAAGTTTTTAACTCTCACCTTGTAGCAGTAATTAGTTACCCTAGTTTGACTCTGTGTGATGAATTTCATTTGTAAGACTTTTTAAATCCCCTATTTTTGGTCAAAGCAACCACTTCCATTTTTTATTCGTTTTCTCTTCCTTTTACCTTCGACAACAACATTAACCACAGCTTACTTTACCAACTCTAAGCTTGTACATAAAATAACAGTAGTGAAAATTTTGACTCAGCAAAATATAATGACTGAATGAGGTGAAATCACAACTCACCATACACCTAACTGGTCTAAACGTTTTCTTTGCTTATCATAACATGAAATGAATCATTGTGCCTACAAGAATTTTCGATTATTTGACATCCTACTCAGTGTGCGTACGATCACAATGAAAAAAAAAAAAAAAGCAACTTGCACAGGATCCAACAGTAAAATTTATAATCATGACTTGCTTACCAGTAATACGGACGAGGGTCTCCCTACCAGATAAATCAGTCACATGCTGAAGTTCAAGCAAGAATAAAAATTCCAATTAAGGGTTTATAAAGAACAAACCAACTTATTAACAAAATCAATCATAATACACTTACAATGAATGTGTCATTGAAGGAGGCAAAAATGTGAGCGACACCAAAGACATACTCTCCCTCTCTAACGGCAGGACCAAGGGTAACGTTTTCTTCCTTCGGCTCTCTGACCTTCCTCTTCGACTGAAACGGCGTAAAAAGAATACATGTATCATAATCAAAGGAATTCTAATCAAACGATCAAAACATAAAGAACCCAAAAAGACAGCAGGCAGCAAGGAAGTTCGAGAACATCTTGCGGCTTCCCAAAATGTAGAGTGCCAACCAAAACACAATGACCCCATAATCACCTGACTACATCTTCTCCTGAACGAACCATTCAACACCCACTACAATTATCATCGCATCATAACAAAGGACGGAGCCAGTACAGCTAGAGCACTAGTGAGCTAAGATCCGCACGGCTCAAGACTTCAAATTGGATAAACAGAACTCCCAGCCACCAATTTAATCTCAAACACGCAACAGGAATAGACGCAATCGAACAGCAAACAGGCCGAATCGTCGACGGTTCGCGACGCACAAAGAGGGCGGCATTGCTACAAGCTCACAAGCTCCAACCTTTTCCACCAAGTCGACACGGCAACATCAAGTGCAATCGAGGGTAATTCATGGAACGCGAGAAACTGAGCCCTGGATCTATCCATACGCGCGCTCTCATCCTCTCGATCGAAACCCACGAACGCAGAATCCGAAACAAGGAGGTTCCGCAATCGATCAAGACCTCACTCAAAATTCATACTTCGTCGTGCAGATTTCAGTCAGAAAGAAGAGAGAGATAGAGGATAGCCGCTCACCATAGTTGCAGATGCGTCGAACTGAGATCTTGAGTGCTTACGGCTTCGGGGACGACGGCAGCGAAAATGTCAGGCCAGAGGAATGGCACGCTGCCGTATCACCTCAGGTTTTATATGGCGGGTTAGGATTAGGGTTAGGGTTTTTCAGGGGAAGCTGACCTGCGAGTTTCCGAGACTACCCTTGCAGTTTCCCTTTATTTTTAACTTTCAATAAATATTCTTCCTTTTTTCTTTTCCATTTTCTACTTTCCATTGTAGTACTATCCAAAATTTGTTGTTAAATTCGAAATTGAATATCTAAGGGTTGGGATGGGACAAAGATGGTCATTAACTTTACCTATGTTTTTTTATCAAATGCTTTACCTCAATTATAATAATAAATCCGATAATTCGATAAAAGAGATTTAGGATTGTCAAGCAAATGGATAAGAGAAAAAATCCATTTAAATAAGGACAGAGCGTAAGTCATCTTTTAGTATGCTCCAAAGATTCTTATGAATTGCTCTAGGATCTCATTTGTTGTGATGGTTCAATTCAATAAATTAAAATAGAGGTGCGATGCATGGACTAGGTCCACGATGGGAAAAAGTAGGTGTGAATTGTTAGTTATATATTAGACTTTCAATATAGTGAAATGTCTAAGAAAGATCATATTGAAAAGATTTTTTTAGAGATCTTGTTGGTTTTTTTCTTTCATTTGAAAACTTACGGCATTACTTTGTGATACTGTACTTTGGGCGTGAAAGTTCACTTTTAGGCTTCTCTTTCGGCACTATACTCTAGATGGTATGGAATAAATTAAAACCAATTGCATATGTCTAACCAATAACTTTTGGATTTTTGTTCCACTGCCAATAAGTACTTTCCAATTTCGCCTTTATATAATTGACATATGAATAAGTTCAGTTCTGCATCAAAATCTACATGTCCATCAAAAATTGAATGCATAAACAATTTTTTGCACTGAAAATGGACCTAATAATATTCCGTTTTAGCTTATAATTTGGTTAATTAAGATTGACCAATAAGTAATACCGCCATATTGTTTCGCTCGTTTCCTTCACGGTCTTATTATATTTTGATCCACATTATGATGTTTAGCCATCTGGCGAAAGTTTTTCAAACCATTTACGAAGGACATGATTAAGTTGAATGGATTGAAAGAGAGATTTGATGCTTGGATTAGATCCCAAAATAGGAGAGAGTAGGCATAGATTGCTAGCTCTTGGCAAAAGAACACCCCAAATATCAAAACTTGGCACAATTGAATACTTAAGTGTCAAAAGTTATAAAAGTGACACTTAAGTGCCACGTTTATTGAAAAACGGGACACTTGAGTGCCACTTTTAACGAACCCCACTGGAAATCTTATGTGACAATTAAATATTAATATTGCTCGCCTATGTGGCTCGTCGGAAAGTTGACTCAACTTTGATTCATCCAAAACGACGCTGTTTCCATAGTTGGACAAAATAAAGCATTTAAATTGGCTAAAACGACGTTATCTCCCCAATGACCCTAAATCTAAAACCCTAAGTTGGGCAAAATCCCCATTGAATCGCTTGAACCCTAATCCCGAATCCTAATTTGATTTGCTCCAAATTCTACAGCTGAATATTGGAAATGGAGAGCAGAACTTTCAACAGAGACTCAAATTCTTCTCATTGAAGTGAAGGAGAAGGCGGGAATTTATGTTTTTGTGGGTTACTGAGTTCAAGAAAAATATCGTGGACTTGAATGAATCTCTGGAGAAGATTCTATGGATACGCCTGATATAAAGAAAGATCGAAATGCAAATATTTCAAATGGATCGACGTGGAATTTTCTCACCAAGCCACATAGGTGATATTGGACCTACTTGATAAACGACATCAACCTCCATCTATGCTTGTGGATGACTTGGATGATGTTGACTTAATGCAAACTTAAACATCTTTAGTTAACAATTTGAATGTGACGGCCCGAGCGGTGGTGCGCAGGGAGGAGGGATGGCGATGTGTTCGCGCCTCGGTCCCCGAACGTGCGCAAGGAAGGGGTCCCTCTCCCTCTTGTCCCACATCGCTTATGGGGTGAGTACTATGCCAGTTTATAATGGCTTGGGCCCCTTTAACATGTGTAACGCGTTTTAAAGCCGTGATGACTCAGTATCCAAAGCCGACAATATTACACAGTGGGGCTCGGGTCGTTACAAATGGTATCATAGCCGACTCTCGACCGCGTGTGGGGCCATAGCGAGGGCGCTATGCTCCCAAGGGGGGAGAGTGTGACGACCCGAGCGATGGTGTGTGGGGAGGAGGGATGGCAGTGTGTCCGCGCCTCGGTCCCGAACGTGCGCAAGGAAGGGGTCCCTCTCCCTCTTGTCCCACATTGCTTAGGAGGGGAGTCCTGGGCCAATTTATAATGACTTGGGCCCCTTTAATCTGTGTAACGCGTTTTAAAGCCGTGAGGACTCAGTGTCTAAAGCGGACAATATTACACATTGAAGAATGAAGTTTCAATGATGAAAATTGAACGAAAGTGTTACCAAACGTTTATTGTAGTGCTGTTTTTTTCTCTGACTGCCATAGTTAGAAATAAGTGGACAAATATAATTTTTTTGGATCAAATGTAGGTTTTTTTTTTTTTTTGGAAGATGTGAAGAAGTTTTGTTTGTCTACAAGATCATTGTGGCTTTGTTTTTTTTTTTTTTTTTTTTTTTTTTTTTGTGCTGTCATATATATTGTGATTTACTTCTTGTGTTTGTGGGGAGGTCAAGGAAAGGGAATGAGAGAATGAGATATTGTTTGTACTATGTTTTTGTTTGTTCTTAAATATAAACCGGCAATGATGGATGTATATTGGGTCAATGTGTTGTGATGACTTCTTTACTTGAACTAAATGTAAACCAGTAGCAAATATTGAATTGAGTAGAATTGCCATAAGTTGAACTAAATATGTACACCAACAGCTTCTTTGGTTTGCTGCAAATCGGCATATACATAGGATAGATACGAGTGATTACTCGAGTGCCATAAATTGTATTTAATGATTACTTAAGTACTAGTCGTGATAAAAAAAGATTCACTTAAATGTCAAGTTATTATTAAAAATGAACACTTAAGTGCCACTTGTGATTAAAAGTGAACACTTAAATGTTAAGTTTTTTAGAATGTAATCAGTTGAGTGCCAATTTTTTTGTACGATTTTTCTAAATATTACACCAACCATCAGCCACCACCACCACCTACCACTGGCCACCATTGGACTCTAACTATCACCATGAGCCATACCAGGCACCCCGGGCACCAAGTTGAGCCACCCCCAACCATTACTGTGTTGGTGGTGTGCTGCTGTAGAAGTTGCTGGTGCAAGGTGCCTTGCACCAGCACTACTTGGTGCTACGCTTAGAACTAGGGAAGACGAAGTCCGTTTTTCTGCAGGTATGCCTTCCCACAATAGGCGAATTTCTTATTCAAGCCCTTTAGAGATAGCCTTTTAGTAGTAAACTACTCGGAAAATTTAGTTTAGAACATAAAGATACTTAGAGGTGCTAGAATGATAATATTTCTAACTATCCGAGTTGCATTTTTCAGAGGATCCTACCAAGCTGAAGAAGAAGAGGTGTTTAGGAAGACATTGAGAATTTTTCACACTTACTTTACTTCAAGGGACTCTGAGAATTTTTCACACTTACTTTACTTCAAGGGACTCTGCCCAATTCATATCTTACACTAGGTACGGCATGAGTCCCAACCCAACCCAACCCCCACAATAGACCCACCACCACTAAGCACCAGTAGCCATCACTAGCCATCACCACCAGCCATACCAGCACCCAGCCACCACCATAAACCCACTATTAGTAGCCATTGCTAGTGGTGGGTGATGGGTTTGTTGCAAAAGGTGTTGGTACAAGCTATACACACTGCACACTTGCACCAATATCAGGTGCAGCACGAGACCCTAACCCAACCCCCACAACAGATCCACCACCACTAGGCTTCACTAGCCGCTACCACCAGCCACACGAGCACCTTAGCCACCACCACAGACCCACTACTAGAAGCAGTAAGTAAAAGTAGAATCCAAAAAATGAAAAAGATAAAAATGACAAGCAACAAGATCGTTCCATTGATATTAAAATTAAATTTCACAAACTCAATAACAAACTAAAAAAATAAAATAAAAACCATCTATAGAAAATTATAAACAAAACAATTGACTCCTCAGCCCCATAAACCCTATTTCATCCCATTTCATCAATTAATATACACAATGCCTCTTGTTCGTGCTCTTATTGATGAACATTTCACTTAATTCATAATCCTTGCATTTTTTCTAATTTGATATATGACTTCTAATTCAACTGTCTTAGGATGCACTGATTTTGATGGAGCTGCAACAATCCCAAGTTGAATTGATTTAGAAGGAGATGTAATTGTCGTAGGCTGAATTGATTCATATAGATTGCAATTGGATTCTTACTTTTCTTTCTTGTTGGCGTAGCCGATGTCTTCTTCTTTGTTGGCGCAATTGTTGATCCTTAAGTTGGGCATTGAGAGATAAGAACTTCCGAACTTCTCCCAGATTACAAAAAGAAAACTCAATTATCAGCAAAAGTTTGCACCATAAATTAAATTAAATGTAACCAATAAAACTTACATTAATAATGATTATTCTGGTACGCTCACCTATATAAAGGCAATAACCATATTGTTTTAGGGCATGTTTGTTTGTGTTCCTGGCCCGTGTTTATGAACATAATTCCTTTTTTTTTTTGTTTTCAGGAACAAAAAAAAAAATAGAACGCGTTTGTTTGGGTTTTTGTTCAAAATCCATTTTTTGTTTTCGGGAATAAATTTGGAACAAAAATAAGAAACAAAAAAAACTTGTTTCTAGAACACTTTCAAGAAACAACTTTTCTCTATCCTCGTTTTTTTCTTCTCTTTCTTTTCTTCTTCTTTTTTCTTTAGCTGGTGGCCGGCAACTGGCCGTCAAGGGTCAGCGACCTTGCTGGAGTGTCGCCGTGGCTGGGTGAGGCCGCCGGCCCTCGTCGACTGGTCGCCGGCCATGGCCGAGGCCGGCGACTAGCTAAAAGGAAGGGAAAAGAAAAAAGAAAAAAGGAAAAAATTAAAAAATTAAAAAATTAAAAGAAACAAAAAACTTATACAAGTTTACCAAACGTGTTTTTGTTCTTTTTCTATTCCAGGAACAAGTTTACCAAATGCGTTCTTCTGTTAAAAAATTATTTCCTGGAACAGAAATAGTTTTTTCTATTTCTGATCCTCGGAACAATTTTTGAACAGAAACGTTACCAAACGCACCCTTAGCATCTTCCCAAGAGTCCCTTTTGTTTGAAGGGGAGCGTCACTTTCAGGTACTTATGATTTGTTGGCCATTCTTCTCGCTTGAGATTTCTTGGGCCATTGTTTTGGCCATTAGCTACAACATGAGGTTTTTCGGACAATTTTTCAACTAGGCGTCTTCTAGATGGCTTTCTTGTAGCTAGCCCTTAACTTGGCCTTCTTCTAGTTGTTCTTCTATCTAGCCCTTCAACCTTAGTGACACATTCTGTTGGCCTTTGTGGTGGCCCTTGTAATGACCTTTCCGGTGGCTTTTGTGGTGACCTTTGTGATGGATCTTATGGTGGCCCTTGAGCTGGGCTCTTTGTTGGCAATTGAACTTCAGCTTACCTTCTTCGAATCTAAGAAAGAGGCAAAAGATATTATAAATATAACATTGGGCCATATAATAACGTAAATGAAAACTAAACACAAATTGTTGAACTTAACGGATATTTTTTTCTCTGCTAGTGAAAAACAATCGACTTAACTAGCTATTCAGTTGCTTCGGCCAATCCTTCAGCTGACCATCTTCTACCTTGCCTTCTTCGAATAGGCCCTTCAGTTTCAGGTACAATAAGGGTTTCGGTCAATCTTTCATGTGTCATTCTTGTGACTTGACAAAGACAAAGACATTATATACAAGGTTAATTGTATCTATGTACATATTTGTAATAAACCATAAAGTAACATAAACACAAATGTCATGACTTACTAGGTTTCTTGTTGTCAACTGAATAATAGTTGACTCACTTCAGCCTTTTGTTTGCCTTTCTTCAACTGTCCTTTCACTAGGCCTTTCGACTAGCCTTAACTATTCCCGCTACTTTCTTAATTAACAACCTTTAGTATTGTGCCTTGCTACGTGGCAATAAGAGTACGTCATCTTTACACATGCCTTACTCATCCTACGCTGACTTGAGACCTCCTCCTCCATCATTATTCGTTTTCGATTTGGCTTTTCCATTTTCTTTTTTAGTGGCAAAGGTTGAGGTGCTTCACGATCTGTTAGCTCCCAGAACTTGTTACTTCTAATTGGTTATATCATGAATTGGTATGAAGTAAAGTATTTCAATTTCTTATACTAATCATTAATGCGTTGTGGCCCTTCAATTGGATGGCACATATGGCATGTGCACAAAGAATTCTACTTAGTTGCCATGCTCTATATGAACACTTCATTGTACCTAAATGAACAACATACTTATCAAAATCATTCATTATCTCATATCCTTCATCTCCATTCCAAATGGGATGGTAATACCTACTTGCAGCCAAATTTTCATCCGATTTCTTAGTAATCCTAGGATCACATTGCCTAGTCCACTTTGCAACATCGTCTTTTTGTTTGTGCAGCTGAATCATGACCATAACCCATATATCTTCAAGCATCAAAATGATTGGTTTGCATCTGACATCTATTATCCTTCCATTGAATGATTCACATATGTTATTGTTGATATTATCACACTTGAATTCCTCGTTGAAAAACATCCTACACTAATACTTTAGTTCTGTTTGGAATACTGCATCAGAACTTTCCTTTGTCAACTGAAGCAGTTATTCTTTGGCCATCCTAAAGTCAGTCATATTCGTGCTCTTTGCTAGCTGTCAAAATTGCGACTGCAATTTATTTCCTTTATAGGTCTTTGCCCAATTTATGTATATGTGTTGTGCACACATTCGATGTTCGGTATAGGACAACAACTAAACTATTGCCAGAATCAGTCCCTGCAATAATTCAAAATAAGAAATTGACTAGATTTTTCAAAAAGCAAACATTACCTTTTGTTGATGATGAACGCCTACCCTTTCCCATTTGTTTTTGTTTTTTTTTGGCTAAAGGTACCCTTTCCCATTTGTTATCTTCAATCATTTATCAGATTTTTTAGGAATTAGGATCAATTGTCCTTGTTCTCTACCCTCACAATAGCCCAATCTAATTGAAACATTTGGTTATTTGCATATCTTCCAATTGCGACAGGTAATTCTCCTTTACACAAGCCTTTCAAAAAACAACCATTAAATCCTATAATCCGTCTACAACTAGATAAAAATCCTCATCTACATGCATCGAAGCACACATAGAACTTAACGAACTTGGTTCTACTATCAGGAAGTGGCCTCTTCACAACATCTACATATACTCTACTTGAAGGGTTTTGCAGCTTACACTCCCAAGCATAATCCCATAATTGTCCATATTCATTGCCGTACTGATCAATGAATATCTTCATCACTTTTTGCTTTGATCTTTTGCATTGATTCCTATATACATTAAGTCCTATACGCTCATTCACCAGCATCCTGAACTCAGTACTCTTTATTTGAGGCATTAAATTGATCCGATCGAAGAAGTGCTTGGACAATCATGCACTTGTTACCCTTTTATTTTCAAAATTAATGAATCAAGTATGTTCCTCTTGGTAGGCTCTAATCTGGAAGGATCCACTTCTCCTAACAAATGCGCCGTAGATCTTCCATGGATATTGTTGCTAAGAACACCTAACTCTTACAAATGTCTTAATGTTTCTAATGAAGTTTATAATCTTTTGTGCAGTAATGGAGTTCATCAGTATAGCTTCCCTAAATTGTTTCGCATCTTGAAATTTCATACCTATAGACAAAGTATGAGAGGTAATGGATGGATCATAATAATGAAACTTACTTTTCCTTCTATGCACAGCTTCTTGATTTTCTTCAAGCTTATCCTGGGAAGTAGCATTCTTGACGCTTTCTTCATAATCAGTCTCCTCACTAGCAACATCAGCAACATGCAAAGTTGCAAACCTATATGACAAAAACTCCCTTTACTTTTTTCTTGACTGTGATGCTCCTCGTCGTTGTTATCATTTAAGAAATTTTCAACAGGCAACCATTTATCGTCATCATCACTAGATTCAGCTACTTCCCAATCTAATCTAGTAATTGTGACATCACCTATGTCATAATCACTTTGGTGAATTGTATATACGTCTCTCTCCTCTCCATCTTATCTATCCTACCCTAATTCATCCCTAACCTCAGTACTACCATGAATACCATCTCCCTCTTCTCCTATTTGGGCACTCTCTCCATCATCATCTTTGTCCTTATTATCACTATCGTACTCAATGTATAATTTTACTTTTTCGCCATGAAGATAATGGTATAAGGCATCCCTAAAACTATTATCATCTTCTAAGTTTCTCAAACTATCTCTTAAGGCTTTTCTAGTAACACAATACAACAATTTATGTACTTTATAAGGCAAATATGTCACTATATCCCTAATAAATCTTATATAAGATGCATTCTTTATATTGATAAAGATGGTGCCCTCATTTCCCACCTCATACTCCCACTCATCCTCCTCAATTACAAAATTCCCACTGTAGCAAATTATTACATCAACATAATCCTTATCATAAGTCATTTCTGCACTAAGAAAAAAAATAATTATTTTTTAGGACCACAACCACAAAAAACAACAGACAATTGTACATGAAAGTCTCCCCACTCTCATGGACTTTATTAAAGAAAAAGGAAAAGGGGAGAGATGCACATATCAGGCCATTTACTAGAAAGATGCCCTTCACGACAAACAGAGGTCCCCACACTGACAATATACCCCTATATGATAGTCACTTTGATTATTTGCCTTCCCTTAAAATACTAACCAAAAAACAAAGGTCCCCACGACAAACATAGTTCTTCATGACACCTATTTCAACACTTCGATTTAAAAAAAAATGACCAGACATCCCTATGACAACCACTCCAAGCCTTCAAAATAGCTGTCGCACATCACATTTCGCATCCGACCCCTAAAAATTGTCATTGCACATCACAATACCACGTCCAAGCTCTAAACACACATCATAGTAACACTGCTCTAAGTCACACATCACAATAGCACCACATCTTTGAGGTCCAACCCTAATTTTCCCTTCGTCGAACCTTACATTTTGAGACCAAGCCCTAAATTGCCAATCCGAACCCCCATTAGGGTTCTAGCATTACTTTTGAGCCCTAAATCACACATCAAAGTACCATCCAAGCCCTACATTTCTTGGCTGACCTCCATATTTCCCCGCCGAGCCTCAAATTTCCCTTCGGAGCCCTAAAACGAGTTCGAGCCCTAATTTCATCACAGGGGAGGGGGAGAAGAGGCCAAACTTGGACGAGTGACGATAGTGAGCGGTGACGACCTATGTAGCACCGACACGGACACGCGACACGCGACACGACATGATACGACATGCCGACACGTTAGTTTTCAAAAAATAGAGAATTCCGACACGTTCCGACACGTTATATATTAAATATATATTTTTTATATATAAATGCAAAAATAAATAATAAAAAGAGCATATAATTAATCTATACTAAAAATATTAACTCAATATTTGTTAATATCATTCATTGTTTTAATTTAACAAAGATTGATTAAGAAATTCAAAGATTGCAAACACAAAAAAGTAAATTTGAAGGAACGTGTCATGCTTTCTTACACTTGTCAGGAAATTAGTGAGATTTCTTATAGTCCCAGACAGAATTCAGAATTATGATATAGACTGGCTTGGAGCTCCTCTGCAAAACAAGGTTCAAGAAAAATGAAAATCTAGAACAAGAATTCTCGAAGTACAACAAGAAAAAAAAGAGGAAATAACTAAATTCGCCATGGAAAATGTTAGAGATAACTCACAAGCTAATGACATAGACCAAAAGAGATAACTCACAGGTAACGCTTATAAGAGGTGGAAAGAAACAAAAAAAAAAAAATCGCAACTTTAAGTCTGCGGGAGCAGCGAGCGACGCCGATGAGAAGAGGGGCATTCCATCGTCACTCAAGGGAACGTCAAAACTTATAAATGAAAAACTTGAGAGTGATAATTTTCTTCTTCCCTTTTATTTTTGTTATTTTCATTATTTTTTCATATATTTATATTTTGACCCCTCAAGTATTGAAAATTTTTAAAATTGACCCCTTGCATGTCGGAATTTCGAACTCGCGTGTCGGAGCGTGTTGAGAAGAGTTGACCACGCGTCGGATTTCCCGACACTCGTTGACCGCGTGTCGGAACGTGTCAGAGTGTCGGACACGACACGAAGGCTTCTAGAGAGTGTCGGTGCTTCTTAGGTGACGACAACCAACGACGGTGAGCAATGACCACCTCTTGGCGTGAATGGCGACAGAGAAAAGGGCTTCAAATCTAGTGTGAACATGAGTAAATGAAGAGAAACGATGACGGCCAGGTCTAGTTAAGCCAACAAATAACCTAAACGACATCATTTAGCACCAAGGAAAAATGACGTCGTTTAGGGACGACGTCGTTTTTGTTGTCCATGTGTGCTTTTTTTTTTTTTTTTTTTTTTTTTTTTTTTAATATTTGCCACCTTAATAAAAGATGTCGTCAAAAAATGTCACGTACCCAATTTGGCCAGATTTTCTTCCCATTGGCACTTAACTGATCTATTTTGCTCCAATTATGGCAATTAAATGCCACTTTCGTAACTTTTGACACTTCAGTGTCTTCCCGTGCCAACTTTTGGTACTTCAGATGTCTCGGTATCACAAGCTCTACATTGAACCTTAAGGATAGTAAAACGTATGAAATTTATCAAATTGAAAAACACTATTTAATAAGTTTTTTTTTTAATAGATTACACCTCACAAGGTCGGCTTATTTAGACCTAGTGGCATCTAGAAAATATTAAGGAAGAGAGAAAAATTATGGAAGATTGAGTCTATTTCCAAAGGATCAAGTCAAAGCAATAAGCCCTCTTTAGGAGTTGGTAAAGGACTGCTAGTCACAAATCCAATCAATCTCCCTCAACGTCTTAGTGGGATAGCGCACAAGAAGGAAAAACTGGCAATTGCTGCTCGACAAAAGAGTGCAATTACAGAAGAAAACCAAAGCAGCTGAAGATGAGGAACCGCTAAATAGGAGAGATGCTTTTATCGCGATTCGTATGCAAAATAGAACATGACCACCGAGCTCAGGAAAGTCATTATACCATCTGTTAACTTGGTATGAAGTTTCGGCCGGAGAAAACAGAAAAAAAACAACAAAAGAATTTGTATCCAAGTAAATGTTCCTATAAATGAAACGATAATTTGCTTTAAAAAGTTATGCGGATATAAGGCCCACATACCCAGCGAACAAGGATAACACAGAAGATAAAAGGTATGCCCCGGCTACAATTATTGGTTTTTTGAAACCACGTAATTCGAGATGATGGTGAAGGGGTGCCATCTGAAAAATGCGATCCCCATATCCACGCAAGTACTTGGTGGCTTCGAATTGTGATACCTGAATTATAGATGCAATGGATTCCACTAATTAGACAAGGCTATATGATATGAAAAATCATCACCATTGCTTTTAGCAGAGTACATGTGCAATGCAGGACAGTTGGCGCAGTAAATGCAAAACAAAAGTAACCAAACTTCAGCTTTCATTATTAATGAATACTGGGTAACTTCTTGAATGTGCATGAAGTTTGTTTTACAACACAATGAACCTAAATGCCAACATCTTTCAACTATTATATCAAATAAAGTAGGGGAGGGGGAATTGCACTCAAGGCCTCTCTTATTCGTAAAACATATGATTAAAGTAATTTGAAGAACCTACGTGTTCCATTGAAACAGAAAAAAGTTTAATATAGTTATGTCAACTAATGTCCAAAGGTAAATGTTGAAACAATCTTTATCGAGAGTTAAATTTCTTCCGATGCTTAAAAAATATCCCTATAGTTTTGCACTGACCAACTCCCTGTTGAATATCAATTTGCCCAAATCAACAACAGGTGATCACATTCAGCGTTGCAATGGCAGTATTCATGGAGCTGTTATCCCTCAAGTCTAACCAGTGTTTCCTTCCTGGTTATGTTCATTGTCTTAATATCCAGAAGTTGGCTCAAACCTGGACCTGATCTGTATAAGATAAAGCCTTTAGCAGAGCCCCTGTACTTGGGTACATTTGCAACTTCTTCCAGGATTGAGGAATAGAACTTCAGTGCTAAGAACTATCCTTTCTTAACTCTCTGCTCTAGATTAAACTTACCTAAGACAAAAGAAGAAATCAATTCTTCTGATGGTGACTGACCAAGCACAACAGATTCTGTCTGTGTGGTAGCAGTGCTCTCTTGAGATATACGGGTACATATATATCCTAGCACTGGCAGTCACCCCCATCGGTTATCAATTGGTAAAAGAATAAACCAGTATTTATGGTCCTCTTTAGGGGTAAGTAGCCCTCCTTTAAATGAGTATATCCCTATGTTGGCCTCATGTTAAGGTCTCTTCAGAGGAGGCCACTGAATGAAATGAGGTCCTCTCAAAGTCGTAGGATAATGAGTTATCCTTCAGTCAAACACAAGGACTGTTTATCCGTGACAGGAGTGAGTGCATCGCAAGATCATATTTCCAACCATCTAAATTTTCTTCACCTCAGTAGATTTAATCTAATTGATGAAATGGCAAAGATATAAAAACAGCCAGGCTAAGGTTAGTTACTCTGTAGGGACAAAGGACACTGCATATTCTTAGGCAAAAAAGTATATACTGTAACCAAACTGTAATAAAGTATTCCGTGACTAACCTGCAAAATTACAAAGAATGCTTCAACAACGAAAACCCCAGACGAAATGAACAACGGAAGGAACATTCCTGTACAGGCTGCCATTGCAGCTAGTGCTCCACCAAGTGCTAGAGATCCAGTATCACCCATGAAGACAGATGCTTTGTACCGATTGTGCAAAAGAAAACCAACACAGGCTCCAGCCATTGATGCACCAAAGATAGAAAGGTCTACCTTCCAATGTAAACAGCTGTTAGTATACTGAAACATACATAAAAAAATTGACTCAACGACACTGTTAAACCTCAGAACCTGACGCAATGAAACTCTCCAAGGATTAGTTTTTCTCATTTTAAAGATCTGTTCACACTGTTAAAACTCCTCAGATGCATGAGAAGACACTTTACATCTATCTCAACTCTTCACTGTACTCACCAGGACATATCGGAAGCACCACAACTGACATTGCTATAAAAGCCAGTGCGGAAACCCCTCCCGCCAATCCATCCAGACCTTCAGTTAGATCAATCCCATTTCCCATAGACACGAAGCAAAATGAAGTCAACAAAGAATAAAACTTTCCCAGGCATACAATGCCCAATGGTGCTGGTAGAGGAACCAACTTTTTCCTGCATTAAGAAGGCAAATGAGTGATTTGAACTAACAGATGGATGCTTAATAGAGAGGCAATGCCACAGTAGGAAGTCAACATTTTATCAGCTAAACAAAAAAATATCAAACATATCAAACTTAAAAAAACAACCAACGGACATATAAGCTATTGATGAGAAGGAGCTAAGCATGGCATCTTAATAAAGAGAAATAATCTATATCAACAGATTCGCAACAATTTCGTCACAGAATTTGGCTGTCTAATACTGAACACTCAGGACGTTCTCATAATAACTTTATTACTTGGCCTAGTTCATTAATAGTAGAGGGGGGAAAGGAAAGAGGTAAATGTCATTCACATGATTCTGACCCCTAAAGGATAATATAAGGTCCACTAAATTAGGGATCTGCAAATTGTCAACTTTTCGTGTTCTTAACTCCATCCAATTGGAGAAGTCCCTATGCAAAACAGAAAGAAGCATTTTTTTTTTCTTAAAAAATAAAGAAACTTACAACATGATATAAGCAACTATAAAAGTTGAGACAAAGACATGCCAAAATCGCTGCTTTACTAATACTGAAAATAACATTAAACAAAGAGAAACTCATGAATGCAGAATGAAATGCAAGTGCTGATCTACAAGAAGCGAATCACATAAATTCAACTCCTTGAGAAGAAAATAGTACTAGAGGTTGTTGATTGATCATTTGTTAGTGGAAGGATGCAGTTCTAATTGATCAGTACAAATCTCAATTTTCTACTAAAGTCCATTGTAAATTTCACAGAACTTGAAAAGCTGGATCATTTGGGAAGAAGTGGGTCTCAGTACTTCTCGACCAAACATATGCCGTTGTCTGAGTCATTTATGTATAAGACATCTGCAAACAGACGGACTCTCCTTCAGTTAAGTTGGATATTAAAACTGTTCATCTTCCGCTTTAGGTAAATTGCATGGTTCGCCTAGCTTTTCTAATTGCTATTACCTTTCAAGCAATGACTTGGAAGAAGAATACACATCTGATTTCTTTTCATGCCAAAAAATAGTAAGTACCTTAAAAGTAGTGGTTTATGTAATGTTCTCGCAGCATTTTAGTGTCTTCCACCAATCAACGGATGAAAGCACCAGAAAAATTTCGGTAGTGAAATTTTCTTAAACATTGGCACAAGATTAGATATGTGAGTTACCATCAGATAAAGTTGATCAGATTAGTTACAAGAAGGTATACATGCCATAAGGTGATGATATCCTTGTGCAATCCAGCCACAAAGCGAAACTTGTCGCTACAACAACCTGTAAACCATTCAGAATCAGTTTTGAGATATTTATCAAGAGTTCTTTGACTAAAGGCACCTTAAGAAGACATCTGAATCGGTGTAAGGAATTGATGTGAGAAAGCTTGCCTCTAACAACAATTTCACCCAGGCAGATAAACCATGATTTCGATTCTCGACAAGGGTTAAATTATCATCTATAAACCCAATTGCAGCAAATGCCAGAGTCGCCACATTAGCTGCAGTAACTTCAGTTGAAGAAAAACCAGCTATGGCCTGTGCAACGGCTATACCAACAGGCACGAAAAACAATCCACCCATTGTGGGGGCTCTCTTTTTCAAATAGTGTCTCACAGGCCCTTCCTTACGGAGGATTCGGTAAATATTAAAACTGTCGAGTAAGGGAACAAATATGTAGCCTATACAGGATGCTATAACAGCCGACATGAAAAAAGGGCGGGTCAAGTAAAATTGCGGCAGCGGTAATCTGACGATCCGCCAAGCACACCAATCCAAGAGTAAAATGAAGGTCGTCATGAAAGTAATCAAACCCATGTTGTTCAAAATCCCATATTTGATCCTGCAAGTATACATATTTGAAAAGAATCCCATAAAAGTATGAAAATGATCTTCCTTCATAAATCATTGCATCAATAAGCATCTTTGATCACATCCAAATGCATTTGAAACAGTTCTAAATACCTGCGTTTCCTCCGGCGCCTGCCAATCAGTGCAAATCTATGAGCAGTAATTGTTAATGCATCATTCGTTGATACTTTATACTTCGGCACATCCATGTCATTGCTCGGATTTAATATCATTTCACTGTCACTGTCTTCACCATCACTGGATGAAATCATATAACCACCGGTACCCTCACTGCCACCCCAATCATCAAGGGATGGAATATCAATTGAGTCCTAGAGACCATTAAAGAAAATGATGAATCCTCTTAGATACTTCAACAGACTCATAAACAAGGGCATGAACCCACAAGAGAACTAGGTGACTTTACTCAGAGGTAAAGAGAAACGGGATACCTTATACAAAGTAAATTTTATTTGATTCATGTATAGCATACAAGATTCAAATGCAAGTGGATTAAAGCCTAAAACAGCAGAAACTTGCGTAGAGTAAAACATATTTGCCATCAGTGTGCAAAAAGGTTACCTCATCGAATGCCCGGCACAAAATGAGACTCTGCCGCAGACGACAACCAAGCCTCTGGAAAGTTTTATTATGTATCTGTTTGAAGAAAAAAAAAGCAGATAAAGAGTGAATTGGGGGCACATAAACAGCGTATAGCCACACAAGTTAAGACTTCGAAAGCTGCAAATAAGCACATTCAAATGGCCGTGCAGGGAAGAAGGAATTCCACTGAACTCAGATGACACCTCCTTCACGTCCGTATCGATTTACACACTTCACCGAACGAAACAGTAATCGACAGAAGCAAAGCATCTTCCTCCCCTTCCCAAGCAAGTCATCCGCTGTTTCCCTTCCCTTACACGACTGACCGAAGAGTTTCGAATCACCTCAATCGACCGATCGCAAGAGACGAACGTCCGATGGCGTTCGCAATCGAGGCGCAACGCTCATCGACTCCATCTCCGATCCGCGAGCTCGCCATCTCTCCCTTCCGCCACCAAAAAACCAAAGCAGGAAAGAAAGGAAACCGACGGCGGGAAGCACCAGAGCCGTTACCTTGAGACCGGGACGAGCTCCGGCGGAGCGACGCGCGGGCGGACGGCGCGATCGAGCGGCGCGAGCAGGGATCGGGAGCTCGCCGCCGCCGGCGACGGCGACGGCGACGGCGCGGGCGGCGAGGTCGAGCTCGACGGAGGGGGCCAGACGAGCGCGCATGGCGTGGTCCGGCGGCCGGCGGCGGGCCCGAAGATCGGCGGTCGCAAGGGCAGCGGCGGAGGAGTAGAGGCAGGGGAAGAGAACGAGTCGAGAGAGAGAGAGAATATTCGAGGGGGGAAATGCGGAGAGCGAAGATTTATACGCAACGGGCGAGAGAGGGAAAACCCGACGTCGCAGCTTCGAAACCTTCGCTCGCTTACCTGAGATCGGCAGTTGGGCCCCCCGCCACGCGCCTTCCCGTAGCGCGTGCATCGCTTCCTTTTTTTTTTTTTTTGTCGTTGTTATTATTTTTCTTTTTTCTTTTTGGTCGGTCTTACTCTATTCTTACTCTAACTCTTACCCTCAGATTTTTGCCCACCCTCCTTTTAAGGCGCGAGAGAGTGCACTGCTCCTTTAAACGTTAGTGATTTGTATCACTTAGGAAGGGCATAAGGCTAATATAATGAAAAATTATAAATTAATACACTCACGATAAATTTACCTTAAAATAATTTTTTAATAAAAAAACTCCAAACTGGTATGTATGTGACATATGACAGTTGACGAGTACACTAATTTAGGATTTTACTCTTCGTTTTATCACAAGTATACTAGTTTATGATTGTTCGTGTTATTAATTCAATTTAACAAAAGTTAACAAAAGGTAAATTTGTCGCACATATATTTAGATAAATTTATCGCATATATATCAATTTGTGTTTTTTTTTTTTGTAGTAAAAAATTAATTTATAATAAATTTGTCACAAATGTTTCAATTTAGGATTTTTTGGAATATTAATCCATGAATTAATAATAATGCTTGAAATTCAAAATTGTGTTTCATACCTTTTCTCTTTCCTTTTTCTATAATTTTAAGATTATCTTTAAAAATTGTTTGTGCAATTTTTGGAAGGCGATTTCGACGATGAATTCGTTGATGGGGATTTAGCATCGTTAAAAATTGTTAGCCTGGATGCATACATGCTTCGAGCTGACCATTTGGTGTATCGCGAGGTAGGGTGTCCTAGATAATCTTCGAAAGCGACATGACTAGATAGGTTCTGAGATAGATATCAAAAGCAGTACGGTGATTGCAAGCACCGAAATTTAGGATTTACGTTCATATCTTGTATCCTATACGTTGTACCTTGTATAGGTTACCTCGTAAAAGATCCGGGGTACCCTATACAATACTTAAATGGTACTGTAATGTTTTTAGATGTGTGAAATGGTGCGAGGAAGCATCTTTATTTTTGATATATCACTTTACGGTCGTTATATTATAGGATTTTTGGACATGAACATGTACTTTATTGTGAGTGCTCTTGTATTTTTCATATAGAATGTGTCGACAGTTCAAATGATGATTTTTTTTATAAAAAAAATCCAAAATAGTAGGGGCACAATTGAATAGATCAAATCAATAGGTTTTGAAATAAATCCAAGAATCCTATAGGATAGATTGTAGGTTCCAAGAAACCGATGTCTATAAGACAGGTTTTATCCTACCACCTTAGAACTTGCACTGCCTATTTCCAGCTACCGCATCCTCTAACTGGCTGCAAACCCCACGTGACCAACGAACATGATCTTTATGTCGTGTCTATAGTACAGTTGACTTGGGAACTCTTCTCCCTCCTAACGAGTCTTACTTTCTTTGTTGAAGGAAAATTATTCAAAAAGTTTTAAATTTATTATGCATCGATTAATTCAGTCATAATTTTTTTTTAATTTGGTCACTTCAATCCTAAATATTTTGACGATTTTTCAATATATTTCTTCTGGTCATTTTTCGTTAAAAATAGTTGATGTGGCAATCTTGGCCGAGATGCCCTCATTGACCCTCGTTGAGGCCCCGATGACCAACGAAGGGAAATGAGAAAAAAGATAATAGAAAAATGAAAGAAAAGAAAAGAAAAACTAAAATTTTTAAAAAAAATTATAAAAATCAACTTAGCATTATCTGTGCCATGTAAAATAACCGATATTTACGTCAGTAATTTTTTTTTTTTTTGGGGCCAAGATTGGTAGAAAGGGTTTATAAATAAATTGATCGAATTAAAAATTTTAAAACTAAATTGGTGGCGCAGCACTATAAGTTTAGGAAAAAAACTAAACAATTATCTCCCATACTGTTGGAGCTCTCAATTAATTCCAACTTCAGGTGTCCTCTCTTCATCTACCCATCGTTAGAACCTACTCCATCCTCACAACCAATTTTCCCCATTGATCTACTTCCTTGCGCTTCATACCTAACCCAACTCCTCGTCTCCTTTCTTGTTCCCTCTCGACGTTGATTCACCACCGTACCTTTTTATCCATCATTCCAATATTCACCAACCGTTTCGGTCTACTCGACACGCAGTCGATCTCATTTTTTTATGAAAGTTTGGTACTCAAGCAATTGATTAAAATGTAACGCCATCAAAACGAATGCTACAAAAGAGTATAAATTTTCGCCTACTTAAATCAAAAGCTCCCGAGACGGAGCAAACAAAGTCCACTTGCTAGTCCTATAACAAGAGCAAAGAATTCATATATTTCGATGAATCATTTCTCCAAACAGAAGAAGTAACCTCGATAGCGAAACTAAATGGCATGTGTGAAAACTTGAGCCTTGGTTTACATCAAAATGCATAATTCGGGATGGTTCTTCCTTAACAAGTGCAAATAGCCAGAACCTTCATGGCAGCCCCAGGCCAGGGCTTCACTTTTGTTCCATGCCGTGTTTGTGATTGAACGTGTTCGCCAAGCCAAGCCAAGTATCCCCGCTCTTCACTCTGTAGACTGACTCGCATTTCGGTCCAGTGGATAAAATGTGGGTTTAGAAGCTGGTAATAAACGGGACATGGAACGAGAACAAGATGTGCAACTTCGAATGTTGTATAAAATCAAAGTCCTATCTGTTTCCTCTCCCCGCTTCTCATTATCCTTTCGGCTATAGAGAGAGAGAGAGAGAGAGAGAGAGAGAGAGAGAGAGAGAGAGAGCACCAAGAAGAGGTTGGAGAGCATGGTCATTTCCCTGTTGATTCTAGCATGGTCATCGTCCCCGTTTTCTCACACTCTCAACTTTCCTGAATAACTGCTCTTGAGGCTTTTCATGTCTTTCATAGGTTTTCACATATATCAAGCGCACCCACTGTTGGGAAAATATGACGAAAGATTAGGAAGAACAATGAAATCAAACTTTAAGGTGTGATATTACTTTTTTTCAGGAATTATTTGCTTCACAACGTTATTAATGGTCACCGGTAAATATCCTCCATGATATAATAAAGTCTCGATTGAGAATACTAGTTAGCAATTATAGTATTTCTTCAGAGTCTTTCAAGGGAAATAATTGGAAACAATGGTTGTATATCTTTTCGAAAGAAAATGAAAATGGAAGAAGAAGATTATTATTGAACAAACACATTCAGTAATTAATAGCAAAAAAACAAGAAATTATATCTGAATAGACACAACCTTTCAAGAATTAAAAAGTTCTGTTGAACAAGTACAAACTCTGAGATCACCATGGGAAGAAATAATGAAATTCGAAATTAAATATATATATATATATATATATATATATATATATATATATATAAACTATAACTCTTTTGTGAATAGCTATATTATTTCAATAAGATGCTATGGTTTTTTTTAATAAAAATTAATCCGAATTTTAATAAATAAAAATAACAATTGTTGATTAGTGTTAAATCCCGTCCATGTGTGCACTCACATTTTTTCGATGTGGAACAAGGCATCTCTTGGTTTATTTTACGAACAAACCACCAACACTCACTATGCATACAAGACCAAACTTCATAATAAAATATTAGCATGCAACAGACTATGAGTCCTTCCCGACGTCAACAAAAACTTCAAATTTGATAAGTAAATGGAAAATTAATATCCTTTTTTGCATCACCACGGTCCTGTTGGAAAGAGTCCAATTGGGGACTTTCCTAATGTGACTCTGATTTTCTTGCAATTCAATTTTGGATCGAATTTCAAATAAATTGGGATTACCTCAAAGCTATAATAAACAAATGTCTTCTATGGCGAGAAGTCGGAAAAAGTGCCAAAAAAGTCCTAAACCTTTTGTCTTTGTGCTAATTTAGTCATAACCCTTTTTTTTGTGCTAATTTAGTCCTAAACATTTTTACGTTGTGCCAATTCAGTCATTTTCGGCCAATTTTGGCCGGAATTTGCTGACTGGACGCCGGCCACCCGACGTGGACTACTTTTAATAATATTTTAATTTTTTTCTTTTCTTTTTTATTTATTTTTTCTTTTTCTTTTTTTTCTTCTCCTCTTCTTCCTTCAGCCAGTCGCTGGACCTCGGCGACGGCCGGCGAGGGCAGCCTCGCGCTGGGCGGCAAGGCTCGCCCTCGCCGAATCTGGCGAGGTCAAGCCTCGTCCATGGCCGACGAGGGCGAGTCCCGCCAGCTCGGCGCGAGGAGCATGGGGAGGAGAGCGAAGCCGATGGCGGTGAAGCTTGGCGAAGGAGACGACGCGGAGCACGAGCTGAAGTTTGTGGTGTCGCTCGGCGGCGGCGGCGACGACAACAACGACAAGGAAGCGAACAAAGACCTGAGCCTGAAAATCGTCGAGAAGGCGCTCTTGGCGCGCGCCGCGAAGCTCGCCTCCATGCCGTCGGGCATCGACGTGTCGGAGGAGGACGATGATAGGCCTCGGTTCCGTAAGACCTCGAGGACCGAATCCGGCCGCCTCCTCGTGCCGAGCTGGCAGGGCTCGCCCTCGCCGGCCATGGGCGAGGCTCAACCCTCGCCAGATCTGGTGAGGGCGAGGCTCGCCACCCAAGCCTCGAGGGCGGCCTCACGCCGGGCGGGCAAGGCTCGCCCTCGCCGCCCAGGGCGAGGTCGCCCTTGCGGCCACTGGCGAGGTGGTCGGCGAGGTCGACCTCGACCTCACCGACCGTCGCCTCTGGCTAGTCGCCAAGGTCCGGCGACCAGCTGGAGGAAGAAGATGATGAGAAAAAAAAATCTAAAATATTAAAATATTATTAAAAGTAGTCTACGTCAATGCCGATCAGGCTACATCAGCCGGCCAGCGTTTAGTCAGTAAATTCTGGCCAAAATTGGCTGGAAAGGACTGAATTGGCACAACGTAAAAAGGTTTAGGACTAAATCGGCATTGAAAAAGGATTTAGGACTAAATCAGCACAAAGACAAAATGTTTAGGACTTTTTGGCACTTTTCCCACGAGAAGTCCAACTTCTTCGACCGTTGTCTCTCCTGAGCCCCTTGATGGCGAGAAGTCCAACTTCATCGACCGGTGTCTCTCCTGAGCCCCTTGAACTACTCCCCCGCTACAAACGCCGATCAAGTCCGAATAGTACTTGAACTTGGTCAATGAGATAAGCTTCATTAATAAAATTGCCGAATTATCTACTATGTGCACTTTCTCAAAAGATATGATTTTCCGTGACACAATAGCACAATTACGGTGGTACTAGACATCATCAATGTGCTTTGTTTGCCGTGATACATTTGTTTCAAAGGTACCACACTCTAAATGATATAATTGTTGGGAAAACATTTTTATAAATTTTGATGATTACCAAATTGTCTTTGGGACTAATATTTATCAAGATGTATATAGATGGTAACTATGTGTTGTAGATGTCATTGGTTCTTCCGCATCAGCAAAGACGAGAATCAAGGCTATAACTATTGAGGTGAACAAGCATCGATAAGAATGGTATCTAATGGTTTCTGGGAAAAGTGTCCAAAAAGTCCTAAATCTTTTGTATTTGTGCCAATTTAGTCCTAAACATTTTTACTTAGTGCCGATTCAATCATTTCCGATCAATTTTGGCCAAATTTTGCTGACTGGACACCGGTGGTGATGTGGCCCGATCGATCTTGATGTGGACAATTTTTAATAATATTTTAATATTTTTGAATTTTTTATTTTTATTTTTTTATTTTTTCCTTCCCCTCCTCCAGCTAGTAGCCGGACCTCGGCGATTGGCCAGAGGCGATGGCCGGCGAGGTCGACCTCGCCGAACCACGTTGGCCACCTCGCTAGTGGTCGCGAGGGCGACCTCGCGCGCTGGGCGCGCGAGGCTCAACCCTTGTGGCCACTAGCGAGGTGACCGGTGAGGTCCAGCGAGGTTCGGCGACCGGCTAGAGGAGGGGAAGGAAAAAAGAAAAAAGAAAAAAAAAGAAAAATATAAAAATTAAAAATATATAAATATATTATTAAAAGTTATCAATGTCGCACCGATCGGGCCATGTCAGCCGGCCGATGTCTAGTCAGCAAAATCCAGCCAAAATTGGCCAGAAAGGACTGAATCGACACTAAGTAAAAAGGTTTAGGATTAAATTGGCACAAATACAAAAGGTTTATGACTTTTTTAACACTTTTCTTCATAGTTGCTTGGAGATACTTCTGTTGAGGCCAATATTCTTGAAAGTTTTTGGGCATTGATAGAAACGAAAGGATTGGTAATCTTGTCAAAATTCGTCTCCTTGATCAATGTCGTCATTAAGATCGTCAACCAAGTCACTCACAATTTGCACCTGTTCATGGTGAAGTATCAAGTCATGATGTTTGATGCGTCAGCTCTGATGATGGTAAGATAAACATAGAAGATGATCATTGATAGTATAAAAAATAGCCATTGTGGTTCTAGACTTCATAGTTGAAAAACCGAGAAAGGCACCAGAAAAGCAATCGACATAATGTCTACTTCAAAGACCAGACACTTGCAGCATAAGCCATTTTGGAAAACTATGATAAATAGAGGAAGCGATTGGAAGATCAATCTCGATTCTGGTCAAGTTCTCTAGCGACTCTCAAATGGCTAATTGATCTTGTTCTTAAAGGGTCTCCAACGGTAGATTGAAGACTTCCATACATAATGAAGAATGAAGATGTGAAGAGGGTTAGATATGAGAAATACTGTTTTTGTACTCTAAGCACAATGTTATCTCTGATATTCTTCCAAGTGTCTCTCTAAAGTTGCTTTAGCACTCTAATAGTAGTTAGACAAGTATAAAAGTGTGAGTGCAAGTGTAACTTGGTTTGCTAATAACTAGTGGAATCCAACTGCTGTTAAGGCTATTAGTTGAAGAGTGGATGTAAGGTTGGATATAAAGCCAAGCCACTATAAATTGTTGTGTGATATGTTTTCTTCACTCTGACTCACTTACTAGCATCACATACACTAGTATGTTCTTGTTACTACCTTGAGTGCTGATTGTTTGACATTTCGCAAAAATTTTTAGAATGTTCACTCAACCTATTCAACCCTTTTTAGACCGACAAAAAAAACCTATTCAACCCTTCTTTCTAAGTTGCCTTGGTAGCCTCAACAATAGTAAACAACAATCTTCTCGTACTATAATCCTAGATCAATGGGCAAACCTCTAAGCCAAAGCGCTTCCTTGATTGCCTTGATTAAAACCACGTACTTTGTTACAGTTGTCGACAATGGAAAGTATTGACTACTATACTTGCGCCTTCCAACCGATGCACAACCCACAAAAGATCATTGTTCATCTTATAACCAATTGCAATTACGTTTATTGAAAGACGCGAGAAGTATATGCAGTGTCAAGCACCCCATTTGCGAAAGGTCAAAGAACTTCGAGGGTACTTCTATTTTCCCCTTTCTTCTTGGATTAAACCTTGCAAACACATATAGGAGAACAAAGTATTCTATAATTAGACCCGTCAAATAGGTGGGTTGTATCAAGTTTTGGTTGAGTCGAAGATAATTTGACTTAAATAGACCCATTTAACCCATTTTGATTAATTTTTATGCAGTGCAAATTTAGCCACCTGTACCCAATATATATTGACGTAACTCATATTACTAAAACGCTTACATATTTAAAAAAAAATTAGAAAAACTTATATGCGAACTGAAGTGAGAGTGTGCTCAAGTGAATGCGAGAGAGAATGAAGAGAGAACCATATAAATGAATTGAGTCTAAACTCATTTACTAAATAAAACCAACTCATTTATATAAGTCAGGACATCATATATGAGTTAAAATAAGAATTTTTTATCCATTTCTGGTCTAACCGTAATATAAATGACGTCTCTAACGTACTCTCTGCATTCTAATTCTAAAATGCATATGTCGTCCTTGTTCGTCTTTGCGTCTCTAAGCTTCTTTCCTTTTTTGACATTGATAAAGTTAACGTGAACAAATTGTCAACACGGTTCTTGACGCCACTGATCGAGACAAATATGCAAATTGTCAACAGATGACCAACCACCTCTCTTAATCTCTCAATATTGTTCTGTAAAAGAAACAAGTTGGGATATAAGCTTAGATGCAACTGACGGTCTTTGCTAATCGAGGCACAAACGTCAGAAAAGCACGCTTGGCTTGATAGCAAGAGCAAAGAGTAATCGTCCATAATTCATCAAACCACCAATGGCGAAAAGGGAATTCAGCAACCTGCGGGGCTAGTTTTGCTCAATGTCTCGATCACGGCACATTGTTAGAGAATAGAAACGCCAAATCAGACGGAAATGGAAACTCCCTACAAAGATGTTCCTTTTTGTAAGTAAACGAAAGCCGAAAAAACAGACGAGCACGCGTGCACGCGCGCTCACTCTTAGCATTTAGCATAGTGGCTTCGTATTAAATGGGAGACTGAACACGCATAAGTTCCACCATAAGGAACACGCTTTACATGTCAATCGTTCATAGAAAAGAGGATAGCTTACAGATTTTCTTCTCCCAGCGGCTTTGAGAGCTCATACTTGAAGCTCATGTCAGAAGGATGCGGAAGGCTTCAAAAGTCGGTACAGAAAGAGAAGAATACAAATATGCATTTGAAAATGTGATGTTTAACCAGGCTTGAATTAATGAAACAGCAGGGACCAATTAAAAACAACACCAAAACCCATAATGGCATTATTTATCAACAAATGCAGAGGTCAACAAAACCAGGCTACAAAAATCGGGGTGTTCCTTGTTTATAACCCCCAAGTCTCTTTGAAGACCTCCGATATCATTCTCCACACATTTTTTCTATGCCACTATACATAAACTACATAAGTTACAGTTCCTGATCATCAACCAAGAAAACACTTGCGACTCTAGTCTTTGTCACAAGCTAACAATGGAGTCCCAATATCAGAAGCTACAGCAAAAGCTGCTCCGGAGACCGAATTTTCTTACTACTAAATTAGAATCCCTTTGCTTACAAAACATGAATGCACAGCATCATCTCCTTTGCACAATGAATCCACCGTACATCCACGACCACACCGGAAACATTCAATCAAATCTTTGAGCAATGAATTAACTGAGCATGAGCCTTATAACTCACTCCATATGACAGTAGATCTGCTTAACTTAGATCAGGGACCAGAGGTCTCCCACGTCCCATGGTGAATCCTCTTGTTCCATCAGGCATTCTTGGGCCTGGAGGAGGTTTTGAGGGCTCAACAATGTGTGTAGAAGTTGTAGTTCCATGCCCTGTCAAAAGATTTTAAACCATTGGCTATCAATACCAATTAAGAGAGAAAAAAAAAAAGAAAAAAGAAAAAAAGTAAATCACTATGGGATACCATGTCCATTCATCCCGCGATGATTGTATCTCTTTGGTCGCCCATGGTTTCGGCTTCTATCCCCATTTTTGTCCTTGGGAATACGGTCTCCATCCTTGCATATGAAAGGAGAGACATAACGATAAAGTGACAAAAAGAACTCGAAAATTCCTCATGTTGCCCTTCACTAATACACCCCAAATTCATCCATTATTTAAGGCAGACAAAAAAAAATTAATATCTCTAGTTGCAGTATCATGAATAAACAAGGTTAATTAGCTTTGAACCGTCCCCCCTCCCCTTTATTCAGGTGGGAGTGTGGAAGGAAAGCACAATGCTATTGCTTATCTAATATATAGCTGGAAAACTTCATTTTGTCTGGAACTTCTATAATTATCCTTGTACAAATGAAAGAAAGGTCAATAGTTAATGTTCAGATTGTCTCAATATTCTTTTCCTTTTACACTCTATCAAGTACACACCCGCAACTGTTGAGTAATTACTCACTATTCAACTTCTAGACTTTTCTTTTCATTTTACACTTTGTCAAGTGAACACCCCCAAATGTGGAGAAACCACTCACTCCCTATTTAACTTCTATCCTACTAAAAGCCAGTATGAATTGTGATGACTCAACTTCGCACATGCATGACATGTGCCCACAAGCTAGTCAACATAACTATGCGAAAATTACCATTCCAGATAAAGCCAGATGTTATACTATAAAAGAGCTAATTCAAGTCATAGTCACAACATCAAAGATGTAGAATCACTCACCTCTTCATCAGGCACACTATCATGATGCTCGCTTAACTTGTGATCTTCCTCAACACCAACTTGATCGAATAAATGAGCAGAACTATTCCTCTCAGATTCAGTAACCCTCCAGTTTATTTTTCTCTGCCCTTGCTTGCCCTGAAGCAAAAGAAACAATTTCTTCCCATTAGAAAAGGAGAAAGGAAATCAAATGTCCAATATTTGATCCTGCAGAGAAAGAGAGAAATTTGAAACTGATTACCATGCGCTTAAGAATCTTGACATGCATGCCATTCCTCCAGTCCTCTTCATTATTCAAAGCAGCAACCTAATCAAGTCATCAGAGAAAAGTCAATTCCTGCAGAGACAGCTCCTTTAATTTCTGTAGTAATAAATGTTTTAGTGTTAAAGGTTAAAAAGACTTGACACTCACCGCTTTCTCAGCAGCTTCAACAGTCTCATATTCTATGAGAGCATGTAACTACAACAAAAGCATTAAAAATAATTAGGATAAAATAACTGGAGAATAATTGACCAAACTTACTCAAATTCACTCACACAAAAGACATCTCTACAAATAATAGACAGAGTGAAACTGTGCCAACTCTAGAAGAGGGAATAAAATCGAGCATGACGTCAAAAACTGCCAATTCAAAACCCACATCCACTGAACCACCGCAATGCACAAATAAGACCTCTATTTAACATTGGTTGAGCAAAAATAGGAGGAAAAAACTTGAGCATGTGTTGAAATAACCTGAAGTAACAGTGGGAAACATTTATACGAAGCATTGTCTTACATTTATCCTTTATAAGAATTCATCACTGAGGATTCAATATCAAATCATGATCAAAACCATGAAAGCCAATACTGAAGAAGAGAAGTCTTGCAAGGTTTCCTAGGAAGCAAAACAAATATCATTACAATCATATACATGCATCTTATGGTTGCACTCACGTGATAAGAGGAAACAAAACCTGCAATCACATAAGAAGAATGTTCTTCAACAAAAGAGAAAACGAAATCTATTTAGTTTATCCACCACAGGTTTCTGGCCAAAAGCTAATGTTGATTCTTTCTAACTAAGAATACTTCCAGACTACACGGAAAACTGGCAGTTGGCTTTCACAACGTGGGAAAGTGTTTTATGAAGAAACTTAACCTTGACTGTAAAAGTTGTACAAGAGATTGTCCAGTGGCACAGCAGTGTTTTCTACGTTAAGAGGCCAAACAATAATTATTTTTAACCTCATAGGGTTAGATGTAGTTGAAGAAAGGACTTGGAATTACCAGCATATCAAAGTTGACCAGGAAATGCAATAAACATATAATGGGGCCATCCATCTGGACCTCGGCACATGTTAAACAGGTTCATGATGTTAACAAAGGGTTTCATGTTTATCAAAGATATCCATCTAAGCCTCGGCTCATGTTTATCCATCTACGGTTGAGACCTAATCATTAAACAAACTTATTCTAGTCATAACAAGCTCCATGATATTTTAAACGGTGTCCTATCAGCATGAGCGCACTGTGAAGAAATGTTATTGTTACGCCGGTGTAAACTTCTAGAGGCATTAATGGACATGATGGAGACATATCACCCTTAATGGCTGTCATGGTGGATCAATATGCCTAACGTATTGACATTTGGATGTGCAAAATCAACACAGAATCTCATTTGGCCCTTTTCTATGCTATCTCCTCAACTTTTTATTAACAAGCTGAAAAGTCCACCAAAATATTAAATAAGAAATAATATGAATTTGAGGTTCCTTAATCCTTATGGTGCTAGAAAGGCTGCAGCCAGCTTCCTGAACGACAAATATATTATTGACAAGTAGTGACTTTTCCTCCACCAACTGTCAACCACGTGAATTCTCAACCCCTCTCCTCAACTTATTATTAATAAGCTGAAAAGTCCACCAAATTATTAAACAGGAAATAATATGAATTCGAGGTTCCTCAATACTTATGGTGCTAGAGAGGCTGCAGCCATAAGTAGTGACTTTTTCCTCCACCAACTGTCAACCACACATGAATTCTCCTTCTCATCCCCCTCCCCCCAAAACCAAAAAAAAAAAAAAAACCCAAAAACCCAACCCAAAAGACCCCCAAGATATAGTCTTATACCATCAGTAAGTTTTTGCTAAAAGTTTTACTTAAGTTCATCTTAGAGTTCTCCACTTGAAATTGCATCACAGTATGTTGAAATCATTTCACATATCTAAAACAATTCGAGTAAGCTTCTACATGATCATCCATCAGGACTCGACAAAAATATTAAAGGAATCATAGACCTTCAGTATCAATCCCATGTATCATTAAAAACAGCCATCTCAAAAGATTGATTAAATTTCAAATGAAGAAAATCAACCATGACAACATTCTTCAAGACAAACCTAAATAAAGGAAACTGCACAAAAATTGCAAGAAACTAATATAAGCTCTCAAAGGAAAGAAAAACAATAAAATGCATACTCTAGATTTGGATGAGCATGGAAGCAAAACTATTATTATCAAACAACACAGGCTTCAAACGAAAAGCACAAGCATCTAAATGAATACCTTGGTGCTATGAAGTTTTTCTGGCTTGCCATGCTTTTTTGGCTCTTCTACAGCACTTGGATCATGGACAGAGACACTCTTCACCCTACATACCGAAGATTAATTAGAATGTGCGTGTACAAACGTGTGTTATGGAAAGATGAAGAAAGTGAAGTAGGTGGACACAATTTTCTTTTAAGAAAGGGAAGTCTCGTAAGAAAGGTAAAAATAGAAAACATACTTTCCAACTTCTGAAAAAATTCTCTCAAGGTTCTCCACTGAGTGATCTTCTGGTAGGTTCTCCACCAGAACAGTACATAACTAGAATGCAGATATTCAGTGTTAAGAAATCCACAATACACAGTAGTATAGGAAGGAAAAAGTTGGTCTGTTCTCAACATACCTTTGGATCCAGAGCCTCTGTGCTTGGAAAAGGATGAAGCCGCTTCACCTTCTTTTCATCTGGACTCACAACCTGCAGTGACAAAAGGAAGTATTTGTGGACCAATCCAATACCAACCTACAAGCTTTACATATCTATAGAGTAAAAAAGGAGCTCACCAAAAATGCAGACTCCTTCAGTGCAGTTGCGACAACTGAATGATCTTGGGTTAGCTTCTTCATTTTCCTAAAAGAAGCAATTACCCCAATAGGAACTGCAAAAACAAAAACCTGCATAAATCCTAAGCTTAAAATAATATGTATAATTACGCCATTCACCATAGGTATGCAACATACTGCAAAAACAAAAACCTGCATAAATCCTAAGCTTAAAATAATATGTATAAATACGCCATTCACCATAGGTATGCAACATACCCATGTTTAGCGATAACTTAAAACTTTGAAAATGTCATGAGACAAAGCAAGGCAAAGCGTGACCGGCGTACACAAGAGAATAATAAAACGAAAAGAAGAGGAGAAAAAACAACGTTTCTCATTTAAGTGGCACCAAAATCAGCAATTCAGGCTACTAGGGCTTAAATAAAATGGAAGATGTTTAAGCCAGTGTAGTTGCATATAAATTCAGAACAATTTAATCCCTATGATCCACTAATTTTCAACAACTAGTACTGTTAACACATAGAATAAAGGAGCAATGGACCAACACTCCAATGCTGATGCATCCCACCTCAAAAAGAGAATCTCTCGCGTTTTATTCTTGATTTCCTTTCCTTATAGTCTTCATGGACAGATTCCATCTAAACAAAACTTTTATGAGAGATCCTTCACGATTCTAGAGTACGTTTGTTTCATGGAAAATGAGTGATTTGGAAAACATTTTCCAAAAAATGATTACTTATATCATTTAGAAAAATGAGTCAACGAAAAATGTTTTCACCATCAATAACGTTCTATACCTAACTATTTACGTAGACGATGAAAAAAGTTTCTATTCATTTATCTTTCTTAACGATATAAGTAGTCATTTTTTGGAAAAATATTTTCCAAATCATTGATTTTTCGCCAAACAAACGTAGCCTTAAGGGTTAGAACAATTTATAGAGCATTCACATACGAAGATTTTTTGTTATGAAAACAATAAATTAGTCATTTAATGAGAAAGAATTTTATCATCTAATTTATATTGATGAGGGAAACTAGATATATCCTAATCGGGCTCGATTTCCCGTCAATAAATAGAGTAAGTAACATTCCCCGTCTCAGTCAGCTACTCATCAAAGCTTTGTAATCTAATTGACTCTGCCATTGCCCTGTTGAGTGCCAAATGGGAAACTCGCCGCAACATTAGCATCCTTGAGCCTAAGCCTAAGCAACCTCATAATTTGTCGATAAATCTTAACCGATACGAAACAGCTTAGAAGAGCATATGGAAAAACAAAAGGAAATTACCTAATTCCATGTGAAGAATTATAAAGCTCAAGAATCGGCAATAGCCAATGCAAGCCACCAACGCTAATAACAACCATGAAAGGAAATTACTCACCGAATCCTTGTTTGTTCTTCTTAATCCAACCCATCATGTAGTTATCGGTGGGCAAGTTTTCATCGCTGAAATAATACTCCACCTGCAAAAATAGAAGAGCATTTCATCAGGACAAGAACTCCAAACTAAGTCCTTCATCTACACACAAAAACATTAAAAAAAAAAAAACACAACTTGATTCAGAGGGCACATCAGGTCATATCAACTCGCACAATCTTAACCCTCACGTCAAGGAAGTATGCCTTAACAGCACTCAACATACCACAACATCGCTAACCTACAAGAGACGAGAGAGCGAGAGAGAGAGAGCTTGCCTGCCTGATGATCTTCTGCTTGAGATGATCGGCGAGGACGCCGGCGGCGGCGGCCTGAGCAAGGCCCTCATCGTTGCCATGGTCGGGATTGGCGTCGTCGTCAGAAGACGGCGATAGGTCCCCCGAGGCCTTCTCCGCCGGGGATCCGACGGAGGCAGGATCGGGCGGCGGCGGCGGAGGCAGCAGAAGCTCCACCTCCTCGCCATCACCCACGGCGGCGGCGGGGGCGGCGGCGGGGGGCTCCGCTTCGCCTTCCGGGGCCATGGTGAAGGGCGGGCGAGAGAGAGAGGAGGAGGGGACTCGGTCGGTGGCGGTCGAGCGATCCCGCCCTTTTCCTTCTCTCTCTCTCTCTCTCTCGATCGATTTCCAAGTTGACGCTTCGCGATGTATCTTATAGATGGTCAAAGCCGGGAGAGGTCAAAATGGTCATTTCGTTTTGGGAGATTTTTTACTTTTCTGTTTGGGTAATTACAATTCAAAGTTACTTCATTTTGGGGCATTTTGGGGTCTTCTAGGGTTTGGGCTTTTACCCGAAGGTAAATTATTTTGGGGATTCTTCCACTTCTTTCTTCTATCTCTTTTTTTCTTTTCTTACCAGGACAAGAGGATACCCTTTAATGGGCAATATATAATGATATGAATGAAATATCTCGTAACTCAAGCTGAGATCACGCTAGAAACACTCGATTAAAATTGCCAATCCATCATTAATGGATTTACTAATGTCACGGCCAAGAGGTTTCCGGAGCTAAAAGGCCGTGCCTTGCTGCGGATGACCTCCTGCGATCCAAGGGCGAGCGATATCGTCATTACGACAAATTCTAGAAGTCTAGCCATTAATGTCGGTAATTGGTAACTGTCATTAGTGTCGGTAGATATAGCGGTGCGATCTCATCCGTTGGATGAAAAGTGAATCAACAGATGTAATCTGAGGACTTCTAATATAAGAAGGGGTGCTCTCCCCTCATTTGTATCCATCCAAACATTTCAGCAATACAAAACTCCTTTCTTTCCAGAACTCCTCTCTCTAGAAGTTTTCTCAATCGATCGGCCCGTGACACTAAGCATTGCTAAAATGTGATGAAACAATCAAGACAATACTAAGCATTGCTAAGATGTGATGAAACAATCAAGACAATTAGTATTTATTAAGAAGTAGTATGAATTTAATGTAGCCATTGCCAGATTTTTGTATATTGAAACATACAATTTGTTTCAACAGAATGAAAATACACCATCGCGATGGTATCTATAGGTGATCGACCATTGAGTTGGTGCTCACGCTCACTCAGTTGCCAATTGGATTGGGAAACCCTAACCCCGCCATCCCACTTTACCTCTCCCCCCTCTCCCCAAACACTCTCTGAAATGCCCTTAAACCTCCATGGTCATCGTGTCCAGCCGCCACTATCGATGAAGCTGTCGTTGCTTCTCGTTGCCTCCATCCCTTGTCATTGAAATTCAATATGTTGATTCGTCTTCCTCCCTTTTAAGATGGTTTATTTACCCTCTTTTCAAATATGAAGGATTCCAATCCTAGTAAAATTTGGAAAGCATTCTATGTTGCCATTTGAAATGAATCATCACAAGCAAGTGTTTGGAATTTCATACTTACTATCGATGGGTAAAATAAATCCACACCATCCTTACTCATGTTTAGATCCATCAAACGGGTGGATTGGGTCGGGTATAGGTTGGGTTGACAATAGTCTGACTCAAATTGACCCATTTTCATTCAATACAAATAGTGCGTTTGAAACTGCTTTCCAAGGGGCTTTAGGGGGCTAAAGGTCTATGGGCCAAATTGAAGGTGTTTGGGAACTACTTTCCAAGGGGCATTGAGGCAAAGCTAGCATTTGCAAGGCTGAAAGCCCAAGCAAGTCCTAAGCTACCTTGGGCTTTCAGCATTCTCGGAATGCCTTGTGTCACAGTTCATACTATTGTTCATCTTCTTTCTCTAGTGGTGTGGCTGATTAGAGGCGAGCTCGAGAGGCCGGCGAGGTCACGGCTGAGGTCGGAGCAACCGTCACTGGCCAGTCGCACGACCCCGACGAGTCGCAGCGACCGTTCGTGAGTCCCGGCAACCGCTTCTGAGTCGTGTTGCCGCGACCCAGATCTAGGTCGCTGGACGTCGCGCAACCCAGATCTGGGTTGTCGGAGGTCGCGTGACCTCACGGCGATCGGCACGACCCGGATCTGGTCGCCGCGAGGTTGCACGACCTTAGACGCGACCCAGATATGGGTCGCTGGAGGTCATGCAACCTCGCGGCGACCGGCGCAACCCAGATCTGGTCGTCGCGAGGTCACGCGACCTTAGGCGCGACCCAGATATGGTTGCTGCAAGGTCGCGCGACCTCCGACAACCAGATCTGAGTCACGCCTTTCGCCGGAGGTCGCGTCACCGTGAGGTCACCCGACCCTAGGCGACCCTTGCCAGTCGTCTCCAAGGTTGCCTAAGGCCGCCTGCCTCGCCGGCGAACTCTTTCATTTTTTTGATAATTTTTTTCTTTTTTTTATTAATCACCAAAGTCCTTTGTAAATGTAATATTTCCAAACACTATTTTACTCAAAGGTACTTCACAATGAACTTTCAAAGTACAATTTACTAAGCACAGTTTGCATTTTGGAAAACCCCTTTTGCATTTCCCCAAAAGCCTTCCCAAACGCACCCAAAGTGATCATATCCAACCCGACTTATATTGTTAAAATACTTCCAGATTTAATCCAATTTAGAAAATTCATATCTAAATTGAGGTGAGAGTCAAATGAGCGATTTAGAATTTTTTTAATAATTATCGTTGCATAATGGGCTTTTCTTGAACATGGAATCAATAAAAAAAAATTAATAATAAAAGATAAGGGGTATAACAAATATGTTGTATCTGTTCAAGATGTCAAACCAAATTGCTTACTAAAGTGGAAGAGGGGAAATTTTAAATGAGAGTCTATAGTAGAATTGTTTTTATAAAAAAAAAAAGCTCAGAGTGGACATTATCTCAAATAAAACTCTAAAATGGCTAATGTTGTCTCGAATAAGACTCTAGGCTCATCGGTCAACCAAATCTTTGCCAAGCAGCAAGCTCGTGCATCTCATGTGCACCTTTCGTGCATCTTATGTGAGATGCATGTTTTTGTCTATGAGGTTCAATGGTTCTCTAGCCTCCATCTCTCTCCATTTCTTTAGTTTTTTTTTTTATCTTCTACATTACCACTAGTGTAACTCTATATCCTCAACATTTTATTGAAAATTTGATTGTATTCCGAATCAAAGTGTAGTATATATAAGTAATCAAGGTTTAAGGTAATATGCACTAATGTTCATCCAACACCAATATCTTATAATAAATCTCCTTATAAATATATGATCAAGATAGTGCTTGCAAGATGAAGAATTTGAGGAAACTTATACCCTATCAATAAAATAGATTGACACCAAGAAAAAATTAAAAAGTTACCTGAAAAAGTTTGTCATATTTGGTAACTTACTAAATTTCAAAGGATGTCCATTGGGCAAATCAACTGTGTCATTGCCAATAATTTCATCTTCTCCCACATTATTTGTGATAATAGCTTGCATTGAGTCACCTTCCCATATTTTCATATATTCCAACTGTACATGTCTTTACATCTCTAAAAGAAACCACAAGGTTTTCAATCTGTCACACTTTTTGACCCTTACAGTTTTTAATTTGCTAAAGCAGCACAGGGCCATGACATATCTTCTCTAGATTAATAAGGTTTTTGAGGAACAAATACTCTAAAATCATAAAAGCAAGTGATAGGGAGGCCATTGGAGGAATTTTTTTTTTTTGGTCAAAAGAAGAATTCATTACTAAACAGTTGCCGAAGTGCAACTGAGGTTCGGAATCGACACAGAATAAAAACCATTAGGGGGATTATGCAACCAACTATAGGGAGAAGGTTCTCCCGATGGGCTTTTGCGGCCCAATCCACCTGCATGTTCGCTTCCCTGGGCATATAGTGCACTAAGACTTCTACAAGTTGGGCTATCAAAGCCCTATAGTCCTTCAAAATTGCTTCCACATCGGTCTCCACTTCCATCGCCAAGTACAGGTCAATTGAAGCTGAAGATTTCCTCTGCTCTGTTTCCAGAAAGAATATGACGAGACCACACGAAGGGCTAAAGCTATGATTTTTAGGGAAGAATCACCATGGATCTTCAAAGCAAGCCATCGGTGATGATGCCTTTGGCGTTTCTACAAATCCCAACCACGGCTCCTTACGCTTGTCCGGCAAGCCACGATCTGTCAATATTGTATTTCAGTTTCCCCTTTGCCGAAGGAACCCATCTTGTAGGTGCATATGCGGTACCTTTAGCTCGATTTGCCGTTTTTGGGTTCCATCTTTTGAAAAACTGAATTTTTATTTTTGCGTCCTCCACTATTTCGCCTTGTATTGGAGCGGCTTTTTGGAAAACCATGGAGTTGTGGTGATTCTAGCTCTGCCAGATAGTTTCGGCGAGAAGTTCCTTCAATGGGGGTTTGTTCTCTAAGGTAAGGATTTCAAAAAACCACATGTCAATTCTGGTTATTTTTTGAGGGGAAGGATCGATTCTCAAATCCGGATCTAACCAAATCTTCTTCATCCATTTCCAAAGTAAGAATAGATACTCCAATGTTTCTGGCACGTGTTGGCACATCGGACAAAGCGGATTAGGTATTAAGTTCCTCTTATAAAGATTCTCCTTCATCGGAAGTCAGTCAGTGCACATTCTCCACATGAAAAACTTAATTTTTGGATGGGTATGAAGCTTTCAGATCATGTTCCATAGTTGCTTAGGTGACTGATATGATGTGGATGCCTAGGACTTGTTGCTGTGGTTATCTACTGAATATATTGTGTTGTATCCACTTTTGACTGAATAGGATCCATCCAGGCCTATTCTCTGTCCATATGAGCTTGTCAGGTCCTATGTTGGGGCTTAGGGAAATCGCTAAGATTTCATTCACAATGTCCTCATCAAATAAGCCGGATAATTGGTGTTTTGGTTAATTATTTTAGCCACGAATACAGGATCTCCTTGGCATGTTGGTCCTTCGATACATTCTCTCTGTAGCCATCTATATTCTCTCACTCTAATTTGCATGCCGTCTCCCACATACCACTTGACTTGCTGCTCTAGCATCTCTCTTCCTATTATGAGACTCTGTCATCCCCAAGACGGTCTAAATCCTTTATTTGCCTTCAAGAAATCCCCTAAGGCTGCGTTTGGTCGACCGGATAAAAGCCAAGATAAGATATGTTTTATCCTATCCCGTGTTTGGTAACTGTGTAGGATAGGATAAGGTCAGATATAGAGGTGATATAACTCGAATAAAAAAATCCGAGAGGGAGGATGGGATAAGGTCGTATAGGATTTCTTTTATCCGAAACATAAAACCCTACACTTTTTTTTTCTCCTTCATTCACCCACGAACGACTCCAACTCCTCTGTTTTCAAAGTATCAACGTCGAAGCCTTCTCCTCGATAGCTCTCCAGTTCACATCGAAATTTTATGGAAGTGACGAATTTATGAAGGTAAATAATCATGCTCTCTCTCTCACTTGCATTGACTTCTAAAGTAGCCCTTGGTTGTGGATTGTTTTCCTGCTTCATCTATGTTTTGGGCTTACGTAGGTTAGAATTGTAGTTCTATTGGCTTTTTTGTTGGTTGATTGAAGAACGTGTTCTCGGAAGTGAAATTTTAGTAGTCCATTTATTTTACCATTTTGCACAGCACAAGGTGGGCATGTCGGTAGGGCAGGGCAAGGACGGTCTTTAGTTGGAGCTCTAATAAGCAATACGACTTGCCCGTGCATAAATCTTTTACATTATTTCCATGCAAAGGGCTTCTTTTCCAAAATTGTTATTATGCGTTTGTGGCACCTATATCTCATAGCGGCACCTATAAAAGCATTGATGGGTACCTGGTATTTTAGAATTATGAAGATTTGGGATTCTTGGATAAGGAAGTTGTCACACTAAAAGAGTTGGAAGAGGTAGGATCATGTTCTTAGCATTGGGTCCCAGATCTGTAAAACCTAACTAAATTTGTGCATTTGAGCTATGGTGGTCATGATGAGAACCGTCATCCTTTGTTCTTCTAAGATGGTCCATGCCGACAATTCCTTGTGTTCGTTCCACCATCTTTGTCAACATTGTCATTGCAATGTCATGAACCAAAAATCAATTTGTCATATGCTATAACCTGAGAAACTCAACACATTTGCCCATTTATCAATATTGTTGGAAAGAAGTTCAACTCGATGAGCTTGAATAGTTCATTGTGGAAGGCTTGGAACTCCTTGAGAGATTTGCCGGTCTTTTGAGGTTGAAGCTATCAAGGCTGCTTGATTACCCAAATCTAAGTGCAATTGAAGGACTTGGTTCGGCGGACTCATTGGAACAATTGGAAATAAAATAATGTACTAAAATTGAAACTCTAGACGGTCTATTGGATTTGGAAAAGCTAGAGACCTAGGTGATTCGAGGGTGCAAAGAGCTTTTGGCTATTAAGGGCCTGGTGTGAACTTGAGACACTCGAAAGATGGGATTTTAACCCATTGTTAATCATTGGAAAGTTTCACTAATATATTCAGTACGAAAATACCATATGAGTGATGTACATAAGCATTTTTAACTGCTCTGAGTTGGAAGGAGAACCTCCTTGAAATTTGCTAATTTGAAAAAAAGATATTATTTTTTTATTTTCTAATCTGTCAGTTTGTACTTGTCTAATGTTATTATTATTTTTTTCTCATTAGAAATGGATCACAATCATAGAGAGGAATTTTTCACCATTCTTATATTAAAGGAGATGAGCCTCCAAAAGTTGCTTTTGTGTATGATATATATGCTAGTAGTGTCCACTGTTGCTGAAAGACACTACCGCAAGTATATATAGAAGGATCGGACATTTATTAGAATCTAAGTTCGTTTAGATCACCTTGACCGCCTCATTAAGAGCAATGACTTATATTGTGTGGAACAACTTAGGATGGATAGACGTACATTTACTCTACTATGCGAGTTGGCATGTACAATTGATGAGTTAAAAGAAAATGGACTTGTAACTATAGAAGAACAAATGGCCATGTTTCTATATATACTTGCCCATCACGTGAAAAATCAAGTCATCAAGTTAAAATTTATAAGGTTTGAAGAGACAATGAGTAGGTATTTTAACTTAGTTTTAAATGTGGTGATAAGAATGCATAGTGTGCTTCTCCAGTTCCAGAGGAATGTGCCGAGGAGAGATGGAAATGGTTTAAGGTATGTTTGTTATGCTATTTCATGGACTAATTTAATACTTTAAAAGAATATTATTTTATTAATTTCATGTTTCTAGGGTTGCTTAAGAGCATTAGATGGCACATATATAAGAGTACGTGTTCCAGAGGTTGACAAACCAAGGTACCGAAATGGAAAGTGTCACACCCCGAACCTCGGGCACGCACATATCCCTCGGCGGTCGACTAAAATTTGTGACGTTCCCAGGATGTGTCGCCGGCCCAAATCGATTCATGCACAAGTGGAAGCGAAATAAGCGAAAGCAAAATAAACAATCCCCAGACAACAATCAACATGGGATAGAAAAGCAGGACAATCAATTCACAAAAGCCACACTTTTATAAACAAACTGGTTTATCCAAAGAGGCCAACTTTAAGGTCTATATACAAAAGTCTAGATCAAAAAGGACTACGGAGCCACCTAAGCTCTGGACTCTCCGGTCTCTGGCTCCGGGTCTTCCACAGCACCATTAGGGGTGTCGATGTCCAAAGGGTGCCCTATCTCCCATTCCCCGATCCCAACGGGAGGCCCGTCAAAACCACCCAAAGGACCCTCCCAACTCCCATCGGGCTTGTGGAGGTACCACGCCTTGAAACAATGGGGGTACCAAATGGGGTAGACCCTCATCAACCCAGACGGTGGACTCGACAAGCTCACGGATCAAGTTGGTCTCGGGAA
This sequence comes from Eucalyptus microcorys, assembly GCA_014182515.1. NCBI lineage: Eukaryota > Viridiplantae > Streptophyta > Magnoliopsida > Myrtales > Myrtaceae > Eucalyptus > Eucalyptus microcorys. The sequence continues at coordinate 3,130,041 of CM024565.1, read as the reverse complement.
CTGGGAAATGGGAACGCTGGAAGTCTACCTCCCTCGGGACCCCATAATGCACATGGCGTGCCTCCATCTATAGACCTGAAAAGTTAAACCCACGACGAGGTGATGCGATGTCTTAGCGAGTTCACGTCCTAAACCTCGATTAGGAAGGAAATATATCTAGAGGTAGTCTAACTACACATCATAAAAGACTCACCTTGCCTCAATCCCTTCTTGCACGTCAATACAATTCATATCACAGATGCATATAATAAATGCACACATAAATTGGAACGTCTCACTCATATCTCAATCAATCATAAAGGTCCCGATTATAAGACCAAATCGTTATGACACGTCCCATTCCGTACCACACAATTTTATCCCATAATCAGGTGTGTTTATCTCAATCATTCACGCGTTCCAATTGATTACTGGTCACACAGGCACGTTCTACTCGATGCACATCGGTCTTTCTGGCGTAGCCGGGCATCGTCCCGCTTCATCGGGTATGGTAACGTTTACCTCTAGATGGCATTCCACATAGGAGCATCGATCCAGCCTTCACTGTGACCACCATCTGTTGTCAGGGGCATTCCACATAAGAGCATCGTCCACCCGACGCACATCGGGGACGGGTTTTTTTGACCATCACACATACACATCCAATCCCGGCCAAGGATATTGTGCATTGCATTCAAATGCCTCGATTAAAATAACGTACTTTGCCTTTTTTTTCATATTAAAAATACTTGGTAAAATAATCGTGTGTTGGTACACAATTAGATCGAACCAGAAAAGTTGATATCATTTCTTTTAAAATCCCACTATTTAATATAGTATATAAAAATATTTTTGGTGTCAAAACCTGACATCCGGTATTTTCTAATTAAATACCAAAATTTCACAATTTTGAAATAATAAACCAAAAATCACAATCACCACTCAATTGCACAAATTATAATTTTCGGAAAATATTAAATAATTAAATAAATTGTAAAATTAATTAAATAAATGCAATTTAATTCAATAAATGCCTAATTAAGCCTAATACACTAATTTAGCCACCTAATTGGATCTAGAAAAATAATGCACTATACTAATTAAATAGTACAATCTAATTAACCCTTAACTAATCTAATCTAACCACCTGATAAGCCTAATTAAGCAACTAAACCACTAATTAATCTAAACTAATCACATAAACCATACTTAAGCTAATCTAATTACCCACTAAGTATCATTAACCCCATAAGCAAGGTTTAGCAAGTAAATTTACCGGATTAGCGAGCTGATGAGTTCACGGCGACGATGACGCGAAGGCGAGTGGAACACGGGTTTACGGCGACGCTAAGGGAGGCCGGGAAAGGGCCGGAAACGGGCCACAAAGCTCACAGCTTAGGCTGTGAGTTCAACTCTGGTCTTGGGTTGAAGAGGCTGGATCGAGGGCCCAGCTTGGCTAGAAATGGGCCACGCGGGTGGCGGACGGCTGCAACGGGGCCAGGCGGGGTTGGCGGCGCGGGCGGCTTCAAGACGTCGATGGTGGCCTAGTCGACGGTGGGCAAGCGTGGGACTACGGCCTAGACGAGCGGGCTTGGGCTCGTGGGCGTGCGGACTGGCGCGAGATGACAGGCAAAGCTCGAGCGGCTAAGGACAGTGGGACGGCTCCGACGGTGGCTGGCTTGGCTGCAGGGGATTGTTAGCTAGTTTTCTCTGGTTTTCTAGCTCTCAAAACAGCAACAATGGAGGCAAGAGGGCCAAGGAAGAAGAAGAAGAGCTGCTAGAGCTGGAGGGGGATCACAAAGCCTTCAATGCACTCCAAAATGTCAAGAACATTCAAGTGGCTGCCCCCAAAGCCTTCAGCCCTATCCCCTGCCCATTGCCCTCCCCCAAGCTTCCCTTAGAAGCCACCCAAGGGTGCTGAAATGTTGTAGACCACCATGGCTACGAATTTCAACATTTCCCCTCCAATTTCAACTCAAATCCTCTTCAATTGGACTCAAATCAAAGGCCAAAATGCTATGGAGGTTGCCCACTTCAAATTCCACAATTTTCCTTGCCCAATGATCCAACTTGACATCTAAAAGTGCGCTAAAAAACGGGCCTCCGAATTTACTAGTCCAAAATCATCCATTTTTTATTTTTCGCCGAAAATTCGAACTCGTCAAAAAATTCTTCGGAGGATGAGTCGACATTTCTAAAATAGATTGTGACATGATAGAATTTTCAATTTCTAAAATCGGGTTCAATTTCGTGGTTAATTTCAACTAGACACGATTTTAGCGTGATTTAATCTATCGGGTAACTTTTATGAATTTTTAGAGAAATTGACCCATGTTCGATTATTTTCGATCCACATTATACATCTTCGACTCAAAGGTAACTCTCGGTTGTCGTAAAAATCTTGAGATTTCAATTACGGGCATAGAGTACAAAATCGACAGAAAAATCGATTTAGTGCTGTTCAACAATAATTTTGCAATCAAGTGGAATCACTCACACTTTAATTACATGCCTCTATCGAATCGACCTATCTCCGATCTCTAATCAATTTTAACAGTGCTGTATTGACTCTTGTAAATTAGCACGGTCGAGTAGTCGATTTTTGGTCGAATTCTCAAGTCTATTGCGTTTAGATTCTTTAACGGCTTCACCTGATAGATTAGTTATCTCGTGAGTGGCCAACTCAGGGAAAAAGACTATATGCGCATCGATGAAAAGCCCATTTCATTTTATCGAAAACAGGGTTGAAAATCAGGATGTCACAAAAAAGGTGAGGTAGCGTTCAATGTACTAGGAGTTTGCTCACATGACATGAGATTCGTTTATGTTTTACCTGGATAGGAAGGCTCAGCAGCGGATTTTAGAGTGCTTCGAAGTGCTTTAGTTAAACCCAATAGTTTGAAGATCCCCGTTGGTAAGATAAGCCTTTATCAATATATTGCATTCTATGTATTGTAGGTTTTAACAGTTCTAAGACAATAAATAATATTATCATTTGTTATTAGGTAATTATTATCTTGTAGATGCTAGATACACAAATGGGGAGAGCTTTCTTTATCCTTATAGAGGTACTCGATACCATCTATTTGAGTGGACTGGATGTCGTACACAAAATTCCCCTAAGGAGTCCTTCAACATGAAGCATTCTCAAGCTAGAAATGTCATAGAAAGATGCTTTGGTCTACTTAAGTTACGGTGGGCTATTCTTAGGAGTCCATCTTTTTATCCAATTAGAATGCAAGGTCGAATAATCATAGCTCGTTGCCTTCTACACAATTGATGAAGTTGCTATTAATCAAATTGAGGCACAGTTAGATGAAGTTGCTACCACTATTGAAGATGTGGAAACAATTGATGTTGTCAAGTTGTTGGATCATTGAACAACATAGAGGCAAAATTTGGCAATACAAATGTTTAATGAGTGGAATTAAAGTTGAGGACATGGAGAAGTTGTGTGATTTTATATTGTTTAAAAAAAAAATCATTTGTTTCCCATTGTTGCAAGACTTGCGTTATAAGATTTTTTTTTTTTCCATTTCTATTTAAACATGTGTAATATGATGCTAGTTTTTCATTATTGAGACATATATTTCCTATATAATGTTTGAATTATGGCTTTATCATTTTAAATTTGAAGTACTATGCTATCTCTATCATTAAATTTTCTCTACCACACCATCTTCCATCATTAAATTTTCTGAAATTGCAATGAGATGTTTAGAAATGGAAAGTAGCGATTTCAGTCAAACTCAAGGAAGGGGAACAAAGAGAGATAGACGTGTATGGACGATGGATGAAGAAAATGCACTTCTAGATGGTCTTGAAGAATTAGTTACATGAGGAATGAAAGTCAATAATAGCTTTAAAAGTGGTTACGTAATTATGTTAGAGAGGTGGTTTGAAGAAAAGTTAATTGGTTATGGCATCAAGGGTAATCCTCACATAGAGTCAAAAATGAAAAACTTGAAAAAGTTGTATAATCAGATATATGACTTGAGGGATCAAAGTAACTTTGGGTGGGACCATGAAAAGCATTGTGTTGATATTTATCCTAAGGATAGTTGGCAAAAAAATATTGCAAGGTTTGTGTCACTTCTTCTAATTTTTATTCTTTATTAATAGTTTCATTTTTAACAAAATAATATATTTTATTCGTAGACCTATCTAGGAGCTACTTCTTTGAGAGGGAAGTCCTTCTCTTAATATGATCGACTAGCAGTCGTATTTGGAAAAGACTGTGCCAAGGGAAATCTTAGTGAAGACCCTTAAGAAGTTCATGCAGTTGTAAATCATGAGGAATGTGAAAATCATGATAATGTGGCAACCAACGATGTAAGTCAAAACTTACCGCCACTATCATCTTCTCAGACACAATGTTTTTGATTCTTCAAGAAGAAAAAAGGGCTAAAACAAATGACAAATGCGCTGCTAGCTTAGTTGAGATAGCTGGAACTTTTGGCTCATTCTTGGAAAAAGCTAACGAGATAATAGAGATGATTGCTAGTCGCATCAGACATGCTAAGGATTTGGATAATGACAAACGAAAAATCAATAAGGAGCTTCTTCAAATGTCTCTAGATACTATGGATAGAATAAAATTATGTAGAAATTGGACATCTGTCTTAGGGTGATGACAGGAAGGCATTTGCAATTACTTTTCCAAGAGATGAGAGAAGAGAATGAATGATGATTGGACGTGATGGATTGCAGAAAATGAAGTCGTATCAAATTAGTACTTTAAACTTTGTTCCAAATTGGACATCTATCTTAGAGTCGTGTTCAAGATTTTAGTTATATTTAGTTGTTTTTTAGTATATAGGGGATATGTTTTCTCTCCCTGCTTTTTCTTTTTTCTTCGTCTTTTTCTTTTTAGGTTTTTTGGGGCTAGCTATGAGCTTTATCGTTATCTTTTTGGATGTTTCGGCTGCAGTCATGACTTGAAAAGAGGCAAATATGGCTCGAAACTTTATCTCTATGTTGATTACCAAGAAAACCATTATCTATAATATTCTTTGCATATGTCTTTTTTTTTCCTAGACAGTTTCTCTGTTTCTTTAGCAAAAAACCTAGCCATGAACTTAAAAGGAGCCTTAAGTCAAGACAGTTCGCATCTACCGCCTTTATATAGACATGGACATGAGTTTACTTTGGTCAAAATGCAGCTGGCCAATACTCAACAAATGTAATGTACTTTATAAATGCGAATTGTTTAGAGATTATCCATTAACATGATTAACTATCATTGCATGAACTTCGGACTTTAAGCTTTGTTCTAATTGGACATCTGTTTAATTTGGTATTGGACTTGTAACAAAATGGAAACAAATGAAAAACTTGTCAAAGAGAAAAAGAATTCCCATTTCAAAGTGAACATATTGAAATTGAGGTTATTCTAAAAACGTTTAATGTTGAAGGGGTAACCAAAAGATTATTTCAAAGGAACAAAAAAGATTATTATAATGCGTAATCATGAAATTCGATGAGAATTTGTTAATTTGAAAATGATATATTGTTTTTGATGATTTTATGAATATTAAACCTGCAAACTTGTACTTGCCTAATGTTATTGTTTTTTAAAATATCCAAATTTAAATCCGTAGTTCACCAAATAGTAGATATGATAGAATATGAAGATATTCGACTTTAAATCCGTAATTCACCAAACAATGGATGAGATATGAAGAAATTCATGGATTTTTTATCCTATCCTATCCAGTGCTCTCCTGTTTAGAAATCCAGACGACCAAACACGGCGTAAGGGGAAGTATAAACCTTTCAAGAGATGACTCCATAAGGTGAAGGGACTTGTATGAGTCTCCAAACATGTTTTCCAAACATGGCCTTATTGAAAGTAATGAGGTTCTTAAATCCTAGTCCCCCTCCTTGTTTTCAGCACCTCCCATTTCTTCCAATGAATTTCAGATTTGACACTGCTTTTCTTCCACCAAAAAGATACTATCTTCTTTTCAATCGATCGACAAATCAAAACAGGAATTTTAAATATGGACATTGCATATTGAGGTGGCTCTTGCATTACCGTTTTAACGAGGATCTCCTTCCCTTCTTCTGTCATAAGGTTTTCTTCCTACCCCTCAAGTTTCATATTTAACCCTGTTAGAACCCACGCAAACATCACTTTCTTAGATTGTCCTCAATTCGACAGAATGCCGAGATATTTTCCAGTTTTTCCAATGATGGGAACTCTTAATTGATCGGCCAGATTTCTCCTTAATTGCTATGGGCAACAGCTACTAAAGAATATACAGGATTTGTTTAAGTTGATGGCTTGACTCGAAGCATAGCAATATTGGTTTAAAAGGTTAGCCAATTTTTGGCATTCCATAATTGTCCCATCCAAAAAGAATATTGCATCATTAACGAAAAGTAAATTTGAGAGTGTTGGGCAGCTTCTATTTAATTTGATACATTTAATGCAACTATCCTCGAGTGCTTTGTGTATAAGCAAAGATAGCATGTTAGTCATAATGATAAATAGGTAAGGAGAGAGCCTCTTGTCAGCCTGAAGGATTGGAGAGATTCCCCGTTAACTTTGATGTTGAAGTTAATTGTTGACATATATTCTTTCATCAAAGAAACCCATCGATCGCTAAAGCCCATTCTTGTCATACACGTGTATAGGAAGTCCCATTCCACCTAGTCATATCAATTTGAGTACAGCCTTAAATTTCATTTTCCTTTTCCTAATGATGTAGCACTTTTTAGATGATAATAATATTATCTTGTATTTGTCGTCCACTAATAAAAACACTTTTGCACCTTTTCAATTAATTCATGCAGCCAAGTTTCAGTCAATTAGCCATGACTTTGGATATGATTTTATAGCCGAAATTGCATAAATTGATGGGCTTGTATTGGGTTATAGATTCTGGATTTGCTACTTTTGGAATGAGGATTATATGAGTACTATTGAGATGAGGGTCTAGTATACCCGAAATGAAGAAGTTTTTAACTATTTAGTGCACTTCTGCTTGAATTATCTCCTAGTAATGCTGATAGAACTGTCCATTCAAGCCATCTGGGCCTGATGCCTTTGTAGCCCCCAATTGGAAAACCCATATTTTCACTTCTTCTAGTATCACTGGCCCTACTAAAGCTTCATTCATCTCATCTCTGACTACGCAAGGGCATTGGTCTGACACCGATTGAAAATTCCTTAGGCCAATCGTGTCATAAAGGCTTTGATATAATGTAGCAATATGTTCTTTAATCAAGTTAGAATCCCATACCTTTTATGGTCATCTAATTTCAGCATGTATATATTGTTTCTTTACCTTATTTGCACTATTGTTGGGAGAAAAAACTTCGTATTTCTATTCCCTCCCCCCACTTTAGCCACTTTATCATGGATCTCATTCCCCAATACATCTCTTCCTATCTTCATAGGTTTTCAATTTACATTTACCTCCTTGCTCGATCCCCCTTCCCTCCTATTTGTTAGCTTGGTAAGCTCTTTTTTGAGATCTTTAATCTTTCGATATGCATTAGAGAATTTTCGCTTGCTCCACTTGTCCAAGGCTACTAAGACTTCATTCAGTTTTTTGGCTAGATTCAACCAAGAATAACAATGGTCATTCCTCACTTTTTGAACTATTTCCTTACATTTAGCATCTTCTAACCAATAAGCTTTAAAATGGAATTGTCTCTTTCTTTTTACCTTTGGTGGGAACAAAGAAAATGTGTTCACCTCCTCTTGTTCTTGTTGCTGGTTGGTGGCCTGTTGATTATTCTTGATAGGAGTTTCTGATATCATTTCATCTATTTCGGGTTTAGGATTGATCTCTCAATTAAAACTTTCTAGAAAGGTCTGTATTCTCTCACTTCTGCCCTTATCCAACTACCAAACTTGCCTACTCTTTTTTTTTTCCAACAGCTTGGATTGTTCATAAGGAATAATCTTGCAATAAGTAGCATAATGCTCGATTCAACCGGAGGAATAGCAAAAGTGTGGAAGTCTTTCATACTTGAAATCTACCCAGAGTTCTTTATAATTTAAATGGACAATAGTTCCAAACCGAAGGGGTTTAGACAAATCTAAGCTTACCCTTGCTTTGCCCACATTAGTTTGTCCATAACCTTTGTTCTCCACCTTCACCTCCTGCACTTTTCCTAGTTTTATAGCTATCTCCAAGACCGTCTATTTAGTTGTTAGAAGTATGAAGGGTAAACGAGTCTTTACCACTTTTAGGGTTTATTTTGCTGTATATATATTAAACTTTATTGAATAATACAAAATTAGTTTTTCCTCACATGATATCAGAGCCTAGGGCTTAACCCTAGACGATGAAGTAGCTACTCGTCGCCATTGACTCGCTGGAATAGTTGGCTATCGCCGCGGCGGCTTGTCACCGTCGAGCGTTCCCCTTCTCTTTCTCTCACTTATGTTGTGTTGCTCCCTCGTGCGCGGCTCGCTCGCGTTGCTCGCACGGCTTGCGTAGCTCGTGTGACTCGCGCGTCTCCTCCGCGCTGCTCGCGTGACTCGTGCAAGTCGCGCGGCTCCTCCGCGCTGCTCGCGTGGCTCGCACAACTCGTGCGGCTCCTCCGCGCAGCTCGCACGACTCAAGCGACTTGATGGGTTGCTGTTTCTAGTCACTGACTCACTGAATTTGTAGAGGATCGACAACACCATTAGGGACAACATGAAGAGAAGGGACTGACACCACACCGAGCTTAGGTTCTGAGGTGTTTTCATGGGAGAATATACTTTTGCGGGTTAGAATTTTAAGTTGCTGAGAAAGAGACCTCAATGTTTTGGCTGATTATTTGATTCGAGACTTGTGATGGAGCAAAATAGCTGCTGCTTGGGTACAGTGCAGTTATTTGTTACTCTCGACCATTTATTTTTTTTATAATATTTGATTATCTGCAAGTTGTGGTAGCTTCTATTACTTCATATGGGTGGTGCATATTTTTCGTGCGGGGTAATATTGGGTTATTAAATTATTGAGGCTGAGTTGTTTGACGGAAGCTAAGGTCAGAATTTTCTTTTTATTATTTGGAAAATGGGTGATCCCTCGAAGAGTCCAATTGAAGTAGATCATGAAAAGAATAATGGTGTGATGACTGAGGTGATTTCCTCTTCATCTAATCGAATTACTGATAAGAAGCTCGAAGGTAATGCTAACTTCCACCGATGGAAGAAAATCGTGAAGCTTACTTTGACAAGCAAGAATCAACATAGACATTCAACTGAGTCTAAGCCCAGAGATGATGTAACTTGGGATGTTGTTGATGCACGTATTCTTGGTCAAATGCTAAATTCTATGGAGAGTAATGTAGTTGACTTGGTAACTCATATTGATACAGGGAGTATTTGAATGTGTTATATTCTGGCCAAAATAACTTGTCACGGATTTATGAGTTATTGCAGGAGTTTTATTGGTCTGAAAGGAAGGGGCGTTCCATTATGCAGTACTTTGCGGATTTTAAGAGAATGTAAGAGGAGTTGAATGTTGTTCTCCCTATTTTAGCTAATGTTCAACAAATGCAACGTCAAAGAGAACAATTGGTTGTAATGGGATTCTTAGGAGGCCTTGGTTCTGAATATGAAACTGTTAGGTCTTAGATTCTTGGATGAGAGAATATTGTATCACTCACAGATACGTTTGCTAGAGTTCTTCGAGTATCTCGTGAGTCTTCTTAGGATACTACATCTATGGTGGGAAGTTTAGCTCTTATGTCCCGGACTCGAACCGGTGGTGGTAATAAGAGTGATGGAGGAAACCGTGGCGGATACAGTGGGCGTGGTGGTCGAGGAGGAGGCCGAGGTATAGGAACAGGGAGAAGTAGGTCATCAACATCTTTATGAACAATCCCACATATCTACTGATAATTCGAGAACTACACGAATTTGTCATTACTGTGGCAAACCTAGTCATATTCAGAAATTTTGTTATAAGCTACATAGGAGACCAAGGCAGCAGCACCAGTTCGCAAATACGGCTTCTAATATTAACTCTACTCCACAACCATCTGAAGGCAAGGTAGTGGTTATGTCAAATGAGGAATATGCTCGGTACAACCAGTCTCAAATCTCACAGCCTATACAAACAGGTAATGCTACTACATGCCTTTCGGCTACTTCTCGTCCTTGGATCATTGATTCAGGGGCTTCCGATCACATGTCGGGTCTTTTAGGTATATTTTCCTCTTTTTCTCCATCTTCGTCCATAGTTACTCTAGCCAATGGATCATCTACACATGTTAAGGGAATTGGCACCATTAATCCAACTCCTTCATTGCTGTTGTCCTTAGTGCTTTATCTTCCACAATTTCCATTTAACCTCATGTCTGTTAGTAAATTAACCAAAAACTTTCAATGTTCAGTAACATTTTATCTTGATTCTTGTATTTTCCAAGATCTGGCTACAAAGAAGACAATTGGTAGAGGACGTGAGGTAGGGAGCTGTATGTACTTGAAGAAGCTCCTTCAATTGCTTGCTCAAGTGTTGCGTCCCCACATTAAATTCATTGTCGTCTTGGTCATCCTTCGCTACGTAGTCTTCAAAAGTTGGATGCTAGTTTTCAATCTCTTTCTAGTCTAGAGTGCGAGTCATGCCAACTTGGCAAATTACATCGTATTAGTTACACACCTCTAGTCATTAAACGAGCAGTATCTCCCTTTTTATTAGTTCATTCAGATATTTGGGGTCCATGTCATGTGATTTCTAATTTGGGTTATATTTTGTTACTTTTGACTATTCCAAAGTTACTTGGTTATATTTTAATGAAAGATCGTTCAGAATTATTTTCTATTTTTCGTGCATTTATATCTTAAATTTATATTCAATTTGGCGTGCATGTTAAAGTTCTACGTTCTAATAATGCTAAGGAGTACTTTTCCACATCTTTTTATGATTTTATGACTCAACATGATATGATCCATGAATCTTCCTGTCCTAATACTCCACAACAAAATGATGTTGCTAAAAGGAAGAATAGGCATTTATTGGAAGTTACTAGATCCATGTTATTTGAGATGAAGGTCCCCAAAACCTTTTGATCTGATGCTGTTCTAACTGCATGTTATCTTATTAATCACATGCCTTCTTCTGTTCTACAAGGTGGTATTCCTTTTTCTATTTTGTTTCCTAATGAGCCACTGTTTGTCCTACCACCCCGTATTTTTGGTTGTGTCTATTTTGTTCGTGATCATCGACCTGGAGTATCAAAACTTGATCCCAAGGCAATCAAGTGTATGTTTATGGGTTATTCCTGCACTCAAAAGGGATACCACTGTAATTCTCCATTACTGAGAAAATATTTTATAACGGCCGATGTTTCATTTTTTGAATCCACTCCTTATCATGATGTTCCAATTACTGTGTCTAAATTGGATGAAGACTTGTATGTGACCACCATTCAGTCAACTATTCCAACTGTTTCACCAGTATCTACAGAGGAACTGTAACACCATGGGTCTCCACGGTACACATATTGTCCGCTTTGGACACTAAGTCCTCACGGTTTTGTTCCTCTCGGGGCAACCCATACTACCCTAAGAAAACGCATATGTACAGTTAGAGGGCCTATTACCTTATAAGCTAGCCCACTCTCCCCTAAGCGATGTGGGACAGGAGACATGCCCATTCCCTGCGCACATCCGGGGATTGAGGCGCGGACGCACCGCCATCCCTCCTCCCCGCGCACCGCCACTTGGGCTGTCACACTCTCTATCCCTTAGGAGTACAGTGTCCTCGCTTTGGCCCCACATGCGGTCGGGAGTCGGCTCTGATACCACTTGTAACATCCTAAGTCTCTATTGTATATATATTGTTCGCTTTGGACACTAAGTCCTTATGGTTTTGTTCCTCTTGAGGCAGCCCATACTACTCCAAGAAAACGTGTATGTACAGTTAGAGGGTCTATTGCCTTATAAGCTAGCCTAGGACTCCCCACTAAGCGATGTAGGACAGGAGACATGCCCCTTCCCTGTGCACGTCCAGGGACCGAGGCACAAACGCACCGCCATCTCTCCTCCCCGCACACCGCCGCTTGGATTGTCATAGGAACCACCTCCTCTCCAAGTTTATACTCGATGTCCTCGTGTCGTTGCTACTCCCCTACTCCCATCACTATTACGTCATCTTCTGCTCCAGATCTGCCATTAGCTGACCCTCCTCTTGTATCTGATCTTGATCTTCCTATTGCTCATCGCAAAGGTACACATACTTGTACTCAACATTCTATTGCAAATTTTATTTCACACTCTTCTGTGTCTTCTACTTTTCAGGCTTTTTAACTACTGTTGAATAATATCATGTCCCCAAATCTATCGCTAAGGCGTTACAAAGTTCTAGCTGGAGGACAGCAATGGAAGAAAAATTAAAGGCTCTCGAGATTAATCAGACTTGGGACTTAGTACCACTTCCTCTAGGAAAAATTGCTATTGGTTGTTGATGGACATATGCTGTAAAAGTCAACCCCGATAGTTCTCTTGCTCATTTAAAAGCAAGACTTGTTGCCAAAGGGTATGCTCAGGTGTATGGGGTTGACTATCTAGATACCTTTTCTCATGTTGCCAAACTTACTTCTGTTCGTATTTTGATCTCTCTTGCTGCAACATATAATTGGCTTTTGTTTCAACTTGATGTTAAGAATGCCTTCTTGCATGGCACTCTTCGTGAAGAAGTTTATATGAAGCAACCTCCGGGGTTTGTTACTTAAGGGGAGTCTGGACTAGTTTGCAAATTAAAAAAGTCTTTATATGGTTTGAAACCATCCCCATAGGCATGGTTTGGAATATTTTTTGAGGTTGTACTGTTTTTTGGGTTGTCAAGATATGGAAATGATTATTCTTTCTTTTATAAACAATCAGGGGGAGGCAAACTATTCTTGATTGTGTATGTTGATGATATTATCCTCACGAGAGATGACTTGGTTGGTATAGTTGAGCTAAAAACCTATCTCCAGCAACAATTTCAAACTAAGGACTTAGGAAAATTGAAATATTTCCTAGGAATTGAAGTGGCGCAATCACAGAAAAGTATTGTTCTGTCACAGCGAAAATATGTCTTGGATTTGCTCACTGAGATAGGTATATTGGGATTAAAGCCTCTTGATTTACCCATGGAACAAGGGGTTAAACTGATTGCTGATGGAGGAGAAATTCTTAATAATCTCGAGAGCTTTAGAAGACTGGTAGGTAAGTTGAATTATCTCACAGTTACTCGATCAGACATTGCTTTTCCTATTAGTGTGGTAAGCCAATTTTTGTCTTCCCCTCGTATATCTCACTGGGATGCAGTTATTCGGATATTGAGGTATTTGAAGAAAGCTCCAGGGAAAGGAATTGTGTACCAAAACCATGGTCATCTCAGAGTTGAAGGATTTTTTTATGCTGATTGGGTTGGATCTCCAGATGATAGAAGATCAACTACTGGGTATTGTACCTTGGTCGGAGGAAATCTAGTATCATGGAAAAGTAAGAAACATAGTGTTGTTGCCCGCTCCAGTGCTGAGTTAGAATATAGAACCATGGCACAAGTGACATGTGAATTGATGTGGATTCGATAGTTATTGACTGAGTTAGGCTTTAAAGATTTAGTACCCATGACTCTATGGTGCGATAATAAAGCTGCAGTGCATATAGCTTCCAACCCCGTGTTTCATGAGAGAACAAAACATATTGAAGTTGACTGTCATTTTATCCGAGAGAAGTTGTAGAGTGGAGTAATTATTCCCAGTCATATTTGAACCAGCTGACATCTTCACTAAATTTTTGGGTAATGGGAGGATAGAACATATTTGTAACAATGTGGGCATGATTAATATTTATGCTCCGGCTTGAGGGGGAGTGTTAGAAGTATGAAGGGTAAACGAAGAATAAACAGGTCTTTACCACTTTTAGGGTTTATTTTGTTGTATATATATTAAACTTTATTGAATAATACAAAATTAGTTTTTCCTCACATTAGTAATTCTACCTTATTGAGCCCCAAGATGTGTACCCAAAAGTCGCAATGGGTAAATACATATGAATGATCTGGGGTTTGATCACATTACTGTAAAATGGGTAAATTGCTGGAGAAAAATCATGGGCCTAATATTAACACCCTGTCCTTGTCGGCCATAGAGTTAAATGTGAAAGAAAATAACCCTGGTCCTATTGAATCACACGTCACTGAATCCGATTTCCGTGCCCTTTTCATCGTAGTAAAGAATGCCTATAAATTCACGTTTGGTTTGGAATAAAGCTTGCCGATAAGGGTTAATTCATACTTGTATTTCTTTTCTGCAGGTACTTCGCCCTTAATCATTACCATATCCTCCTCCGACCACAATTCTTCTAGCCTTCGAAAAAGGGCAGTCAACCTTCTGTCATTCTCTTCCCCATCAGCCATGATTTTGGTGAGTACAGGTGTGGAGATTACCTAGATGGTGGGTAGCTTTCCAGTGACCTTTGAGGTTCGAAGTTCAAACAGCTACACTGATTCTACCCCTTCTAGGATTCGTAAGAAAGTTAAAACAGCCACTCTGGACCATGGGATTGAAGGGAGCTGTACTCGACACCATGGATGGGTCGTCGCCCATCCTTTCCCACAATTTCGTTGGACGAATGAAGAAGCGAGAACAAGATGATGATCGACTCAAATAGAGCTTTCAAACGCTAGACAACAAGCGGCATCGTGTTCATCATGTGAATCTAGGATTTCGTAGCTAAGAAAGGAACATTAGATATCTTCCTCCATTTTAAGGATAATGAGTCTAGTTATGAGTTGTGGTTAAAGAGTATGGATAGAAATGGGTTTTGATCTAGGGTTTTAGCAGGAGGGTTCTAGGGAGAATATTATCACCATTGGATAGGGAAAAACTCACCTGGGTGAGAGCCGGTCGATGGATCACAAAATAGATCCATTGGAGGAATTGACGATGTACTTGATTGATGTGCTATTGTGAACATCAAGATACTTCAGTTCTCGAAATTCTTGGGTGCGCAACTTATGAGTGTTCTTCTTGAAATCTCTTAATTTGTTTAATTGCAAGTGTTGAGTCTTCTGCAGAGTTCCAAACCCATTCTCTTGAAAGAATATTATTGCACACTTTCAATTTGAGCTCCATGGTTCCTGAACTTATAAATTCCCTTCCGTAAATATTTACAATGGTGATCCGGAATTTGATCATGTTCCAAATGACAGGTCATCATGGCGGGAAAACATATTGATAATTCCAAAGTGGTTAGCTTTGTCATACTTTTCAACTTGGCAAGCCTAGTATTACATGATTTTGACAATGTTTCATCTTCCTACCCATTGATCAATCAAAGCTTCCCTTCATATGTAACTTTTCCAAGTTGATTAAGGCTATTAGGACACCAGGTTTGATTATTTGAAGCCTATGGCAATTGCTTAGATTTAACGATTTTAGATTCATCGGTTCCCTATTTTTAGGTCAGAGGCATGGGTTTGCCGATTAGCGAAGATTTGGCCAACTATTTAAGACTAGGTTGGCCACTTGAAGGGCTTATTTAAGATAAAATCTACTTTGGTCCTCTTTTGAGAAAATTGGACCCTTATATGAAATTTTACCATTGAAAGATATTGATAGACATCTTTGCTTGAATTATTTTCCTTTTATACTAAATATAAAGGACAATAAGTTTCGAAACAATATATAAGCAATTCTCAGTACTAGAGAGAGAAGACCGCTGAAAGGAGCTCGCGACTAGGATGAGCTCACCGCTGAAGACTACGCCCTCCATTTCACCGGAGAACAACTTTCAGATCTAAAGGGGACTCACACCAAGATTTCGAGAATCTAGACTTGTTGTCTATGGTTGAGGAGCTCAGCTCAGGCGAAGTATTGATTTTGTTTGAGAAACTCGACCCTGGTCAAGGGGCTTGCAGTGGCGGACATGAGCTAGCCGGAGACAACAAGACCGGCGATCGGAGGATAATTTGCAGAGGCTGTTCATTGTACTGTCTTAGGGTTTGCAAGGTGCAGGCGGCCGCAATTGGAAGATAGGGGATTCCTCACATGGGCTCTGATTCATGTGATAAGGAGGTAAAGGATTGAGAGAAAAACCACGTGTCATGGAAAGACCACACATTTATTTATAACATATTCATAGCGTTACAAGATACACAGGAAACACAAGATTACAGAGTACAACATACACATCTACTATGATACTATTTCCTATTCCCATCACAGAGAAAGTTCAAATTACAGTTCTGAAAGATCAAACCTGTTCAGTCGGTGTGTAGTCTAACTCAAACTCTCATTCACGCCAGAAAATGTCAGTAGAAAACTTCATTCTCTATTTGTTGCTATGGAAAGAGCAGCGAGCAGCTTGAAGAAACAGGTAGCTTCATTCATTCGACATTCATATAAGTACTCGAAGGGAAAAAGGGAATTGGCATTCGGATGTTCGAACAGAGTTCTAATTTCACAATCATCAACTGTTGTCATAAGGTACAACTGAAAAAGTTTACATAACAGCTGCCGTAAAAAGGCTCAATAAAACCACTCTATGTTTCATCTATTTGACATTATAATAGACTAGCACCAAAATCTCGAGGTAACTTCCTGACATGAGTATACATTCAGAAAATAAGGTATCGCGTATCGGCTCCCATTAGCATCATTCCAGAGAATCTAGCATCCAGCTCCCTGTGGAAACTTAAGAGTGTCTCAATCAGTAGCTGTGTTTCATATTTGTCCGAACAGGTCAAATGGGCTTCAAAAGCTAGAAATGACGTGATGAACTAGAAAGCAAAAGATATAGTCCAACCACCCTATACTTGAGATGCTAACATCCTCTATCTATTGGTACAGAGAAGAAAAGAATCGACTGAGGAAGTAAAAGACAGATGCACAGCCCCAGTTGAAAGAGCATGATACCAGTGTTGCCCTAATCAAAGAGGCAGAAATATTGGGGGATCCAAAATAATTTCTGATTTGAGACTGCTCACTACAAATGGATGATGCTTTATGGCAGAATTCGCTGCGGATAACCCTCGTCAAACAGGCCATGCTTCCTTTGGGTCCTAGAGGTACTGACTAAGCAAAAAAAGCAGTTTGGGCCGTGATCTTTCTGATGTATAATCTTCGCAGTGATCACGATGTACTGTATGTATTAGCTACTCCTGACTGTGCCTTTAATAGGCAAAGGGTGAGCTTCCGTGTTGAAAACAAACTTATCCAATGGAATAACATCACTGTCCGAGAACAACAAATACAAATATTTCAGCGTCTCTCCCAAGAAGAAGGTCTCCATTTTGTCTCTCCTTCGAGGAGGAATGTGGGTGACGTCATCAAGAGAACTGTAGCCACCAGTATCGACCTTGGTGTAATTCTCAAATGCCTCAAAGATTTGCCAGCCCCATTCACGGTATCTGCATTATAAAAGTTTGATCACAACTACACTCAGAAAGGCGGGTGAGAAGGTGGATATTGACAAAAATCTAGGGTGCTGAATGGTGCTGGGAATAACAAATAAAGCATATTCTGAAAGAAATTAAAGGAACATACTTTGGGTCTTCTGTAATACGGTACAGAAAAAACAATGATTCCACTGTTTCAGGACGCAAAAGATTATGACGATCAGCATGTTTGATTATAATGTCGCTCAAATACTTAGAGGTCTTATTTCCACCATCAAGACCCTCTTCAGAGTACTCCTGTTCAAATTAAAATGCTCATTAGATGCATTAGCAATGCCAATCAAAAGAATTATTCCAAAGTGACCGACATACAGTTGTATCATCAACTACTTCCGAAAACAAAATATAAATCAACTTCACTTGTTAAAATTTCCTTTAACCATGCTCAAAAAGGTGAAGTTCTAATCCAACTGCAAAGTATACGAGAAAAACCTACCTCTGTATGGAAGTAAGCAATTTCCGGAGCAAGACCAGTAGAGGTTACTGAATACATCTGAAAGCATGTATGCATCAAATCCTCAGCAAGCTTCAAATTTTCCAGGTCTTCAAATGTGAGTAAATTGTCTTTCATTGCTCTCTCTTTTGTCTTGCCTTTTGTTGCACCAAGTGCAAGTGTACCAGGCAGGAAACATACCTAACAGTCATAAAAAGTCGCATGGTAAAATGAATGTGCTTATTCATATGTAATATGCATGAAAGAGAGAGAGAGAGAGCACAAAGCATCAACATGAGCTCAATTAAGAAAAACGAATTTCTTGGTGAATTGCAGATTGATCTGACAGAAAAATGGTTTAAAGAATCAGAGGAACAAAAAGAATTACCATATTTAGAACAGGCTTCATGAATTTCAAATCTTTTAACACATAGATCACATAGATTTATTTCCCCCGGGTGAATTTTGACTGTCCGTGCAAAAATTTGAAACTATGACATGTCAGGATTCTAGGTAAATTTTTGAGTAAGATAGCTAACCTAAAAATTTCCTGGATTCAAGGAGGAGAGAAAATTGAGGAAAGGCTTCTACATTTAAGCTGAAAAATATGATCCTCCCATGCACAATCTTAAGCACCTAGACAAAATTATCTAACGGATGGAGACCTGGGAGAGATTGCACCAACAAAGTTAGTTCAGCATGGTTGTTAGTTTTTTCAAATCAGAAATCCAATAACTGATGTTCTTTCAGCTAATTGTGCTACTGTTTGCAAAATTAGGCCCTGTTTGGTAAAAAGTGTTTCTGTTCCCCGGGACAAAAATTTTTGTTCCGGGGAACAAAAATAGAACAGAAAAGTGTTTGGTAAAACTTTTGTTCTCGAAAACAAAAAATCTATTTTTTTGTTCTCGAAAACAGATTTAGAACAAAAACAAGAAGTAGAAAAAGTTACTTCTTGTTTCCGGGAACAATTCCGAGAAACAATTTTTCTCTCCTCTTTTCTTCTTCTCTTTCTTTTCTTCTTTTTCTTTTTCTTTTGGCCGGTCGCCGGCGACCTTGCCGGAGGGTTGCCGTCCCCCCGAGACGCCGCGCCACGGTGAGGCTCGTCGACCCGAGCCTTGCCAGTGGTTGGGCGAGCTCAGCCTCGCCAGATCTGGGCAAGCTCGAGCTCGCCCAGCCCAGGCCAAGCCGGGCCTCGCGGGCTCGGCGCAAGGTCGGCCTCGCGCTCACCCAGCCCGGGCAAGGCCAAGCCTCGCCGGCAGCCTAGCGAGGCTTGCCCGGTCACCGAGGCCACTAGCAAGGCCGAGCCTCGCCGGTGGTCGAGGCAAGGCTCCGGGGAGCTCGCCGGACCTAAGCTAGCTGGGTCGCCGGCGGCCGGCGACCGGCCACAAAGAGGAAGAAGGAGAGAAAAGAAAAAAGAAAGAAGAAAAAAAAAGGAAAATATAATAAAAATATTAAAAAACTAAAATAAACAACAAAATTATACAATTTTACCAATGGTAGTCTTTACATTTTCTCTTTCACTCGTAGTATGGGGAAGAAGTGGACTCTAAAGGTACTACTAATTGAGGCGAGTAAACGCATTTCTTTCTCGAGAATAGAAATTTTGTGCAGTTATCAAGTGCATTCTTATACTTAGAAATTGTTCCCGGTAACAGAAACAAAAAAAATTATTTCTGTTCAAAAATTGTTTTCCAAAACAGAAACGTTACCAAACGCACCTTAGTGATAAACTGACTAGATGCCCAACTTTGAAAGAAGGGAAAGTTATGTTTCAGCTTTTCACTTTTGCCAGTCAATTCTTAAATTCAATGCTGCTAATTGTCATCTTTTCCCAGCATTATTTGTTTCACAGCTCTTCAATTGTGTTAGTTTAAACAACAAGGATTTTATTGGGTTCTTAGTTGGCTGGACTCAGGTATAAAGATATACATATTTGTAGTTTGAACTCTTAACTAGTCACATTGATTAAGGCTTTCTTCAATAAATGCTCAGAGATTGTAACAGGTGACGCAGACAAATGCATAGCCAAAGCAATATATACTCAATAGCCAACAGAGGTTAAATACTGCAGAAAGATGCCGCTTATAGTCAGAATTATGGTTTTGGAATGAACCAATTGCCCATTTTGAACCATATATAGCTAGTGCAAAAAGCAGCATCCACCATTCAGAAAGTGGTTGATTGGTTAGCACACAAGTGATTGAACGTTATACTAGAAGGAAAGAGAGAATAAAGGATTCACAATAACGATATGGCTGAAAACAGGATACAGTCTCAAAACTCTTTCTAGCTGTGGTAATGGACAAGCCAATCATAACGACCAATAGTTATTAGACGGGATTTTAGTGAATTTAATATAAAGCAGCATCAAGACTATGGAAGGATAATAAATACAAATGAACAACCACATGGTCAGAGGATGGTGCTCAAGGTCAAGAGAAGATTCTAAAGTATTACTAGGTCAAACAGACCCTATGAAGTTCAATGTTAACCAAATAGGTGTCATTAGACACAAACAGTGGTGAAGCAAATTGTAGTTCAAGCCTACAAGAAATGAAGGTATAAATGCAAGAATGCAAGTGCTTGGGATAATATGCTTATTTCATGAAGGTTTAGAAATGTTAAGGGGAACTTCTTATTTTCCGCCAAGAAAAATGAATTTGTAAGGAATGACATTGACTGCTCAAAGCAAGCAGTTAAATGAAATATATATCAGCAATCATATAGCTAGTGGCAAAACTGGCATGGCTTGAATGAATAGTTGTATCACTGTTTCAAGCGTCCGGTTGTCAAGAATAATCTTTTGTAAGGATTTTCGTACTTAATTTTTATAACCTTTTTTCTTCCATCAGTTACTTCAACAAATTAGATTTGGTAGTAGAAAATGCATGACGCTTGTCTCTAAACAGTTAGCTCCCTGGACATCTAAACCAACAGTCAACAATGTGCGACTTCAAACACCCTCGTTCATGTGTAAGTCAGATGAAAGACAATATAAAGGAACCATTGAGGCATGTGGTATAGAAGGTCAGGGGAGTAAGGCTAACAAGGATCCACCGGAGGAACTATTAACTAAAAGGGAAGTAAAAAATTGGATCAAGGCTCAGATACCATAGTGAAGTTGTAAGGCCACTGACAAGTTGTAAAACTTAAATCATTAGATGAAAATATGACTCTTAGAGTACTTCAATAATTAGTAAGGCTAACAAGGATCCACCGGAGGAACTATTAACTAAAAGGGAAGTAAAAAATTGGATCAAGGCTCAGATACCATAGTGAAGTTGTAAGGCCACTGACAAGTTGTAAAACTTAAATCATTAGATGAAAATATGACTCTTAGAGTACTTCAATAATTAGAAACCACATACCAGGTGATCCATTTTTGGACTGAAAGCACCATTAGATCCGTAAGGCAGTTCTCCCACAAAAACCAAGCCATTCGGGACTGATTTACGCACAAGCCGGTTGTGTACACCCTTCATAGCTTCACTGTACATATCATATAGGTAGGTCATATTAGTATTTTGACTACCTCCTTGATGAAGCCACACTTTGAGCAAATACTCATAATAGCTGTCCCCCCGAGAGCCTAGCCTGATATTTTCTCCACTAAATTGACCAGATTGAGGGCTGCACTCAGCAGATAAACATCATCAGAAGAGAATGGAAGATGAATAACTAGAAACCACATGCTTGAAGAATGGAAAGTTCATCATTTAAGTTATTCCGCAGCACCCTATAAAATAACTGAATCTGCTTAAGTAATTGCTCCATGTCTATAGGAACGAAAGTTAGGATTATCAAACCTTATGTAGATAGGAACCAAGCCCTCCACCTTGGGTAGAGTCTTCAGATGCTCCAAGACTTTCATTGCCTCCAAACTGTATTTTGGATCACCAGAAACCATACTGAGATAATTAAACTCAAGTTGCAAAGTAGAAACTTCTGAAGTACTACTCAGTCCACCAGGAGCTGGATGTGCTGAAGAATCACGTAAAATTACATCACTATAAGGAACCGAAGTTGGGCTAGCAGTGAAAGCAGATAACAGACGATCAGCCAAATCCCTAGCAGTATCCAGGTATACTGCTGGTTTGGGACCATTTCTTGTCAATTTCATCCCCCCATCTCCTCCACTTAAATGATAGGCACTCAAAAGACCACCCAACACACGTATTGTCGTCTCGAACAAATTGACTTGACCTTTGTGCTTAATCCTGTCTAATAGTTGAGTTTCAATCCACGAACCTGCTTCGGAGACAATTTCATCAGCACCCATTATAATAGCAGTATCAAGAGCATCCACGACTGTTGCACCTAAACCTCCTAATCCATCAACGCCATGATGGCTGAGAGGCATGAGTTCATCATAGCCTATTGCATATTTCTTGTAACCAGACCATGCATAGACAAAAGCATCCTTAACCTTTTGCTGTCTACTTACCCACTTTAATCTGGCATTTGCATTCTCAGCTTCATGACCGAAAGAATTTTTTCTGCCCTTCTCATCAGGTGATAAACGAGGAGGAAGCCTTGGGGGTTTCCTCCAAAATCTTCTAAGTCCGCTGACACCATCACTATTGATCTTTTCCTTTTCATTTCTCATGGCATTTTTCACTAATCCACCAGAAACTTCAGGGCTTGTATGTGTCAAGAAAAGGTATGCTAAACCAAAGAGCATCACCAAAGCAAGGAACTTCCCCGTACTACAACTTAACCAATTACGCTTATGAGTAAGCAAGGTCTGATTTATCACCTGGGAAAGCCAGATAGAAAGAATGCAACCAACAGCTTTCTATCAGAATCACATACTTTTTCTTGAACAAACTAATTGTCAAAAGAAAGCACAACCTGAAAGGACATTTTCATAAAGAGGACAGGCTACTATTTCATTGAGGAACCTTTTTGGTACTTTAGGTCACTCTTTCGTTCTTTCTTTTTGGGCTAACCACATTATAGGCCACTTGTTTGCACTAACTTTACTCACTATGACTAAAGTGCATAAGTTTGACAACACCAATACAAGAAGTAGAACCAGTTTGTCTGTCCCTACAAGGTATAAATGCTCATACTCATAATGATCAACAATATCGGATTGCTTCAGTTATCTAGTATACTCCAAATATGACAGTAATCTGGACAAAGCCAGGTCCAGGAGCATCATAAGCATCCCATTTAGTTCACACATCATAGCGAGAATGTAACTCTAAGTAATATATATGCCCATGATAAATTGAATAAATTTCAGGCAAATGCCAGCAAGTGAACACAAAAGATAAGGGGGAAAACTGAAACTCGGTATAAGACTTTTCATAGCCAGAAGGGACAACAGAATCACGTAACTTTCCTATTTAAGCTTTTGAGAAGTTCAATCGTGACAAGATCCCCTAAAGGACGAAATAAGAGAAACTGTACTTGACTTATTTTTTGAAATTGATGTATTTAGCCTTCCTAGATATTACTAGGAAGCATCCAGTCAGCTATTTTTCTTGACTCAAGACACTCATTTGTGCTTCATTTCTCAGAAAGCTAGAGATTCAGAGAGGCTTGGTACTTAGTGATCTTCAGTTAAAATTTCATGGAAATATCACCTCAGTGAGATTTGGGATGTTCATCCATTGGTCTTGTTACTCCCTTTAGAAAAATTCATGCCTCAAGATCAGCCCGGTCACTTAAGCACATCATCAGAACATAACATAATTTCTCTCTAGTGTTAGTATTCAAGTGATACTCACAACACCAAACAATACTTTTTGGGCTCTAATAGACTGTACAAAACCAAAGAGCATGATCATTCGTACACAATGGAACAACTAGGGCAGTGACATCAGCATATTACACTTGTGAGATTTTGGTGAGACTGTTACCAACTATTCTGAAAGCTTAAGTTATTAGATGAATGTGTTATGTAATATTTAATTATTCTATCACTCCCTTTCATGCTCGGTTTAATTTTTTTGCTTAATACTAAGCGTGGACATATATATATTTGGAGGCAAATAGGATCTGAAAAAATTTGAACTAAGGACCTCTAGCTCTAATATTATATGAAATTTTCTTGGACCACTACCAACTATTCTAAGAGCTTAAGCAGTTAGACAAAGCGTAGTTTAATATTTAATTATTCCATCAACACTGTGACGTCATAGTAAACACTTGAAATCACAGCATGTAATGGAAATCAATGAAGCCTATAACTTGCATAGCATGCCAAATCACCAAGCAACCTCAGATCCATCTCTTTATCACGACTTAGAAGAATTACTATGCTACTCATAAGTTCACTGAGGAAAGACCAAGGTCTGCAATTCATGAAGTTACCTAAATGACCTCATTCAAAATCTTGGTAAGCTTAAGATGGAAACCCCTTTAGAAGGAGAAGGTAATTCATCATTTTCATGTAAGGTCACACCATTTGACAGTGACATGTGCTGCATCAAGCCAATGAAAAAATGAGCGACTCCAAAATTTAGGCACCGTGCAAGATGACTAGCATATCGTGTGGACAACGTGATTGGTCGGTCCCCCCAAACCACGTAAGCCATATGGGCCAACACATAAATACTTCTCCCTCTAGACGATGATCAGCTAACTAACAATGGAACACCTGGAACGATATATAGGAGTTAAGAATCCCAGAACCCTCCTAATACAACTCACTATTCACGCACACCTTAGGGTATGGCTCTTCATGAGTAATTCCTAAAGGAGAAGTTAAGCCAAAGAGACAGGAAGGCAAGTTCCTAGCAGAGAGCCAGCAAGATAATGAGACTGACACACTTAAAATTAACTTTTTCTTTTCCCAGCTGAACTAAGCTAACCCTCTATTCCCAAATCCGAGTAACACTCGACCAGATAGAATCAACTCCCACCACAGCCGGATTAAGTCAGACCCTCGTTCCAGTAAAAACCGATCGATCAGATTAACTCCTAGCAAAAAAAAGCATCCCCCATCCGTCCTATATGAACACTCCAAGAGCGACCCAATCATCAAAAACCGATCAAGATCTCAAATCCCGAGTCTTGCACAGCTTCCAATTCCGCATCGCAGGAAATCGAACGCGAGGAAACCCCGGGCGGCGGGAAGAGGCGAAGGCAGAGAAGCAGCAGAGGACAGACCTTGTACAGCGATCGGTGGCGGAACTTGGCATTGTCGTACTTCACGTCCTTCATTGAATAAGGCAAGGAGTCGGACATCGTGGACGAATCGCGCTCGCCGTCGCCGCCCCCTCCCCTCCTCCCTCCGATCTGCTTCCTCCACAAATGCAAATCGCCGAGAGAGATCGCGAGGCGGATCGATCGGCCTACCTGCGAGAAGACATAGACATAGAGAGAGAGGGAGAGAGAGAGAGAGAGAGATGATTTGGTTTTGCAGGTCAATGGCCGGGAAGGAGAGACTAGTGGGTTAATCGAGAGAGCTTTGGGGAGACGACCGTCCCCCTCCCACTTCGTCGCATGTTTCATGTTTTCCCTCCCTTGTCTTTATTTATTTTTTTTTATTTTCGCTAACACGTTCAATTACTCAATTTTTGTTATTCGGTGCTAAAGTCCGCTTGATACTAGAAGTGAACGGTTCCAGGTTCATTCAAGTTTTCCTTAAAACATATAACTAACCTATCGGAATAGGTTTTCTGATTTTTGAAATTTAGGACTTATCCTATATACTTAAAGACTTAAAACATACTTGTCACATTTTACAAGGTTCACTCAGGTTCCACTTATACTCTTAATTAAACGATTGTAATGAATCATCACTTTTAATGATCACTATTTGCTATAATTTATTTATTACAACTGATATTTAGATGCATAACAAAGTAAAAATGTCGGAATATCATGAAATTATAAGTTTAGACTAATGGTTTCAGATTATATATTTAATATTATCGCACCAAGGCATAGAACGAGGAAAACATAAAGACTTGTTTTTGGTTCAAAGTTTCAAATTCCACCTAGAACTTGCCCTTCTAAATACGTTCTCAAAATTTTGGAACATGAAACATACCCTAGATATCTTAGAACCATAATCTAATTAATTCTTATTGGTCTAATTCTTAGGTTCTTGATATTATTCTGGAACCATACGCACTCCTATTTGATACGACAATTTAATAGAGCAATTTTAATATATTTGGCATTATTTTTGCACCATTGCAAAAATTCTGGAGATCTAATTTTTAAAGCGCTGTTTCATTGGTCAAAGAAAGAAAGGTTTGTCATAGCAATGATCGGTTTTAGAGTGGCTCGTTCCTAACACACAACCGGAAAAATATCAAACCACAGCTTAGTTAGTAAATTCAGGAACCGTCGACATCTAAATCGTCTCATTTTATGTTTTTGAGTTAAAGATTAAATTTTTATAATGAAATATACAAGTAGCACCATTTGACTATCAAAACATTTGCTATTTATGTGATTATGTTGCTTATTTGTTTATGCTGAAGATTAGGGTCCGATTCTTAATGGGCGCAAAAGTGCTCTTTTTTTTTTTTTTTTCAATCCCAAAGAAAAGGCTTTAGAACTAGTTTTCAGGTAGAGCTCCTCGGTTTGTTCTATAGTTCTTTAGTAATCGGTTCTCCCTCTTCCAATGACTGCTTGTCGAAAAATCAAGAACTATACTTTTGACAAGGTGAAAACCCGAATTCCTCTCGACGATGTCGGTCATCCCAAACTACTACAAGCAAGTCGGGCATCTTCGGAATGAAGTTCGCAATGCTTTAGTCCATATCATCCAGGACATGTTATGAGATTCTTTAAAAGAGAAAAAGTCATTCTTCTTGCCGAGAAATATACTCTCTGCTTGCCAATAGATGGGTGGGACCTAAAAATCCTAGAGAAATTGTTGCAAAGTCCTCTTCTTCTACCCAATTTGGAGGTTGAGTAAGTTAATTTGCGACAGAAGTATTGGCACCTATATTTTGTTCAAATGTCTTTTTCTGAAAAAGGAAGAAAGATAGAAAAGAAGAAGAGATAAGCGCATCAAAAATTCTAAAATTTATTACGAAAGTTCAATTAACTTATTATGAATGTACAATCGAATCTTAAAACTTTCAAAAAATACAATCAATAAAGGATTTGATTAGATCATTTTAATAAATTTTAGAATCAAATTGTACTTTCGTCACAAGTTGTAAGATTTGATTGAATCTTTAGAAATTTTAGGCTTTAGTTATATTTTTGTGATTTAAGATTTCTAATGTATCTGTCTTGAAAAAATTGGGGATAAGGTCCTAAGATGGAAGCCGGCCACCTAGACTTTCGTCTGGCTTCTTCATTTTCTTGTAACACGCCTTGTATCTTTCAACCAGGGAAGGCATAGCGGGGATCCAAAGTGGCTGTCCTCATCCCCCGTAAGGGGGATCGTGGCCAGGTTAGGTAATGAGACTGGTATTTTTTTTTTAGGCCCGGATCCCGACCTGTACGTAGACACTTTCCTGATGGTGGTCAGAGAAAGGACTGCTCAGGTGACGCGCGCTCATTTAATTAGGCAGAAGAGAACCTCTCCCCAACCCTTGGTTTTTCCATTCGATGGTCGAAGCTGAATAATCGAAGCGTAGTCAGCTTCACATGCCGGCGGGAAAGATCGAGCGATGTCGAAGAGGCATTTCATCAAACACCTGTCCCGCACCATCTCTCCCGCCGTCCCTCGGCCGCCGCCGCCGCCGCCGTCCCGGTCTCTCGCCTCGCTCCCGACCCTTTCCCGCCGGAGCGGCGAGGGGCCTCCCCAGAGCAACCCGGTCGTCCAAGATCCGTACTCCCTCCTCAAGGAGGACCCCGTCGACCTGGTCTCCTCGTTGTGGGTGAAGTCCTTCTCCTCGCCGGCCGCCGCCGTCTTCCCGAACCTCACGGGCTTCCTGGCGAAGTTCGACCTCTGGGTCCTCGCCTACCAGCGCACCTGCGCCCACGTGACCGGCACGTTCCCGCCCCGCAACGCCATTCATCTCGGCACGCTCCATTCCCTCCTGTCCCTCAGGAGCGCGGTCACTCGCGGCCAATTCAAGTGGAACGACAGGACCCATCAGCTGGTTCGCAGCCCTTATGATAGAACAGGCACGAGGTTCATCTCTAGGACCAAGCTGAAGGCCATCTTGGAGTCGAGCGAGCCCTGTTTCCAGGATAGGGTGGTCCAGGAGGTTCTGCTGATGATTCTCGAGCCGGTTTTCGAGGCTCGGTTTTCGGTGAAGTCGCATGCTTTTCGGCCAGGAAGAAATGCCCATACTGTTATTAGGACGATTCGGAGTAATTTTGCCGGGTATCTGTGGTTCTTGAAGGGTGATGTATCTGAAATCTTTGATAGATTGGATATAAATGTGGTGATGGGTCTTTTGGAGAAGGCTGTCAAAGATAGAAGAGTGTTGGGACTGATCAAGTCAGCATTCAGAACCATGGTCAGAAATCCAAGGGATGACAATGAGAAGTTGAGAACAAAGAAAAAAAAGGGGACCAAGAAGAAGATTCTGCATGAGAACGAGCCAAAACCGGATCCTTTCTGGTTGAGGACCTTTTATGACTTTGCACCTGAGGAGGCAGCCAAGGTACCCAATTATGGTTGTTGTGGCATTATAAGTCCTTTGCTTGTTAATGTTTGTCTAAATGAACTGGATCATTTCATGGAACAGAAGATTGTTGAGTTCTTCAAACCATCTCAGTTCGATTCCATATGGAAAAGTTCAATTGATGATGGATGTCATAACCCTTCTTGGCCTGAGTTTGTTCCTTCTAGTGGGAAAGAGAAGACAAAAAAAATGGATTATATTAGGTATGGGGGTCATTTCTTGATAGGAATTCGAGGGCCTAGAGATGACGCGGTGCAAATTCGGAAGGAAATTATTGAATTTTGCGATGCACAATTTGGTTTGAGGCTGGATAATTCGAAGTTGGAGATAGAGCATATCAGTAGAGGTATCCAGTTCTTGGACCATATCATCTGTCGTCGAGTAATACACCCGACACTCAGGTACACCAGTACTGGAGGCAAAATCATTAGTGAAAAAGGCGTGGGCACTCTGCTTTCTGTTACTGCTAGCTTACAGCAATGTATTCGCCAATTTAGGCGTCTTAAGTTTGTTAAGGGTGATAAGGATCCTGAGCCATTACCTTGCACTCCAATGCTTTACTCCAGTCAGGCTCATTCAAATGCTCAAATGAATAAGTTTCTGGAGACCATGGCAGATTGGTACAGATATGCTGATAATCGCAAGAAAGTTGTGGGATTTTGTGCTTATGTGATTCGAAGCTCTCTAGCTAAACTCTATGCCGCAAGGTACAGACTAAAATCTCGTGCGAAGGTATACAAAATAGCTTCTCGTAACCTTAGCCGCCCATTAAGAGAGAGTACAAATAATTCTGCACCTGAATATTCTGATCTTTTGAGGATGGGACTTGTTGATGCAATTGAAGGTGTTCAGTTCTCACACATGTCTTCGATTCCCTCCTGTGATTACACTCCCTTTCCTAGGAACTGGGTTCCTCATCACGAAAGGGTACTGCATGAGTACATCAAATTGGAAAACCCCAAATTTTTCTGTGAGTTACATAGATTGATAAGGAGGCAGGGTTTAAGTTTGCCTCAAGATGAGGCATCTGATATAGTATGGGCCTGCAAAGTTTTTGGCTTAAGGCGTCATCAAATTGATGTGTGAAGGTTAGTTCCCTCAAGCTTTTCTTTAGCAATGCCGTAGAAATATAGTGTTAATAAAATTTCCATTAAAACTGCCTTGTGATCAGTCCTTTTCCTAATCATTAACCTTGAATTAATTTTGAATGCTGGGCACTTGATAGGCTACTGCATTTTTGAATGGATGTAGATCGATATTTTCGGACTGGATAGCGGTAGTAACATCTGTTATAAATTATAATGCAGAAATTTATCAAAGTAACTTTAGCAGATTTTTAGTCATTCAAGCTTGATCTTTTCTTTTTCTGCAGATAAAAGGATCAAACTCCTTTTAGTCTTAGCTAAAGGTTATGTAGCGTACTACCCGACCTATTGAAATTATCAAATTTCACCTTTCTATATTTAATGCCTAGGTAAGCCTTCTGTTCCGTTTTGTGTTCTTACTTTAAGCATTCTGCATATCTCCACATGTCATATTTTATATTGCTATCAGTTATGTAAGTATTACCTCTCAATAGCAGTCCGTGATATTTTTATAGGAGGACCTCTCCTTAAAGGAATGAGTTAAAATCCTGGGGTGCCAAAGGGAGGACTCCTAGAAATGAGGTGTTGGAATTTTTTGCCTTATTAATCTTAGAGGCAGTGGTGAAAATGTGAGCAGTGCATCAAATTGGGTAAGTTCATGGTATCTTTGGTCTTCTCTAATTTGCCTCATCTATCTCTAATCAGAAACCTTGAAAAATCCCATCTGAATTTCTCATTAATGAATAAAAATGTCTTAGCCAAAATTAAACAATTTCGATAAAAGACAGTCCATACACAAAGTACCGCCGGTTTGCCTTTACAAAAGGAAAAGAGAAAATTTATTCTGGGGTTGTATTAGAATGATCTGGCATATTTGCAAAAGGGGTAGGCTTGATCTTCTGGCCTTGTGATTTCCTCCTATGCCCATAAGAAGACTATATGATTAATTTCTACAGATGCATCTGATCCCAAGTTAATATATCATGCTAGCCTAATGAAGCAGTTCACTTGGCAACTTGATTAATTTTCAAGTTTTTTGTTCCCTAATGTGGCTTTTGATGGGCACCACATGGACGTCGAGTGTCTTAAGAAAGTGATTAAAAAACCATGTTAGCATTTTCAATTAACCAAATTGGATGGAATTTACGGATGGACTTGATTGAACCAATTTGACAAGCTTTAAGAACTCAATGCACTCTTTGAAAGTTTTAAGACTCAAAATTGTACTTTTGCAACAAGTTTCAGGACTTCTAATGCACTTATCTCTCATTATATCATCATCTTCAGAACTATATTGAACTTTCAAGGATTTGGGTCTAAACTAGAAAGCTCATAGCAAATGTGGGAAACACTAGGTGCTTCGGGAATATTTTACTACTCCCACATGTAGATCTGTTAAGGCCAGCCTTTCTGGACCCAGTTTGTTGAATATTAAGGCCCTCTTTCAGCTGCCTTAGTCTGTTTTTGACCTTCTATCCACTAAAATTCATTGGAAATCCCAAATCTTCTAGAGTTATTTATAGGGACATCAAGGGAACGGACTTACAGCTGTGCATATCATTGTACAGCATCCAATTGGATTTGCTCTGTAGCAATAACTTCTGAACATCCTTTAGAGTCCCGCATGCGATTTTTAGAACTCTCCCTTCCAGTTAAAAACTTTTCTCGTTGACAACAGTGATGCTATTGAATCGACTCAACACTGTGACATATAATTTAGATGCTTTTGGGGACAGGTGCTTGAAACAAGCCTGACGATATGCATCCTGTCACACAGTGAAGGATCCACATTGTGAGGTGTGGGGGCAATTGCATTGCCCCCACTCACATGTTGGTGATGTATTAGATACTCTAATGCTTTTATTTCTTTTTTCCATTTATGCCCCCATAAAATTTCTAAAAGAAGTGCTAACAGAAGCTATTGTTGCCCAGTTTCATTGATATTTTGTCCCAAGATTTAAGAATCCCAGTAGACGATTGGATACTTATTAACATATAATTGCTGCACCTAACGAAGTTTTACTCGACAATATACTTACAAATTGTAATTTGCAAGTAAAAGAGCACTATGCTATAATTACTTGATACGATAGAGTACATGAAGTTAATTGTATACATTGAAATTGCCCCCATCTAAGAAAAGTTCTAGATCTTTCCCTACTGACACAACATTTTTTCTGAAGGAATCTAGAATATTCTGTATCATCCGTTTCTTCCTTGCAACTGTACAGGCACTGTGATGCTGTTATGTGATCCATAGCTAGCACTCTGTTCCCGGGAAATGAAGTATTCTTTTTCTTGAATCTTCTCACTGGGCATAGCCTTAATTAATAAATATGATCTTTGAAAACTTGAGAGAGGAAAATCTGACCCGCGTATCACTTGCCTATCTGGCTTATAGATATGCCGAGTTCTATTTAAAATGCTATAATGTCATTGAATTTTCTGCCTTTCTGAACAGTGTAGAAATTTCATACACTTTCCAAATCTTGTACCTTTCACAACTTTGTTGAGAAGGCAGAGTTTTTAAGTCAAGTCTTAATATTAGTTCTTCAAGCCACATAACTTTCATAAGTTTCCACAAACTTGAAAATTTTGAGCTATTTCATTCAAAGCCACCTATTTTAAGCAAGTCTTCTTCTCAATGAATGACACTGATATTGCGATTATGCAAGCTAAACTGTCAATTCTCTCAAACTCCTCTGTTGTGGGAAAATTTGTCTTGCAAAATCTATATAGCAGTTCTTTTTAAGCTGCCATATAGCATGCTTCCATGCATTCACTTATAACCATTTCCATCCTTGTCCAGGCGTCCAAAAAGTGCAAGATATCTAGCTATTGGAGAATGTGAAAGGTGTACAAGCAGATTTCACTCTACCTAAGTTGCCCCATGCAAGGAGTGATGATCTTATGAGGTATTTCTTTTGATGCAGTGCTATCGAATGGAGGAAGTCTGCAGTTTGACATTCAGGTGAGGATATAATTTCATATTTTCGAGTGTGCACCCTAAGGAAGATATACTTAACTCATGTACATCCTCAGATAACAAGAACCCATGGATTTCACATGGTCCAAAGATCTGGCCATTTGGTACACGGATGAGCTAGGCTCACGTCAGTATTGGCCCATTCAAGGGGGCTAGTCATCGTGCATCATCTTAATATCCATGTGTGTTCTCAATAAATTGGGTAAATTGTATTATGACAAGTATTCAATCACATTTAAAAAAAAAAAATCACCTTGCCCATTCATTGTGATTTTCTTGAAGCACATATATGGTATATTGTCACATTGCTGTTCGCTGCGCTCTTTTCTGAATGGACTATGTTTAAAACAGTTGACGCAAGTTGTATTACAGAGTGCATTATGAATATTTCCCAACCGGTTCAAGTGTGTCAAGAGTGCATTATGACTATTTCCCCAACCTTCAGGTGGAAGCCAGTGTTGCCCTCTGCATTTCCTTATGAAAGGATGTGGGTGGATCAAAGTCTTGAAGGCTACTGTGGCGTGAGATTTTGAGCTCCTCTACTGTATGGTCCACTTATGTCTTCCTCACTCCACAGATATATGGTTCATATTCATCCTTTTTGATCAAGCTTAGAGAACATATAGTAAGATTCATGGCTGGTCTCATCTCTTTTGGATAATGATTGATTTAGTGTATGGGGTTGCGCACACACATCCCTACAGTTTGCAACTTGAAATTAGGCTGTCAGGATCACATGTCAAATCTCCGATCAGAATGCATTTAAAAATCCCGTCATTGCATACCATTGTAACATTTGCAAAGTGTGCTAAGAATTTCATTTGTTTGATCTGTGTAACTTTCAAGTTTATCTATGTTAGTTCCATAAATGTTTGGAGTTTGTGTCAAGTTGCTCTCGATCAATCATGGCTGCAACCATTGCTGGCCACCACTTCGCCTTTGCCCACTATCGCTAGCGTTCCGAGTATCTTCACTTTGTTCAGAGAGGTTTTAGGGCAAGAATATGAAGGGGTTTTATGATTACAAATTCTATG